>CM049847.1:10388842-10882734 GCA_027422415.1 Schizothorax lantsangensis | reverse complement strand
TTGCTTCCCTTCCATTCCCCTTCTTCCTCCTGTCTTCAATCCCACGTTACCCTCATTCGCTCCATAACCCCTCCCTTTTTTCCATGTCTCGTATGCACTGAGGTGTAAAATTATTCAGGGATGGAGGGATAGATTTCTCCTGTTGAATTGAACCATTGGGTAAGGCTTTTGTGCCAGGCCATTGTAATTGACTGTCGCTTTATTTACCGACAGAGTTTGTGTGTGTGTGTGAGAGAGATTCTGGAGTGCTTCCCTGTTCATTTCTTTTTCCATACATGTGGCTGTTCTCTCTCGCTTTGATCCACAGCACATCGGCAGCTCACGCAATCATGAAAATGGCTCGTTCCTAAAGCATGCCGGACAGACTTTCATGTTATTTAATTACGTGAAATCCATTCCTCTACTCCGAAGTCACCCACAAACGTACAGGAAAAAGAGCGTGTTTCCTCTTCACACATTCCATGATTGGCGCTCGCTGGATCCAACTAATTATTCCCCCTGTCAGTCTTCCCAGCGGCCTCTTGGATGGAGCACAAACACTGCGCTGCCCTTTGGAGGGATTTAACAACAACTCTCGTGACTGCTGTTCTCTTGAAAAGAGGCCTTGCCCCCTCCGGTTGTTGACAAATGGCTATAGACTGGCGTGGTGTCAAGTTGTTAAAATGTACAGCGGTGTGGAGTCAGAGAAGTTAATGGTTTTTCATACTTCTCAATTTTCCACCCTTGATTGCATTGGCCTGCTCACCACTCCTCATGGATGTTTACGAAGACGGCTGGAATGTCGGAATGGATTCGAGCGTTATGTAAGCGGAAGGCTCAGGTAATGCTGTTACGGCCCCAACGTTTAACATATGATCCATTCACACTCGGCTACCTCCGTGACTCCAGGAGATTGAGCGGGAGCATCCGTTCAGTCATATGCTGTGATACACTACAGCTGCTGGGGGGGAAGCTGTCAAATCTCATTATGCTGAATACTGCCAGTCAACAAGCAGCTCCCATCTTCGCCAATGAAGACTTTACTATCCGCGAGCCCCCTGACACGCTGTATTGATGGATCGCAGTTCATCGCTGGCGAGGAAACAGACTTAATGCTTTGAGTGCATGAGAGGAAGAGTGGGGTCATTTACTGGGGTTCCTGTAAACCACAATGGAGAGTTTATGAGAAATAAGGGATCGAGGGCGATGGCGAGCACATTCTCTTTGAGTGATGCATTGCTGCTTTTTTGCAGAGCTCTCACCCGCTTTTCTTCTGATACCCTTTGAGCATGTGTAGACGATGGTTGTAATTTTTACAGGTGAGAGAAATCATAAGTGGAGATTTTCTCAGTCTCTTTTGGGACTCATCTTTGGTGCCGTGATGGACAGGTGAACATTGGGTTGGTCAGATACTGCTGCCTCTCTCTGCGGTCATTTCATCTGATAATACTATATTTAATTGTCATGTCAGGGGACTGGTCTTTGGATATAGGACTACAAGGCCTAGTGAATGTCCTTGAGCAAATGTCAAGTGCAGTACGAGCATAGTGGTTGAAGGCAGGACTGTTGCTTAAATTCATGTGGGTCGCTATTCCTCATGGGAGACCTTACATGTTTCCTATAATGGAAGTGTATTGGCCAAGGCAGTTTTAGTGTGTCTGCACTCGATGTGTAGAAGCTGCATGACAACTCGGTGTGTTTACTAAAACAAAAACAGCTGTGAGCTCGATGACTTTAGCCAAAAAAAATAAATAAATAGACATGCAATTATGTACTCATTTTACTACTGTTGATGAAAATACATTGGTAATATTTTTTTTATACTATTTTATATATTTATAATGAATATACATATTTGCATTTATAAATACATAACATATATACTGTATATTAAAACTGTAATTAATTGAGGCCCGGTTTCACAGACGGGGCTTAGAGTAAGCCACTATTAGATCAAAGTTCAATTAGGACATTTAAGCTATTTTTATGAACGTGCTTAGAAAAAAACATTACAGTGTGCATCTTGAGACAAAACAAAGGCACTGATATATTTTAAGATCAGTCAGTGCAAGTTTATTTCAGTTGAAACAGCTCAGACTTACATTTTAGTCTAGGACTAGGCTTAAGCCTGGTCTGTGAAACCGGGCCATAATGTATTAAGTATTTTTATGTTACTCATTTACCATTGTTGATGAAAATCCATTGGTATTTTTTTAAATTATATTTTATATATTAATAATAAATGTATATTTGCATTTATAAATATGTAACCTTTATTAAAAATGTTATAATTTTAAATAATTTAAGTGTTTTTACCATTTTACCATTGTTGATGGAAACCCATTGGTAATTTTTTTAAATAATGTTTTCTTAAAAATATTTATCATAAAATTAGAAATATTTTATGTATTTATTAAAAATAATGTAATAATTGTACTTTTCTAACTTATTTTAATTTAGATTTGTATAATTGAATAATACTTATAAGAATATATTTATAAGAAATGTATAACTTTTTTAATATTTCTTAAAAATAATTTATATAATTAATTGAGTATTTTTATAACCTGTTTAAGAGTTATATAACTGTTTTTGTAACGTTTGTGTTAATATTAACATAATGTTTGAATTTATCCAATTGTTGATTAGAAACAAAAAAAATATATATATATTTGAGAGAGCAGAAACATCAATTTGGTATTGGATATAAGGATCAGGAATTGAGAGAACTCAAAGCTATATATATATATATATATATATATATATAAAGTGATTATTTTATTTCATTGAACATTCCACTGGCTTCATTGATTATAATGAGTGTGATTTTTTTATTATATCTTTTTCCCTGCTGACACGTAGCAATGTGGCGCTTGCATTTGGCCACTTCTTTGTCTGGGGTGCATCAAAACTTACCCATCCACCCTTTCCATCGATGCCCCCAGTGAGGTTTGTAACTTTAAAAGTTTAAATCCATCAACAGGTGATGAGAGTAATACAGTAATACAGTAACTGGTCGTTGAACAGCTTTGGATAAAAGTAGCAGCTAAAAGGACAAATAAGTTGTTTTTTTTGTTTGTTTTTTATCTTAACTTATCTGTTAAAGTCTTTCACAAATCCTGCATAGTCCGAAGGAAAGTGAAAAGTAAGAGAGATCTTGCTTGTTGGGAAATAAAAAGTGGTGGCTCATAATGTCCTCTGCTTTTCTCTGCCTCTTGCTAGGTTCAATTTATACTGTATTCACTGTGCCGGTTCCTCGGTTTTACGACTTTTATAAAAGTCATCATTTTTCTCTGCCTTTGAGAATGTGTTGAGTTGACATGCCCGGGTCGGTTCTCCATAAAGAGATCTCTTTTAGCAGAGAGCAGGTACCCTGTCCAGCCTCAACAGTGGCAACAGCCTTATCCCTGCTTAGCATTTATGAGTTCTGCAAATCATGTAGCAGCTCAGCCTTTGGCAGCCTGACAAGATTCTCCAGACTGGAGGCTAACGGGCCTGTCACTCGGCGCTGGTTCGGCCCAACAAAGGCTTGTCAGGGAAGGTGAGGTCTGCTGCTCGCAGTTAACGAGACTCTGAACTAACAGAGAATTTCTTTATTTATTATTTTTTTTGTCTTTTGAGTGAGATATCCACCCTGAAGGACACAGATGGATGGTGACTGAGACGGTGTGTCTGCTAGATTCAAGGGAGGTGCAGGCTTCCCGTGTAAAGCTGAGGAAGGTGAGGTCGACAGGTCATATTTGCAGAGATTATGGGTTCAGGAAGTCTAGACCAACATATTTCTTAACGTAAACTTTGACTGCTGTGCATTGGCAGGTTCTTAGGAGTAAAGTGCAAATAAACATGCAAAAAGATACGAAGGAGTGAAATAAACAACCGCCTTTGTCACGGATGCTTGCCAGCAAATGACTAATGCAACAAGCATAAAGAAAACTTGGAAATTGGAGGCCGGAGGCACTTTGTGTGGATGTCTGGGCCTTTAGAATTCGTGCTTTTAAAACCACAACCATGTATGCAGTGAGACGGGAAAGCACTTTTCCATGACACAGGATGTCACCTGAAAGATGACTGGGTGTGTTTTTGCTGCCTCCCTCATTTTCAGAGAGTTGAAAATGGCCGTCATTTCCCTATGCTGTCTCACAGAGGCTGTGTTTATCGAATTTCATAACACAGTCTCTGAATGCAGTGCTGGTGCAAAGTTAACGCAGATAGTGACTCACACCTGGCTTATTTTTCTTGCTGAAGAACGGTACCAGTCAAACATTTGTACTCGCCTGATTGAATGCATTTGTCGGATGATCCTAAAAAAAAAACTTTTTATTGATTTAGAAATGTTAGTTATTTATTGACATTTTATAATAATTACATTTGGAATTCAATGCAAAGGATCTTAAATCTAAGAATTTTTGGCCACTGAATAATTTATTTCAAACTTTTGATGACTTTGTTGTTATTCTAAAATGTGAAAACCCTCTTTGTAAAAAAAATGTGAAAACTTACTCGTTTAAAGAACGAGTAAGTGTCTTCAAATTTTTTATTTTTTAAATGATGTGCTATGTTACTTCAACTAACCAGCTATTGACTACTGGTTTGTCCATGCCAGGGGAAATCGCGCTTCTTCTACTTAAATTCTCCACCGAACAAGCATAATGTAATTATGCAGCATTAAAGAGGCTTATTAGATAGGATTATGGCAGACTAGAATGAAAGACTTAAACCAGAACCTTTGACCCCTAATCAAATCCGTTTAAATGAGTGATTCAATGAGATAATCTTTTGCCCCTAGTAGTGTTGTTTTTGGCGGCCTGTTTTAATTTTAGTTTTAGTCTAGTCTTTGTGTGAAGCTGTCATTTTAGTTTTTTATTAGTTTTAGTCACGTTCATACTCTTTTTAGTCTAGTCAAGTTTCAGTCAACTAAAAGTCTGAGCATTTTAGTCTTATTTTAGTCAGAATTATCCATGACTATTTTCGTCTAGTTTTAGTCTACGAAAACTGATGACATTTAGTCTAGTTTTAGTCAATGAAAATTGTATTTTAGTCTCTTTTTAATAATGCAATTCTATTTAACCCTGTCAATATAGTATAAGTACCTAGTAGTATAGACAAAACCACAATTTTCTTTTAGCCAAACCCATTTCAAACAAGGTTATCTTATTATATTATTGTTACCTTATAGACTCAAGAATACATCCATTCCAGACACGGAAGATGCTCTGATTTGAATTTACAACATTTATTTTACCAACCAAACATGTTAGAAGTACACACACATAAATTGAAATAAATAAAAACAATAAATACAATAAAATAAGTAAAATAGCATCACATAACAATGCCAGAAAAAAAAAAAAATACATTCAAGTTTAACAAAGAGAAACAAGGTGCTTGAATGCTCGAGCTACAGTAACATACTAAAAAGTACAAATAAAATGTGTGTCTGTTACTTGTATTGCTTGTAAACTGAAGTCAGATGAAGTCCCTCCTTTCTCTGTGTCATACTTAACTTTGTTTGTCGTCTTCTCTAAATAATAGGGGTGGGCAGATCGATCCTAATATCGATAGTATCGATACCAACGTTGGTATTGGTATCGGATCGATACTAGCCTGATAAGATCGATACTTTCGGTTAATTTTTTATCCTATACACTTAATACATTGCTTAATACATTTAACAAAGTGTAGACATGTCTGTGGGTGTATATTCCGCTCTTTTCACATCTCCTATGCAAACATTGCTGCTCCTCCCCTGCTACGCTGGTTTGTTGTCATGCATCACGTGACGCAGCGGCTCCAAGCGCGAGCGGATGCAGTGAGAGATGGAACAGTAGAACTCCGAGCTACAAAAGAAATGAAAAGGGGAGGAAGGAAATCCTTCACATAGTGCATATTGTATATAACTGTATACCGCATTTGTCCTTTTTATGCAGTATCACTGTAAGGTGTATACTGAGTTTGGCCTTTGAATATTATTTCTTCATGCATTAAGCCACTTTAAATGCTTTCATTATAACAGTTTTCTATAGGAGTAAAATGCTTAACATGTAATTTAGCATGTTTTCATATATATTCTGGGCTCAGCTGCTTGCCACATATTATATTCTATTAATAAATTGTATACTGAATTTAGTCTATATTTATTTGGTCTTTATCACTGTCTTCCTCCATTACACCATATTAAATGTTTTTATATTGGTTATCAATGAGAGGAAATGAAATTCAGCATGTTGCATTCATGTTCTGGGTTCATCTGCTTACCTGTACATACATAGTATATATTTTTATAAACTATACCAAATTTGGCCTTTTCATATCACAGTTGTTTTTTTTATTGCAATAATAACAAACAACTATTACAGTATGTATAAAATAAACAAAATACAGTACATACGAAAATCCTTTCAATAATAAACGAGTTATGGTTTAATAGTTCTTTTTCATATCACTGTCTTCATTCAATAAGCCACTTACGTTAAACTTTTCTTTATAATGGTTTTCTATGGGAGGAAAATGCATAATGTGAAAATTTTGAGCTTGTTGCTTTCTATTCTGGACACATCTGCTAACTTGTATATCTAGTTTGCAACATTAATAAGGTGTATACTGAGTTTTGTCTTTTAATATTACGTTCTTAATTTATTAAGCCACGTAAAAAAAATTATATTCTTTTCTATGAATACTTAACATGAAACTGTGCATTGCTTTCATGTTCTGGGCTCCTTTGCCTGCAAAGTCCTTAGGAAGGCAAATAATATCCACGTAGCTTTAAGGTGAATATAATTTATCATATCAACATTAGTTATTGTTCATTTTTTTTAATTGTTTGTTGGTAATTTAAATGTATTTTTTTTTTAAATGACAATATCGAATCGGTATCGGTATCGACGATACTGGCCCTGTATTTACTTGGTATCGGATCGATACCAAAATTTGCAGTATCGCACACCCCTACTAAATAATGCCGCGAGTGAGACTTGAGGAAGTGCCGTCGCCTGCGTCTGCGCAGAGTGTTGCCAAGTCCGCGGTTTTCCCGCGGAATTGGGCTACTTTAACACTGTTGCCGCGGGTTGTTTTTCATGTCCGCGGGTTGAAGCGACCCCAATAACGTGATATTTAGCTCCTGGAATGTGAACTTTACCGGGGAACCCCCCTCGAAATGCGATTGGGCTAGTTTTGGGCTAGTTTTGAGTAGCAATTGGGCGGGTTTTTTTACGAAAACCTGGCAACCCTGAATTTCAGCCCCTGAAGTGAGACACAGGAAACGCGACAAAACGAGACGAAATAACGTTATAACATTTCGTTTCGTCTCGTTTTGGTCAACGAAAATGAAGAGACATTTTAGCATAGTTTTTATTTTGTAAACCACATTTAGTCTCGTTTTTATTCGTCTATTGCATTATACATTTAATTATCGTCATCGTTACATGACCAGCATTTACGTTGCGTCTCGTCTCGTTTTCGTCACGTGATAAAGGTTCGTTGACGACGATATTTCGTCATAGTTTCCGTTGACGAAAGCAACACTAGCCCCTAGTGTGAGCCATGGACATATAAAAAGGGGTCCAAAAGTGTAAGACCACTCCTGAAAATGCTTCTGTTTAGCATTCTTTTCTAATTTATTTAAGGTTCAAGGTTCTAGGTTCAAGGTTCTTGTTTATTTGTCACATACACAATCATACAGGGTATAATCAGTAGTGAAATGTAGGTCAGGACAGGTCCGCTCAATGGACAGTGCAAAAAAATAAAAATAAAAGATGATACATAACACAGGAGCATATATTTAAATATAGCTAGGAATAAGATAAAAGAATAAGTAAAAACAATAAAATAAAATAAGGAGTAAAATGTGCAATGAACTAAAATGTGCAATACAGTCTACTGTGGATTTAATAAATATTAATATAACCAGGGATGTGCAAGAGGAATGTGCAAACAGGTTGTACCGGGTATGTACACATAGCAGCAATGCGGAAGATGGAGAATGATGGGTGTTACAGTTAATTAAATTGAGTCCTGTAGATGTTATGAGACTGAGTTTAGGAGCCTGATGACCTGAGGGTAGAAGCTCCTCCTCAGTCTCTCAGTTTTGCCATCACGCTTCTGAAGCGCTTGCCCGATGGCAGTGTGATGAAAAGACGGTTACCAGGGTGATTTGAGTCCTTGATTATTTTTGCAGCTCTGCTTTTGCAGCGTTTGAAGTAGATGTCCTGCAGAGAGGGGAGGGCAGACCCAGAGATGCGCTCAGCTAAGCGCACGACTCTCTGCAGAGCTTTGCAGTCCTGATTTGTGGCGTTACTGTACCACACTGAGATGCACTGAGTCAATACACTTTCTATGGCCCCTGAATAGAAAGTTTTCAGGATTGCTGGTGAGACCCTGAATTTCCTCAGCTGTCGCAGATGGTACAGTCTTTGCCTGGCTTTCTTGACCTGTGTTTGAATGTGTGCAGTCCAAGTCAGGTCCTCTGAGATGTTTACACCGAGGTACTTGAAGCTGCTCACCCTCTCCACAGGGGTCCCGCTGATCATAAGAGGAGTGTAGGGCCGCTGCTGTCTCTTCCTGAAGTCTACAATCAGCTCTTTAGTTTTGCTCACGTTCAGAGAGAGACAGTTTCCTGGCACCATGATGTTAGTCTCTCTACCTCACCCAAGTATGCGGTCTCATCATTGTTGGAAATGAGGCCCAGAACCACAGTATCATCAGCAAATTTAACAATAGAAGTGGAGCTGTGAGAGGACACACAGTCGTGTGTGTAGAGAGAGTAGAGCAGGGGACTCAGAACGCAGCCCTGCGGGGCTCCTACGTTCAGGGTGATGGAGTTGGAGGTGAACTGGCCCATTTTCACCACTTGTGGTCTGCCGGTGAGGAAGTCTTGGATCCAGTCACAGAGTGTAGTGTTTAGGCCGAGGTCTGAGAGTTTGACAGCTAGCTTGGAGGGGACTATAGTATTGAAAGCTGAGCTATAGTCAATGAATAGCAGTCTGACATAGTTGCCATTTTTGCTGTCAATATGAGTGAGGGAGGAGTGCAGTACCTGAGAGATGGCATCATCAGTAGACCTATTTGGGCGATAGGCAAACTGAAGAGGGTCCAAGGTAGCAGGGATGGAGGAGCATATGTGTTTCTTTAAAAGTCTCTCAAAAACCTTCATGACTGTTGATGTGAGGGCAACTGGACGATAGTCATTCAGGCAAGAGGGTTTACTGTTCTTAGGCACAGGGATGATGACCGATTTCTTAAACGAGGTGGGAATCACAGAGGTAGCAAGGGACTCAGTAAAGATGGAAGTAAACAACCAGCAAGCTGATCGGCGCACAATCTCAGGACGCGGCCGGTAATCCCATCAGGTCCGGCGGCTTTCCTGATGTTTACTCTCCTTAATTCTCTCCGAACCTCGTCCTCCGACACGGTGATAACATGATCAACATCGCTGCTCTGTCTGCTGCTTCCTGACGCGCTGATTGGCACAGTCGCGCCGCCGTTGCGTTCGAAGCGGCCGTAGAAGGTGTTTAACTCTTCGGCCAGCAATGGATCTGCACTCACCTCGGCAGAGGAGTTATTTCCAGAGGAACAGATGGTCTTCAGTCTCTGCCACATGCGTCGAGAGTCATTGAGCTGAAAATGTGACTCAATTCTCTCTCTGTATCGGAGTTTAGCAGCTCTAACTGCTCGTCGGAGAGCATAACATGATGCTTTGTAATCGCTCATGTTTCCTGACAAAAGACCGGCATTGTATCCAGCACCCTACTGTTATTCATAATCAAACAATTGAAATAGTGAACAGTTTCAAATACCTCGGAGTAACATTGGACAACACACTTACCTTTGATCAGCACATTATGGATATTCAGAAAAGAAGTCACCAAAGACTGTCAGTTATTCATAAACTCAAAGGACTTAATGTTGCTCCTCGATTATTATTGTTACTTTATCAAAGCATTATTCTGCCAATTCTATTGTATTGTTCTTCTTGTTTTTACAATATGCTTTCTGTTAAAAACCGGAGCAAACTTACAAAGGTGTCTAATATTGCTGCAAAAGTTATAGGTCTTTCAACACCCAATCTCACAGAACTCAATAATAGAGCTATTACACGTATTGCAATTTCAATAGAGCAGGATTCCACACATCCACTTAATGAGTATTTAGACCCACTGCCCTCAGGGCGCAGGTATAGGGCTATGAGGTGTAGGAGGGCTCGCTTTGGAAGAAGCCTGATTCCTTCAGCCATCACATATCTCAACAACAGACATCGCTGAGGTTATCTTAACTGTATTTATTTTTTTTTTTTTTTTTTTTTTGTAATTATAATATAATTGTACTATGTTTGTTATGTTGTGTGTGTCAAAAAAGTGCAGTGCTGTGGAAAAGAATTTCCCTCTTGGGGGACAATAAAGTTAATGAATGTATGCGGCAGTGCGTTGGTTAACCGCAGCCCGGATTGTTCTGTCCACCCACGGTTTCTGATTAGAGAATGTCCTTATTGTTACCGTTTCAGTGGCTTGGTCGGTTAGCATGTAAACAAAGCTTAATGCTACATCCGTGAACTCGCTGACGTCAGCTGAACTCGCCCGGAACATGTCCCAGTCGACGTCATCAAGAGACGCCTGTAGCATAGCTTCAGAGTGGGAGGACCAGCGCGTCACTTCCCTCACCCCCGGGGATTCCTGAACGATCCTTTGTTTATATTCCGGTGTGAGGAAAATGGCCGCGTGGTCCGATTTACCAAAAGCCGGCAGGGTCCGAGTTTTATAGGCATTCTTGAACTGAGTGTAGCAGTGATCCAGTGTATTCGGTCCTCTAGTTGGACAGGATACATGCTGATGGAAGTTCGGCATGACCTTCCTGAGGTTGGCTTTGTTAAAGTCCCCCGCGATGATAGAGGCAGCGTCAGGGTGTTTGTTGATGTAGCCGCTGAGCTCTTCGTGGAGTTTGGACAAAGCCAAGCTCGTGTCTGCCTGAGGTGGAATGTAAACGGCAGTAGCGATGACCGCGGAGAACTCGCGGGGTAAATAGAATGGGCGGCAAATAATGGAGAGATGTTCCAGATGAGGTGAGCAGGAACTCGACAGAATGGAGATATTCCTGGGGTCGCACCATTTCTTGTTAATCATGAAACACACTCCACCACCCTTGATTTTTCCGGCCTCGGCTGTTCTGTCCATCCGTAAAACAAAAAAGTTATCAGACGGTGTTACAGCGGTGTCCGGGACCGAGGGAGAGAGCCATGTTTCAGACAAACAAAGGATGTTACAGTCCCTAATGTCCCGTTGGAAACTTGTCCTGGCTCTAAGATCGTCCATCTTATTTTCCAAGGATTGGACATTTGCGAGCAGAATACTGGGGAGAGGGGGGCTGTGAGCTTTGTTTCTCAGTCTGTCACGAATTCCAGCGCGTCGCCCGCGGTGTTTCTTTCGCCTCCTGGGATTATTCGGGTGGCCTTTGTTAACCTCGGCGTTCCGAAGAATCTCCGCTGGCCACGCTGGATCCGTGGATAAAGTGTCCAGAAGCAGGTTAGTGCAGCGGTGTCCAATGTCCAAAAGTTTCTTTTGTCATAAATAAATAGTGCAGACGTTAAGCGTGTAAAAAGAGAAAGTAAAAATACGTAAAAGAGTATATAAAAACACAAATTGAGCGGAGCCATCCTTTAACGTCGACTGAACACAGCAGCGCCGGAAGCGGAAGTTATTTACTTAACATTTTCAGTGAAAAAGGAGCATGGATTTCAGAATGTTTTAGTGTTTCACATGTTGCCCTTTTGCAGCCCTCAACTGTCTTTTTTTTTTTTTAGAATAAGAGGCCTGATGTTAAGTATTTAATGTACGATAGTGATGCGCGGGTCGGGTTTTTTTCCAACCCGCGGGTCCCGCTTTTATGAAATTATTTGGCCCGCCCCAGCCCGCCACTGTATCTATTTTTACAACCTATTTTTAGATATTTAGTATCTATTTTTAGATACCACTGTATCTATTTTTACAACCCGCCCCGCACCCGCGACCATTAAATAGACATACTAGGCATTGTAATGTAAATGAAAACAGCCTTTATTTCAGCCTGAAAGTGCTTGGAAACATCGCCCTGTAAACTGGCAACAACATACGATTATGAATATGAACCATAAATCAGGTCATATTAATAACAAGATAATGATAAACATTTTCAACATTTACAAAGCAGCGTTTGTATTCATCTAATAGGCTAAACTATTTTTTTTTTCAGATTTGTATAGGCCTACAGTTTACAGCCTACGCTACATAACCACTGAACTTTTGTTTTATTTAACACACGGAAATGTTCATGTAGCTTTTTTACGTTCGCTGTGCAAAAAAAGAATGGCATCCACTGTACCGGGGTTTAATCTATTACACCTAGACTCCAGCACCCTGCCAGCAGAGCTGAATGTGCGCTCACTTGATGCGCTTGTGGCTGGGAATGGGATAAGTTACAGAGCTGCTTGGCGCTTTCGTGACGTGTCACGTGACGCCAAAGGTTTGGGGACATCAAGCAAGTTACGTTGCTACGTAGGCCTTCGTATTGTAACCTTATCAAAGAACCTAATAAAATATGAAAATAGATATTCCAAAATATTTAATATTGGCTATAGGGAATTGCACGCAACATACATGGATTTTTTTATTTATTTTGTTTTTAATGACCCGCCCCAACCCGCCCCGCAAATAAAGTGACAATTTCTTTACCCGCCCCAACCCGACCCGCGGGTTACCCGCGGGGTCCGTGGGTTATGAGATGACCCGCGCATCACTAATGTACGATTCATTTTCATTGTCAATGTATCTGTATATTTTCCCCTTAAATTTGGTTTGTTATTAGATTTAAATTGGGAAAATAAGGCGATCCCACACTTTTGGACCCTATTATGCATTATAAGCAAGAGGTCTCAAAAATACACAGTCATCCCGAGACGTTTTTATCATACCACTGTAGCACATGAAAGTTTGTATGTGAGCAAATTTGAGCTTAGAGCCCCTGACAGCAATGCCTGGTAATCCCAGACTGTGTTTTAAGAGTGAATTATTATTATACAGTATATACATTCTGCTTTTTCTGTGCTGTAATGCCTCCTCTCTCCATCTTTCCTTCCTTCTGTCCTTTAGCAGAACCTTGAGGCATCATTAAAATTCTGCTGAATACCCCCCAATGTGCAACACACTCTTTCAATCTCCTCACCGCACACACTCATGCACACAATTGCCCTTTGTTACGTATACATTTAAGTGGAAATTCATAGCTACCATGGCTTCTCCAGGGCTCTGCATTTCTCAAAGTCATGTTTACATAATTAGTGTGTGTTTCGGGTGCTTCAGCGATTTCGAACAATGAAAAGGTTAGTTTGTTCGGGGTAGAGATGGCCATCGCCATTAGAAAAAAAGAGCACAATGCTTCTTTTAAAGACTTATTTACCCACTGCACTACTGTCTAGGTCCAGTAGGACTCAAATTACCTTTTCACTTGTGATACCGACTCCTGGGAAACCATTGATTCGCATTGGCTAAATATGATTTAAATTAGTCACCCGGAGTAGAGGTGTGTTTGACTTTGCGTGTGTGTCACACCGATGTCAGTTTGTAGTAATTAGAAGAGAAGGTAAATTCATTAAGTTGATCTTGGGAAATGGTACGTCCCTCAATCTGTTATGCTGTAGGTGGTGAAGAAATTTGCCAGGCCCCCCGAGGTCACCCGAGATATATAGCCCTCCCTCAGCTTGTGTTCACTCACTTGCTGTGTAGAAGCGAGACGTAGGGCAGGAGAAAGAGATGATATTTCCCTTCAGAAGGAGTACATGCCGTGCCCTCCGCTGTTAATTACCAAAGATTGACTTGACTTTTCAAACGGGTGCAGCGTGCAATTCATCGCTGCGACTCGTCTCGTCAGCGAGAGGTCTCTGCTTTTTACTCAAAGTGTGTGTAAGGGCGTAGATGTGGCATTTCAGAAGAGAGATATGAAGAGGTAGGAGTAACTGAAGAAAGTGTGACAGATAACTCAGGCTGCTTTACATGAGGCTGTCAGGCTTCCTTCCCATCAACTCCTGCTGCCTGGCATGAATTCAGGGAACGGCACAACAACATAAACACTGTCTCAAATTACATAAAAAGTTGTTTTTTCCAAAAGCCGAAAGAAGTATATATTCCATTCATGGTCTTCATCGATAAATTGATTTTAATTGATGATATAAGTTTCTGTAGATGCCTTGTGATGTTTCTAGATGTTTCTGTTTCTGCCTTGTGATTTCTGTTTTTTTTTTTAAGCTTCCAGTCTCATGGCATAATTGAATCAGCCTACATCCATCTCAAACAACTTGTATATTTGTATTAGACTATTAAATTATGTCATTCGCCGTGCTTCATTGGATGAGTTCATTGTCTCATAAAACTTTTGTAAAAATGCAAAAAAGTATTTGAAAATCAATGTTTGTCTCATAATTAATTTCGGAACTGGTTAGTTTGGTTAATGTGGTCTTCACTGATGATTATTTTTTTTAGTCATATGGAGAAAATGACTGGGAAAAATACTAATTTGTGCTCTTATGTTCACTTTTAATTCATTTGATTTGTATGGCCAAACACTGTTTTCTGTTTGGCTTTGAGACTTTTTTCTTGTAATAATTAATCAAGGCACACAACTTTGTCACTGCAATGTGGTTTCAAATAGGTCATGTCGTTGTAGTAGAATCGGTTAAATTGTAAATCTCCTTCAACTCCTTCTGTCTCGTAAGATCCCCTTTCCTCAGTGATGAGCGCTGGTTTAGAACAAAGGCAGACCACACGTTGATATCCGAGAGAGGTGGGCCGATCGAGCATTAATCCACGTGTTTGTGAGTCTGTATTTGCTTGCATTCATCATTGTACACCCACAAACCCTGGTAATCACGTTAGGTGTGACAAAGTGGCTATTTGTATGCTCATGGACAGGGAGAAATATAAACGCTCTTTGCAGAGTGAAGCAGAGAACAGCCCCCGAACTCTCAGTTTGAAGGTTTCTCTTTTCAAGTAATCCCAAACAAACCTGGCATCCGCTCTCATACATTCCATTGCTCTGAGTGCGTGCTAAACAACATGGCGAACTTTCAAACATTACCCAAAAGCCCTCCGCAGCTGTTATGGTGGAGGTGTGTAGGCCTTCGAGAAATTTATGGCCTGCATCTTCCTTTCACGCTCAGACAAACCCCAGGGCTTAGATCCAAAGGTCCTAATCATACGCCGCCTTCCGCTTACACCATTTATCAGAATGTCCCCAGCGCTGAATTATTCAGCTTTTTTTGTTCCAACAATAAAAACTTTCCTCTTTTTTTTATAATTATTATCATTTTAAAGAGCAGCCCACAGCGCTTTTCTCTTCCCGTCTCTGTTTGGTTTGTGGCCACAGTTGATCAATATCTGGTCTACGAGCTGCCAATGAGGAAGCAGAATTCCCCGCCTAATTGCAGCGAAGGGCTAGACTCGTCTGTGTGTTTTCTTGTGTGTTTATTTTTAATCCATGGCGGCTGGGGTCTCCAGCGGCTCGAGGGCTGCCTGTGGCCATAACCATGCCAATAGACAACAAAGGCCTTGTGGCAGTGTCCAAAAGTCTCGTTTACTAGAATAAACTCTAGTTTTTCATAAGGGCACAACTTGAAAATACAGCACCGGAGGGCCTCTTTTTAACACTTCAGTGTATGTATAATTTATCGTCCTTTATTTTTTAATTATCCTTCTCTTTCTACTTTGAGAAATATTTCATGTGTTTTGCGAGTGCCAAGTAATAATTGCTAATTAGTCCTTGAGGCTTTTGAGCAGAACGAGAATTCCTCACTCCGGCGCCTGATGTGCAGTGAAAACAGAATAAAGTGCAGTCTTGTGCTGAGATAAATACGTTATCACTCTATCAGCAGGTATCAAACAAACAAAGTAGAGAGCTTTGCGATGCTAATCTCTGCTTTTCCAGAATAGAGTACCCAAGCTCTGTTGTTTTTCAGTTTGTCTCGATTGAATGGCGACACTGCGTTTTATTCTTTATACCAGACGTGCACTGGCCTACAACGAGCAATCTTGTGGCTTGGATTTGTCAACATGTCTTGCTGAGGTCTCACGCGAAGGATTAGCGCAAGGGGAATTAATGCAGAGTTGACAGGAGGGAGGCAAAGGCAGGATGTAGCCGGGCTCTGGATGAACCTCAATCCAAATTTCCCCCTTGGCCAAAGTGCTCATCCACAGATGAAAGCCAAACCCGGCTCTGATATGCTGATCAAAGCCGTCCGGCACAGGACACCAAAGCAGCACCTGGAATTTCAATGGAGAAATACCAATATTACGATTCATAAAAAGGAAGTTGGAGCTTCACCCATGTAAACAGGCGCCTGGAGTGTTTCTCAGTGGTTAATTTATCCGGGAACAATGCGGAGTTCTTAGCTCCCTTCAGTGCTGTGTTTTCACAGTGAGTAATCTAGCTAATTAACGCACATTAGAAAAGTTAGCCTTGTGGTGAGCACTTCAATCATACGTTTTAATGGGTGGCAGAGTCCTCTGTGTTTAAAGTCATCAAAACTTTTCCCACCTACAGCTATAGGTGAGTGTGTGAGATGTTCTTATTGGCGGTCAAGGCGGTTTCCAGACCCTCATCTGCCAGAGATGACCGTCATCATTGTTCATTAGGGTAGCAGATGGCACCAGCTCGGCTATTTCTCCCCGTACGCATCACATACATTAAATAGAGAAGTTCAAGGATGGACGTTAGTGTCATTTCCCAGTCACAAAGTCAGATCATTAGTCATCAGTACATGCGATGGTGTTGCTGTCTGTACCAGCACAGCCTGGAAGTGTGACGACCATCAGAGGTGATTATAAAGACGCTTTGCTCAGTAGATAAATCTTTCTTGAGCCCTGCATGTTTGAACGCACATACAAACACAAAGTCATGCTCAATGTTTTATCAGACAAGCTTACACCATAGAGCGGGCTGATATCACCTCGGGGTGCTGTCCGCCTCTGAACGGTTTCCATAGTCCATAAAAGAGTGCGTAAAACAGGTGGCGTGCCAGGGGCGGGAGGGTCATGGAAGCGGCTGGCAGTCTGTTACTAAAGCAAGCTGGTTTTATATGCCAGATCAAATGTGGACCATCAGAACATCAAACCACAGATTGACCACAGCAGGGGTTTTCAAACTAGTGTCTGTGACCCTTAGAGGGGTTAAGAGGTCAACTGAATATTTAGGGATGTATTGATTCAGTCAACTCACGATGCTATATGATTCACGATACTGATTTTACTATATGATTTTCTCGTGATTTTTTTTTTGAGATTGAGGAAAAAATATAAATGAAAAGGTGTCCTTTTGTTATTACTTGGACAAAATGCTGCACATTTCTTCGTGAAATTGAAAAATCTCAAATAACAAAACTAAATTGAAATTCTAAAACAAACCCCATATCATATTATATGTTTTGATTAAACTTTGCGATTAAGCAAAATTTGGTAGTTTTATATGTTGTTCCAGGGTTAGCATCACCTGAGGTCTTCTTGGGGTTGGCATCATCTCTTCTCAGGTGTTCGTCATCTCAGATCTTCGTAAGGGTTGGATCCAGACTGAAGCTTGTGTAATTCCTAGTTGCCTCGGGATGCAAGTCCCATGGCAGAAACAGAGAAGCAAATAGAGACAAAATTAGTGTAGCTGCTGTTCCAACCAAGCAAAGATGATGTGTTCAACCCAAGCAAAATAATGAAAATGTGCATTTGATCAGATATATTTGAAGTACAAAGTTATGAGATATACTGTACATTATGTGAATGCTTGGCTAAAAAGATCTAAAAAGATGTGTTTTTAATCTAGATTTAAACAGAGAGAGTGTGGCTGAACCCCAAACCCCTATACTACATAAAACATCTGAACGAAACAAAAACAGCAGACGGGCTGAATGAGACGCAAATTCACTCTCTGACAGCAGGTGGCGCTTATGGAACAGCAGCGATACAGTGTTTCCTCGGTTACTGCTGTAAACAAAGCAGTGCTGCTCTTATAAACACCACTTTAATATATATTATACGGAGGCAAGATAAATACCATCTAAACTTTTCTAAAGACAGTCAGTTCTTCTCAGAGATACATTCATATAAACTCCCACCCCAATTGTTTCTCGATTCGTTTGTATTGATTTTTAAACCAGGTCGGGGTGCATCGTTGCTTCGTTGACACGAGCCCATTATGAGTGAATCAGTGAATCAGTCATTTAACTGCTTTATTCAAAACACAGATTCATTCAGAAGCAAAACTAGTCTTTTATGAGTGAGTCATTGAATAATATACTCAAATGCCTTGTTTAAAAACAACGATATACATATACAATAAAACTCATGGCTGCGTTCACACTGTCAATGTTTGCGATAAATTGGACTATTTTTAAATGTGAATTTACTCTCTCTTTTTTCATGTTTAATTGTACTATAATAATGGTTGATAAATGATTTTCTGTCAGCTTCTGCATATTATTTAGATCATATTTTAATAATTTGCATTGACTTTAGTACAGTGACAATTTGGAAACATAAACGTGTATAATTTTAGACTTAATTTATTTTAAAAAAAATTACAGTGTAAATAGGTTTTTATACATGAAAACATACAGCTGCTTTCATTATTTAGGATGGGGGTTCCTTAATCATATTCTTTGCATCAAAAAGTTTGAGAATCCTTGTACTACTAGAATTCAGTAATGCTGAATTCTAGCATTTGTAAAGCTGGAGAGAATGTTTTACCAATGTAGTGTTTTGTCTACATTTCTTGAGGTGCTTTTCATTATGATTCTCCCTTCTTTTTGCACAAGAAGCAGGTTCGTGGTTGTATTGCTTCCATTTTAAGCGGGATTCCATCTGGAGCCCAGCGCTAAATGCATTTTGAGGGAATATTACCCAGAGGCTCTAGAGAACACCTGTCTCTGAACGGTCTGTTCTAACTGCTCCACTCCAAGACAGTTCTACAACAACTCACAGGATGACATTAAAGTACAGAAAAAAAATGAGAAGTCAGCACCTGAAGGACATTACCCACTCTATTATAGTGCTAAAATGCACCGGTGATCGTAGCACCTCCTGTGAATGTCATATGTGAGGTCTCATATCCTTCCCCTGTGCTATTTATCGACCCTTTGGATGATAAGTTTTATAAGCACAACTTGGTGTTCTGTGGAGGGTGAAAAGGTGGCGTGTAGCGCACATTCTGAACGCTGAAGCAATGTATAAACCACATCTTGCTTTTTCTATTCAACTATTTGCTTTCTGACTGCAAAAAAATAACCAGTGTTTTCTTTGTACTCTCCTCTGTGTGACTCTCAGAAATCACGTCCTTTTGTAACACCTTCATATTAAACTCTGCCTCTGTATTTTGACTTCAGAAACATCTCGGTCCCCGGAGCCTCGCCGGCTCCCACGGACTGGAAAACCCCGTGACGTGAAAACAAATAGCGGTTCCACACACCCGAGGGCAGAGGTGATGGGCCGCAGACAGAGCAGAAATCTCCAGCACTCTGAGTCAAATCTGATGCCCGGCGGCAGGTCACGAGGCAGAAATCACATTCTCACTTCCCACGAGAGAGTCAACAGGAGCAGCGGGGAACAGAAATGTGAATATTGGATATCCCTAGGTGACAGGCAAACTCAAATAACCTTCATTACAGCTGTGGATCAGTGAATCCACCTCAGGAAATAAGATGGAAGGGAAAATTCAGAGCGCGGTATAATAAAAAGACAAAATAGCTAAATTCAGTGACGTGCAGACCGTAGCGGAGCGATAAGGACGGACGGGGTCTGATTACTTCATCTAAGCTTTTATAAGAGGATAACTCAATACCTTTCTGCTCTTGCACGGTGTCATGAATAATACGGGGAGCGTGTAATTTGGGGATCTGCATGTGAAAATGTGTGTTTGCGCGTGCAGTCGGATCTTATTATTCAGCCGTTGCACCGTGTGGCCGTGTTCAGCGGCGTCGGGAGCTGTGAGATTAGTATTTTCCTTAAATTCATGGCAGTGAATAATTTGACTTTTTCGTTTTATATCTGAGTGACTTTTGACAATAATACAGTGATACTATTATCTTCGACGGGGAAGAAGATGCGTTTCGCCGGCTTAACTGCAGCCGTCTGCGCTTTACGCCATAAATCTCACGATTTTATGACCAGATTCATATTTTGCCAATGCAGCTGTGTGGAAATGCCTGCCGTCTGCATCTATATACAAGCACTCAAAGCACACGCACACTTAACAAATTCAAATATTGACCTCACCGTTCTGCTGATTGATAAAGCGGCCGATGCACAAAGAAGCCTTAGAAGAGATCAGATCTATAGTCTTGCTTTCCACCAAAGCGAAACCCATGGAAGCGGATAAAACAAAGCTTATTCCCTTCTTTCTTGAGAGGTTGCGCGGAGCTGCATTAGTGAAGCTCACAGAGAGAAATCTGCAAGTAATAACTCAGAAAATCGAGTAATTAGCACGAGCAGCTGTAACACAATGACCCCTATTCATCAAAGCCATTTACTCTAGGTACAATTTGAAGCGAACCCTTTGCCTGGAGGGAGTACTTATCAGGTATGTTTTTTCCCCAATGTTGTTTTTCTGCTACGAGCTGAAGATAGTGAGCTCTCTGTGTAGAGTTAAACATCCTGTGGTTGGATGGAGGGGTTGGAGGGTGGCGAGATGCTAACTCGGAGGTCGGGCTCGGAGGATTTCAACATGGAAGGATAATTATCCAATGCAGGGAAAACGGGGGATAAAGTGTAGCGTGCGCTAATTGCAATAGTTGTAATAATTGCACATAATTCAGGGGTCGTTGGGAATTATGCTGACTAAAGTACTCATAAAGACACAGATTCCATGGCACTTCAGTTCCACTGGCAGGGAGGCAGATGTACGAGAACAGGTAATGTCAAGCATTAAACACTAACCCCTTTGAAATGACCCAGGAGAAAGCAGGGGATTGGAGTGCAAGGGGACAGATAAAGATATCAAATGAGCTTTATTGTGGTCCGTTCAATAAGCGAGTCTCGCAGCATGATAGTGCACTTGCAGTTCATTGGCATTCAGAACTTGTTTCTCCAGAGAGAAAAACCTGCTTGTTTTTTGTCACAGTCACCTATCAGAGCAGCATGTTAACATGGCAGTGTGTTTATCCTGTTGAGTGATAGGGTGCCATCACATTGGAAGCTCAGGTTGACACGTCCCTCTTTGTCTTTGCCATCCCCTTCAGCCAGCAGTCAAAATCGAATCCTGGAAATCTGGATTCCTCCAGGTGCTTATCCACCTCATCACAGTTCGCTCTTGATTGAGACATAAATGGTCTCATGTTTTTTATTTTATTTATTTATTTTTTAAAAATCTGTAAACATGTGTTTGCCATGTTACTTTTTTTTTTTTTTTTGGATCTATTAATTTAATCAAAAATACACTAACAATTCATTTTGTACTTGTGTTAACTAGAATATACATCTTCTATGACAATTCAAATTCATGTTTATTTTTAATAATAAGGTATGAATCAAAATGGGCAGTTGAACAATTGTCCTAATATCATAATGAAAAAATAAATTGTAATAAAATGAAAAGCCTAATTTAAAATAAATAAATAAATAAATAAATATATATATATATATATATATATATATATATATATATATTGTAAAGAAAGTCATATCATTAACTGGTTTGGCATAATTTTTTGCACATTTAAAATTAATGTGATTAAAATATATTTCTGAATAGCAGTTTTGTGAAGCAGTTTTGTTTTTTGTTTTTTTTTGCACATTTTTGTGAATATGAGTATTTGAAAAACAAAGATTTATCCTTTTCTTTATCTTGTATATTCTGAACTGTCTTTGACCCATGTACCACTTTAACGAAATGCTGCTTTTACTATGAGACCAAGATGTCTATGCGAACGTATAACATAAAACATGCTTGAAGTCAAAACAAGCCGTGTTTATGCAAAAACAGATTTTTTCCCCCCACATTTTCTTCCTCCAGAATTAATTATTATTCTGCCCCCATTTCCTATTTTAATCCCTCACTATTCTGTTGGTCCCTACAGGCCATTATTTTTATTATATATTTATTATAGTTTCTTGCTGATGACACCATCTGTCAATACAGCTTTCAGAATTGGGAGAGGGGCGAGAGGTAATACGCCTAGTATTAATAACATGCATCGATAAAATAACAATCACAGATACGTTTTCTTCCCTTCAACGCCCTACACATGCATCAATCCGCCATGGACGTGGATAAGCAGTATTTTAATGGAGTCTCATCTGAAGAGGTAGTAATGAATGTGGCAGGGATTTGCTGGAGACCAGAATGAATGGCTTTCTTTCCGCTTTTGCATGCTGATGCATACACACTTCTCTCATTTGATTGTAATGCAAATGGTGCGATGGCAACCGTTAATCAGTGCCGAGGTGTAGAGATTAGTATCTTAAAGTGGAATAGATGGAGGGGGATTTGACCTGGGCTAACTTTGATAAGTTAACTTTGGCACTTTGTCTCTCGGGTCTGCAGGCCGCTGGAAAACTGGATTAACTCCGGTCCACATATTCTCCTGAGCAGGCCAGACTGTTGAAACTTGAATGCACTCAGAAGTATAAGCTTCTAAGGTCATCACATTGAGTTTTAAAGATTCAAATGGTCTTGTTTTGTTACCTAGACTGATGCATGACTCATTTCTTTTACCAAAAGAGCTCTTGTGGCTTGACATTTTCTCAGTTTGCATTGTGATTTTTCATGTTTTGCAAGTTTTTCAAAGAGGTCTGATTTCTAAATGTTTAGTGATTCATTTTTCAGTAGGTGCTGGTGTAGTTTTCAGGGAATTGTGGTGTATTATATTTTAAAATGGTGTAGTCAACATTTACCAGGCAGAAATGAAGCAAAATATCTCTGTGGAGACCATCTATCAAACAGCAATGCATGTGTATGTGTGTGTGTGTGTGTGTGTTTCCTTGACAGGTTTTTGTACCCATAATGACCAGCTCTCCCCGTGCTCCTCTCCCCGCAGGACACAATTACCACCTCTACGCAGAGGACAACCTCTGTCATGTAAATGGTCCAAACCCCTCGCATTAGACTGAAAAAGGTTCTCTTTTGCCCCTTGAATGGATAGTGTTATTTTTTTTTCTGCGAGTTGAGCCACATTTAAAGCAACACAAACAGCTCCTGACTTCAAAGAAATTAACGTGAAATGACCTTTTCATGATGTGCGCTCATAGATGCTGAGTGCACATAAACTTGCAGATTTAAATTGACCTCTTCCATACATATTCATGCCCAGAGCATTCACAACCTCACATATGTGGCCGAAGATGGTCTGCAGTAATTGAGGTGTTTTGAGTCTGTAACCTTGAAGGCATTTCAGCCCTGATAAACACAACAGGTCAAAAGTGCCTCTGTGTGTTTTATGACAGAGCTTGTCTGAGGCTTTGAAATAAAATGACTTGTTTGTTGAATGTCATCTGGGTGGAGACAAAAAAAGCATCCATTCATCCATATGTACACATATTGTATAAGCTCTTAAACCTTGCTATCTGCTGTGTGAAATATAAAGTTAAAGCGTCATCCTAACTTTCATGGATGCATTTAAGTGATTAATTTGAAAATATGGTGATACTTGATGTTAACTTTGTAGAGCTAAAAGAAAATTCTAATATAAATTTTTTTAATTTGTATTTAAATAATAAAAAAAATGTTTTATCAGTTTTATCTCTATTTTCTATTTAATCTATATATTTATTTATATTAATCTATTTTATATTTTTACATTAACAATGTAATCAAAATTGTTTTATTAAACTAATTGTGAAAAGTTAGTGTTTTTAAGCATTTTACATTTATTCCAAAATAATAAATCAAGGCAGTAACTATTTACTTATTTTATTTTATTTGTGAACTTATGTTCAGCTATTCTTTTTAATAACTGTTTTATTTTTTTTATTTTTTTTTCGGATCATCAGTAATCAAAGATTGGTAAATATTGGCCACAGACACTGAGATTTACTTTACATTTCTCCAAGCTGATTTATCACTAAAAACTCCCAAAGATCATGTTTTCATGCCATTAAGTCTTATCTTGATGCAACAAAGTGGTTATATCGAAGTATGTGAGTTGTTTGCTTACTTTTTTAAATTAGTCTTCCCGTTAAGACCATTTTATTGTTCATTCAGACAGATTCGTGAACGCACATGAACACAACAGCTGAAGAGAACCAGTCATATCCAACTATATTGCGATGAAGGCATTGCCTCCTCTCACGTGACTTTCCCCCATTCATTCTCAATTACCCCCCACCAAACCCACCGCACACTTTAGGGGGTCTGTTAAAACTCAATGGGCTCAGGGATGGCGAGGGAGATATCCCTTTTATCAAAGGATGAACTTTCATCAAGGCAGCATAAGCTTATTACCTACTTTTTGGAACAATTTTGTGTCATTAGTGCACTTATGATGCTGTAGAATTCCCCCTATGTAGGCAGCTGATTAGGGTTGGGAACAGAGCTAGAATGTGGTGTAGGGCTGCTTACCATAAAGTGTAGGACTGCTAACCAGTAGGTTGATAGATTGATCCTCACCCTTTAGTATTAAGTGTACTCTATGTTGCTTTAGTTAAACCGTCTGTTAAATGACTTCTGACTTTTAGCATGCATGGAGAAAACTGTATTTGTTTGTGTTGTACTCCACAACATGGCTTATTTTTTTGGTTGGTTTGTTAGAGCAATCAATACACATTCATACATAAAATATAAACTTGCACTGAAATTGTGTTTGTGTATGTGGGTGTCCGTATGTGTGAAACAAATTGTGGTACTACGCCTCAGTAATTGCATCTGAGAACACACAAAGGCTGTCTCGTTGCTATGTGACAGCAGCCGTAGAATGAAGGCTTTTTCTTGCCTTTGATTTGATGGACAGGTCTATTGTGGGGGGAGGGTGTTGACGACTTTTATAGCAGAAGGAGGATAACAATATGTTTACCCGTATCATAGAGATTTTATACGTGGAACAGAATGCTGCTGCTGTTGCAATCTGATTCCTCAAACGCTGTCCACTAATATTGGGTTTGTTATGCGTCTTTTGTTCTTGTGAGGGGACATGGATATCTCATCAAGAAACATCAGAAGTGGGTTCGGAAGTTTCCAGGGATGGAATTTTACATCTCAGAGACTGTGAAATAGTAACCGTTCTTTGGATAGAACATCTATTACGGCAGAAAAGGTCTAGCGTGTGATGTTTCTCCGCGTCTAACAAGAGCTATCATGGTTGGCAAGACATCATTAGTGAGGGTGTGTGCTTGCTTGATAGACTGTCAAAGGACATGTGAACTCACGAGTATCATTTTCTCTTTCTTCCTCGTGCCCAATTATCATAGAGAATATTCTTTTTAAATGCCTAAAACCAAGAGTCATAAGAGACAAACCATTCTGTCTTTCTACCGCTGTCACTGCTAATTCTGAAATTCAGACATTATAGTGCCTGTTTATGCTTTACACAGAAGCAAACTATTTATCTTGCAGTTTGTAATTTGACACAAAACAATGTTAAACCCAAAGAAATTTCAAACATGAAATATTGAAGTGTACCGGCCTGAGATGATGGAGCTCTTGATTCGTTATTAGTTGACAAAAGGTGATTGTGATCACATTTGGAACTGGGTGAATCTCACAGAACTGGTCAAGAACATACTACTACTAGTACTACTACTACTACTACTACTACTACTACTAAATAAAGCCTTTTTTTAGATTTATTTAATTACATATTTATAGTAATTTAAATTAATTAATTTAAATGTATTTATTTGTGGTAATTCATCATGGTATAAATGCCTACCTGGTCTCATGGCATAAACGTACCTGGGGGCACTTTTAGCGAGACGTGAAATACGTACCAGTAAGTACATATCACTGCAGTTTCCAAAAGAAATGAACACTAGAGACAGTAAAACTCTGACTTTTATTCCTTTTCACACAAATTTACAGAGTTTTGATTAAGAAAGCGTAATTTTCGCACAATTACTTGAAGAATATCATGTTATGACTTCAAAACAATATTAATATGCTGGGAGTTTTGAAAACTGATGCTTTTGAACGTTAGCATCACACATATCCAGCTTCATATCTACGGGTTTTCATAGACGGTAGGTTTGTTCGGTAGCTCACGGAGTACAGAGACGTACTTGAGAGGTGAGGAGCTCCGGTTTGAATCCCGTGTAACTATGGTTCGACAAAACAGTTCAAATCTGCATATAAGGAAGTTCAAATAGCATGGTTGCATCAACAAGTGCGTTCTTATATCAGTTTTGCATTTGTCAACACTTTCGGGTAGGTTTAGGGTTGGGTTTGGTGTAGGGCATATTTCCAACATGATGGAGCATTAATTTTTAGTGACGGTCCCCGGATATTTGAATTCTGAACCGCCGCAATATGTACCTGAAGCAACGTAATAAAAACGTGCCAGGATTTACGTATTGAACCCGTGTTTTAGCGCCACTCAGTGGACATTTCTCTTTGAAACTGCGGTGAAACGTGCAGTAAGGTACGTAAAAATGGTCTCGCTAAAAAGTGCCCCCAGGTACGTTTATGCCGTGAGACCAGGTTGATAAATGCAGCAGGATTTATTTAAAATGTATTTAATTTATTTAGTTACTCATTAAAGATTTTAAGGAATCAGGGGATGCGTTTTTGTGAGATTCACTAGGGTACATCTTGAAAACCTATACAGCATAAGCCCCATGTTTAAATGAGGCTTGTAGATGTGCTGTTTTTCCAAACTCATTCACACATCACAGACCGGTGTGCTTGACTCCGTATGCACATTTTTTTTTCACTCATTGGTTAAGTTTGCATATGGATGATGCCAAACAACCCTAGCAGTCAGCAACACAGCTTCACCCAAACGATTTAGCACAACAGTCTGACAAATCATGAGCGTCGCTTCGCTGTGCCGAGCACACAGCTGTGAAAGCCCCCTCCACCAAATCCACCCATAAGCTAAGTGTTCGTTCTGTTTTCAGACAACGATGCAGGCCATCAGTGTATCGGCACTTTTGAGCTAAGAACTTTGCACCAGTGAAGGCGTGTAGATCTTCCATCCTCAGCCGTTGGAACACTGTGTCTGAACAGCCCTTAACACGTGTATATCCCCCCTTTCTCTCTCACTCTCCCCAGATATTTTTGGCTACCGCCTTGAGCTGTACCTTACTTCAAAGATGAGCAGAGGTGCTTTGTTTTTATTTATTTATTCCTTCTTTTCTCTATTTATTATTCATTTGTTCCTCCTTCAGCTGCGGGCAGACAGGCAGGCTGAGCTGATGTCATGGAACTGGCTGGGACTGTTTTGAAACCGAGGCGGAGCATCTGCCAGAGTCCCTCGCGATCTGGACTTGATGTCCTTCTGACTTTGGAACGAAGAGATCATTACGGAAAACTAGCCTGACCTTGTATTGTTGTTTTGAGTGGTTTTAGAAGAAAAAATAGTTATTTTCAACCTAATGCCTGTGTACTACACATGTGGCATACTGTCGATCATCATAGATAACTGGATTAGTATTTTTTCTAAGGAAAATACTGGTACACTCTTAAATATAAAGGTTCTAAATCAGGGTTTTTCACAGTGATGCCATAGGAGAACGATTTTTGTGAACCAACCTTTTAGTGAACACCTCTTAAAATAACATTTTTATTTTCTTAGTGTGAAGAACATTTAAAAAATCTATAGAACATTTTTCCACTATAAAGAACCTTTTTTGCAATGGAAAGTAGAGGTTGGCAATATGACCAAGATCTTCTATCCTGACACAAGTAATTTTATTTCACGGTAACAATATAGGCTTAAATAAGGTCTTTATGATGTCAAAATTTTGATACCATGGAAATTTCATAATTGTTGTCACTAGTGTAAATATCACACACAAAAATAATACTTGAAAAAAAAAAGTTCACTAAAGACAAATAAACAGTCAGCGATTAAATAAGAATAAGAAAGTAATTACAAGCAATAGGACAAAAAAAACTACAGTAGAACAAATAAATAAGAAATTCTACATACAACAATGTATTCACTGTGTAAATTAAATATATATTTCTTCTTATTTATGTTACAAAAGTGATTTAGTTAAGAGCAGTGAGATTTTCTCGCTTGTTGTTTAAGTAACATGAATGACAGACAGCAGGAATATTAGACTGCTGTCACTTTAAGAGCTGCCAATATAAAAGCGTATCCAATATACTGTTACACGTGTTTTCTTTCTTAGCTGTTTGCTTTCACTTAAGACCTAAATGACTGTTTATGAGGATACCTGCAAAGACGGGCATCTTGACATACAAGTGTGTGTATATAACTGTTCAGGTCCTATAAAGTGGCAAAAATAACTCCGTTCAATACTCCTGTGCTCTGTGAGCACCGTCTTCCCGTGTGCACCTCTCTGACAGCACTCAGAAACAGTCTCTTAGACAGCGCGCACATAGAGCGAAATGAGTTCTCTTTCAGTGCTCATTGCGTTTCAACGGCTGAACATCACTTGTATTTAAACCGCAATGCTTTCGATAAGCACCCGTGCAAACGATACGTTTTCATGATTTTAATAATCTAAACAACCTTTTTTCACTATTTAAAAAAAACAAAAAAACTTTGTGCAGTAGAAAGTTTCCACAATCGAGCCTAGATTCCAATAAAGAACGTTTATTTTTAAGAGCATACTTGCAAGATGGAATTGTATTTTTAACATTTATTTGTGATGGACTTGCTTACTTTCTAATTTATCACATGATATCATGCACTAAATTTTTCCTTTGAATGCACTTTGAAATTGCACTTTTTATATTCAGACTCTTAATAAGAGTTACTCTTACTCGTGTCAAATCATTGTAGTCCCATAAAGAAAAAGGCATCTGTTGCCTTTTTAGAGGTAAAGATTGCAAAATGTCAATTGCTAAAACCTCCATGTTACAAAAGGTCAGCCACTCCATGTCTAAGTGTATAACAACAGATTTTGTGTAATTGTCCTTTCAAAACACTTATGCGGTAATACCAGGATTGCTTGACAGGAGATGCTGCAATGATGACGATAATGGTTGAAAACGATTAAAAGAAAATTTAAGAGGGATATAGCCTGCAGCTGAGCTAAATGTACGTTTAGAAAGCATGCTGTCAGGAACCTGTGACCTGCAGCTGGGAACAAAAAAAAAAAGCACAAGAAAAGAAAATGAATTCGCACACGCTGGGCATTGTGGGAAACAGCACTTTCAGGGGCATTACACTATAATGCCTCCACCAACCTTTAACTCCCCTCCTGTGCACTTTCACTTACGGAGAGAGGGCAAGAGAGGAACAGCGTTCATCATCAGTGCCTTTTTTGCGACTGTGGGGCTAAAACAATATAAATAATGGGGGCCTTGAAGGATTGGTGCGCTGCACTCTGACAGTGAGATAGAGTATTGATTCTGAGCGCAGTGCTAAAATTGCCTGCCTTCAGGCCTCTAGGCAC
This sequence comes from Schizothorax lantsangensis, assembly GCA_027422415.1. Classification (NCBI taxonomy): domain Eukaryota; kingdom Metazoa; phylum Chordata; class Actinopteri; order Cypriniformes; family Cyprinidae; genus Schizothorax; species Schizothorax lantsangensis. The sequence goes on along the minus strand of CM049847.1, from coordinate 10,853,248 downwards.
ACATGTTGGCAGTTCTCAGAGAATGTGAGGCATCCTCTGAAACATGAGAATGCTGTCAGTGATAGCCATGTCGAAACAAAACACCAAACACGGGAGAGCTGCAATTCAGCATTACCTGCTGCCCACTTTAACGTCAACATTATTTCAGTGAGCTGCTACACACAGAGAGTCCATTCATCAGAATCAGCTCCGTTCTTGTCTTTTCCTTGAAAAACAAATTTGAGCTCCTACTCCGACGCAATCCGCGAGCGGTGACCTAGGCTCTTAAGCTAACCGGTTCTCATTTAGAAAATGGATGCCATGCTGTCAGGGCAATTTTTACATGATTAAAAAACCCCTAAGACAACCTTGCATTACCTTGGCGCTCCATTAATAATGTGCAGGAGGCTGATGGGACTCTAACAGTGTGGAGAGCAGCAAATCATGCCACCTCTATCTCAAATTCATAACCCGCCTGCCCTCTCCTATCCACGCTGCGCACTGTGTTCCTGTGACAAGGTGTGATGCTTGTGAGCCTTGATCAAACCCCAAACTGCAGCTGTTTGCAAAGAATTTGAAGTTTCTTCTGGGGTCAGAGGGCACTGCTGACACATGCTGTTTTTTTAATGTAGTTGGCATCTTTGAGTCCAGACGATAAAGACAATATCTGTGAGTTTGTGGCCGAGAAGAACAGAAGTTCCTGTGGTAATTTGTAAGAATTTTATTTTATTTTTTTTACTGAATTTTTAGGAAACATTCGATTTTTTATTTTGTTTAGTGATACAGTATTTCTACAGGAATTTGTGCAAATTAGGCTTTCTATACATTTTGTATATTAGTTGTTGGTCCAGAATAAAACAAAATAAAATAAAATAAAAATATTTGTATATTTACTCCACAATATATTTATATAAGGTTTTGTTCCCCTCCCCCCCAATAATTACCATAGCTTCTTGTCGAAAGTACAGTAATGCCATTGTTGGGGTGCATTTCTTTCCAGACCCATTAGATTGCCATTTATCATTTTACCAATATTGTGTTGTTGGGTGCAGTTCTTTATTAAACCACTAGATGCTGCTAGTTATGAGTTGAGCCGATGTTAAAGAACCGATAAATGATTAAGACTTTGAAATCTTAAACTTTAAGAACAACTAACAACAACATTTTGGTAGCAACACACACGCACCTCTCACATTTTCATCAGAAAACCTACAAACCTAGTTCTGGTGTACAGAATTTAGCATAGGATTGTTTTATTTTTTTATTATTAAAAACATTCTTGATATTATTTGGAAAATGTCTCTTTCAGATGCAAGGCTGTAATGCGGTTGTATTATGCTTAGCTCTATATGACGTGCAGCTGAGACAATGTGTTTCCACGAGAAGCATTTTGAGTCTATTCTTCACAATATCTGCATGCTGGTCTTTAGCAATAAGCTCCATCATGTTTGTGTGAAAAGGGGAGATAGTGAGAAAAAAAAAACATCAAATGGCTTTTAGGCAAAGCATTTGTCTTCTCAAGAACACAAGAAGTAAGAGCATGACCTGAAGTGGCAGTCCTAAGTGACAGGTCGCTCCATCCCCCCCAGCGACAAACGTGAAGCCACATCACTTCAAATCCCCACTCACATGGCTTTAGGATTTAGAGCTCTTTTATATTCTTCTAAAAGTGACAGTGCTTCTTCCAAAAGAGCAGGAATATCAACAGAGCTTCGAAATCCGTCTTTTATAGCGTTACTATTGTGCGGGAATTGCCTTCTATATGGTGCTCGTGGAGTAGGCTACTGCAGTTGCTCTGAGCGGACAGCTAAGCTATATTATTGTGTACTTGGTACAGGTTGAGTTAAAACACAGTTGCTTTCTAACATCTATGGTCATTGTGGGACTGAAACAGATGTCCTTTTCCACAGTGTATAAACTCAAGTGGACTTGACTGTTGAATTTAAAGACTCCACTGCTGAAATGTTCTGGTAACATGCTAGTCATGATAATTCAAGCTTCTTAAGAGCTAGTCTTGGAAATCTTATTGGTTAGTAACACAGATGTAAATCGCAACAGTGCCCGTCCACTTTTTCAGCCACCTTGGTTCCAGAAGTATTTTTCCCATTTAAATTTTTGAGTTAAAGGGATAGTTAAAGCGATAGTTCACCCAAAAATGAAAATCCTGTCATTAATTATTCACCCTCATGTCATTCCAAACCTGTAAGACCTTCGTTCATCTTTGGAACACAAATTAAGATAAGGTAGTAAGAACATCATTGAATAGTCCATGTGACATCAGTGGTTCAACCGTAATTTTATGAAGCTACGAGAATACTTATTTGTGCGCAAAGAAAACAAATCTTGTGTGCATCTGGGTTACAGAAGCATTGATTTACAACCTCACAATTGGTCTGTCTTTAAAGGTTTATCGTTTGTTTACTTCTGGATCCCAACTGTTGCTTTCTATTTTGGTCTTGGTCCATTTCAGCACGATTTCAAAGGTCACTCACCTCTTGATGGCCACATTGAGCATGCTGACCACTTTTAAAAGCCAAACCCCCGGCACTTTGAGATTCATCTCAGTGGCAGACACATGTCCAGTCAAGATGGGGCATCCCTTGCTATCTTGACCTACAGACCTTGCTGTCACTCCCCAAGGCGATTTGCATTCTCTGAGTCAAGTCGCGCCATTGGGAAGATCTGCCCCCCTTTGGCCTCATTTTTATGACCTCTTCTGCTAAAACACCTATAACACTCTTCGTAAAAGTCAAGCACTTCTGGGTAAAAGAGAGGCACGCACTGTCAAACCACAAAGATAAACCTAGCAAACCTAGCTTAATTATCCAGCGCTTCTCCACAACGGCTGTGTTCAAAGTGCACATCCGGGGGAGTTTAGGGAGGGAATGAATAAATCTAGCTTCGGTGTCGTACAGAAGTAACAAGTATTGATGTGCTATTCAGAGTGTATTTCCCAAAGGACGGGTAATTGCGCCCCGTGTGCTCTTGTACTTGAGAAACTGCACGAGCTAAAATGAGCTCCTTACGTGACGTCACGTGAAAGGCCCGTGCTGATGAATGTTCATGTCTTCTCTGATCCGGAGTCCGTGTTTGTAAAAGTCATCCTAATACAATCTCGGAGATTGGTCCGGGTGTAAGTGGGAGAGTAATTTGAACATATACACCGTTGAAGAGGATCTCGCTGGAGGGAGGACGCTCACTATAAGCACTTGTATTCTCGCCGTGCTTTCACTTTCATGCTTTCTACCCACCTTTATGGCGCTTCTTAAATTACTGTATGCATGCATTTGATTATAATGAGCGCTGTTGCGGTAATAAAATAATAAAAATAGTAGTAGGCAGGATGATTCAGCAGTTTTTACGTGAGGAAAGTACGAAACACATTTCCTTATTGCTTTAATTCTGTGTACTCTGCTGATCTTTTATTTTCCCAGTTGCTGCGAGGTGGAAAACTATCTCAAGGACACCTGCTAATCTTGCTTTTGCTTATGTTTTAGTCGTCGGATCCGAGCACATGGGATAATTCCCTCATCACGATTGTTTCCGTGCTTATTTACGACGAAGCGGGCTATTACCGTGTAGAACCCTTTCTGTTCACAATCATTAGGTGCGGGAAAATGAGATTCCTGAATCATTAGACGAGGAGGGATTTTTGTTGAAAGGGCCAGAACAATAGACTGCTTTTGTTAGCATTTCTGTCTGGGTGTAAGAAACCATCACAATTACGCACACCGAAACCGTTGTAATTATGGCAAGAGCATTCGTCTTTTTTCTTCCCATTAAAGCTTCTCCGCGTATCGCCGAGGAACACTTATAGTCCACTGAAAGGGAGACATTACTGGAGCTGTTTTTCATCTGGCTTGCCCTGTAAACACTATCTCATTTTGCTGATGGCTTTTTGCTGGTGACAAAATGACATCTGAAAAAAGACGGGGAGAAAAATGGCAGCTAGCAGTCTCGGCTCGTTTTATTGTTCTTTCGCAGTTTCCGTGCGCTTCAGGACCGGTAGACGTAAGAGCTGCGCTCAGGCTAATCGTATTTTAGCTGCCGCAAGTGGTAATTAGCATGCGGCTCCACGCCGGCTCTGGAATCAAAGGCCTGACCATGTCTGGGAGGTGGGCTAGCTGCACCGTTAACACGCGGTCGGGTTGTTGTTTCCGTCACGGTTGCAAATAAATGGCTTGATGTTAATCTACATGGGAAGATAAGAACACAGCTACAATTAAAAACACATTAAAACAGAAAATAATCGCAAGCCCAAAACATTCCAGGCGAGTTCAATAATTACATCAAGCAGTGTTATTCCCTGTTGGAGGAGCAATTTCTGATTAGACTTGAACGTAGTTTATGTTAATTTCATTATGTTTGAACATTGTGGGGGAAAAAAGGTGCAGAAAAAATTCTGGCTTATCTGTGCGATAAGTAACTTTTAATGTTCTCAGTGGGTTTAAAATGAAAAACAAAGAGTCGTTTCTTACAGTAAATCTCAAAGGTAATTTATAATCGGCTCGCGGAGCATATGTAGCACGGGAAGTACAAAAGCCGTAAATGTGCATAAATTGACCAGATCACTTGTGTTCATAAAGCAGCCAATTTAAATGTAGTGTTCAGCTAATGAGGCCACTTTCCCGTTTGAGCACCGAGTACTTCCCTCCCTAACTGACCTATTGTTGACAGTGTTTGTTTGTTATCTTTCTGTGCTAATGACATCTAATCTCAGTTGTAGGCCTTCTCCTTCTGGACTGTGTGCTTTCATAAAGCTGTCTTTGGCCAGGACGATGGCTCATTCATTCATTTTCCTTGTACTTTTGTTTCCTTCAGAGACGACAGAGCATCTGCCGTTGTGGTTTCCCAGTTTTTTTGAACTCGTCATCTGAACCTTGACCTCCATCATAACCTTGGTAACCATTTCATCTTTTATTTCTCCCATCATTATTTCCTTATTGTTATAATTTTCCCTGTTATGTTTCCCTGTTATGTGAATCAGTATGAAAGCTTATTTCCACCATGGGATAAAAAAAAAAAAGTAATTGCGAATTTTTATCTCACAATTCTGACCTTTTTCCATGAAATTCTGAGTTCATACCTCACAGTTCTGACTTTTTTTTTTTTTGTAATTGTGTTTATATATCATAATTCTGACCTTTTTCCATGAATTCTGAGTTTATACCTCACAATTCTGACTTTTCTTTCCTTTTTTTCCATTTCTTTGCTTTTAGTAATTGTTTGTCACAATTCTCAATACCTCACAATTCTGACTTTTTTTCTTTTTTAGAAATTGTGTTTATATATCACAATTGTGACTGTTCCTTGAAATTCTGAGTTTATATTTTACAATTCCGACTTTTTATCTCACGATTTTGAGTTTATATCTCACAATTCTGAATTGTTTATTCTGTGTTGAAACTAGCTTCCATACATCATTGTTGTTTATTTATTTGTCAGCATTTACTCTTTCTCCCCCAATCACATTTAAAGTTATAAAAGGAATGTTATCTTTTCATTTCATTTTTTTTAATATATATATTCTGTTAATTTTTCAGACATATTCTCATTGATAGAATTAGTGAATTATGAGTTATGTGATTTTTTATTTTTTTTTATTTGCACTGATACTAGCTGTCAGCTATAATTAGATTATATAGATCGCTCATTGATAACTGTGTAAATGAATACAGCAGAGCTGGATTGTAGTAAAAGCTGATGAGAGCGGTTGGACGTTCCTCGTCATGAAGAAATCGCCTCCCTTGTTTAACAGATGACAGATGAATCAACTGCTCCTCTTAAAGTACATTCATTCCTGACCATCTCCCAATTCTCAAACGTCCAGATAACAAACCAGCATCCCACTCGCACTGAAGCGGATGGGTAAACACACACATGCAGGGCTGTGACAGCTGACCTTAATAAGCCCTCGTCGGGTCTGACCTCCGCATCTAGGCCTGTCCTGTGAACACAATCGGGACGGCGATCCAGACAGCTGTTTTTTTATCTGCTCTGAGCTCTGCCGTCACGTACATGAGGCCAGCGTGACAGGTGCACTATGATGTGAACAGCTTTCAAGGGCGGCTCATCACTGTGACAGCTTGCGTGTCCTCTTTTGTGAGGGTTCAGGAAGCCAGAGAAGGTTCGGTGCAGTAGTTTTGGCGGTGCAACACCACCTTGTCATGATACTAAGCTCTGTATTAGTTTAAGAAAATTAAGTGCCAGGCAGAGTATAGGCAGGCCACAGTGCTTTACTGACTTTATTAAGCCACAAGCATATTGTGTTATAAACCCACTGATGCCATTCACCATCAAGTTTAATTAAGAACAGTTAATTGCAAAATCTAAATCAGTGGAGTCCTAAATTATGCTTTCCGACATTGCTAACTATTGCTAATTATGTTTTGTACACAGTTTATCAGATTTTCTGGGTCTGAATGGACATAGTTTGATATTCAATCAGCAATCAGATGGATTTGGGTAGATTTCTATATTATTGTATGCTCATGGTTGAATCGGTTAAAAATATTTACTTATTTCATCACAAAATCAAAAGACAGAAATAAGATACAATATTGTGCAAAAATGTTATTTTATTGGACATTTTTATATATTTTTGACTACTTAGGATAATTAAACATAATTGAACAACTAAATGAAGTATTCAAGTGATTATAAATTTGTTTTACTGAATTTTATGTACTTGCTGTATTAAAAGAAAAACAGTATTGCGTTTCTTTTTTTTTCCACTGTAAAACAATCAGAAATATTCTATAACAGTAATGTAAATCAAATTTAAAATGAACTCAAATGTAAAATCCGGCTGGATTGCACTAATGAGAATTTAGGAGAAAACTGTCATGAAAATAATAAAGAACATTATTGTTTTTGTTGTTGTTGTTTTTTTAAATGAGTTTATACCTCACAATTCGGACATTTTTCTGCACAATTCTGACAAGAAAAGTCCTCATTGTAAAAAAAAAAACCTCACAACTGTGAACACAAAAAGTCGCAATTACACAATTTCTCACAATTGTATGTTTTTATTCAGTGGCGGAAACAAGATTCTATATTTTTTTTCATATTAAAAAAATTCCCCTTTTTTGTGAAATAATGCATGTTTTCATGAAATTGACACTGATATATTAGAATCAATTAAAGTCATGTTTTTGTTTAATAGTCATATGTAAATATGTCCAATACTAACCTATTTTATATGGTAAACCTTGGTAGTCCAGCATTTGCGTAAAGATCCTCGCTGCAGAATAATGCTGCGTGCAGAAAACAACGCAGAAAGCCGCACTATAATATGAGGAGTTGATGTTGAAATGCCTCAGCAGTTTTCAATTTCCGACAACACCTAGAAACAGCCGAGACCCCGAGCCAGCTATTATTTCCCACACAATCATCAGCCCCATACAAACCCTCTCCTGTGACAATTTTCAAAGCCTCTCCAGTATCACTGTGCCGTGCACCTACTTACAATTGCCATCAATTAGCTTTGTGTATTAATGTTCCGCTTTGCGGCAACGCTACGACACGGCATAAAGATGCTGTCACTCGAAGGTGCATCGCTCATTTGCGAGATAAGGTAAAACAAATTGCCCCATTGTTTTATGCCGCAGCACCGGTGCAGATAGGTTTCAAATAGAGGCTGTCACAAAGCGAACAGCAGGCGTTTTGAACAATAGATCAGAGAGATTCGTCTAAACTGCACACAGGGGTCGGATCCTTCCTAATCCACCTCGACCTCTAACACTTTCCTCGCGGACGCTCAGTCTTTTCAGGCTGTATTCATATAACCTTGCTGTACGGATAAGCCGTTAGGTCAGACCGACCTGTGTGACTGATGTCCTCTTTTCAATGCATATGTCCCGTCGGACCGGGCCCTCCTGTGTACGCTGCTACAGATAGAGGTCAGATAGTTTTGATTACAATGCCCTCCTCTGTTCACGATACTATCTGCCTTTTACCTGAGAGGAAGCTCTTTCCGCATCATTCATCTTTGCTCTTTGAGTAGCTCTGGTAAATAGTACACATTGTGTTTGTTCCCTCTCAGGGGGAAGATGGATTTAATAAATCTTTGTGATATACTACTTGTCTTATCATCGGCAAGTACCTCACTCAACCTTTTAGCAGGAAAGGAAAAACATATAAGTAAGCCAGAGTCAATAACAGCACGTCACAAGTGTTTGTCTCTGCGGCGGTAGCAGAGGTTTGATAACTGTTTAAAGACATGCCAAACTATAATACGCCTTTCGTACACTCAGGTTTAGGACAAGCTGTACCGGTGTGGTGCGCAGTTTATCAGATTTCCTGGGTCTGAATGGATGTCTTGTGATATGCAATGAGATGGATTTCGGTAGATTCCTTTATTGTTGTCAAAAACATTTGCATTACAAGGCAATTAGCTTGCTGGCTTAGTCTATATTCTATGCACATGGTCCGTTATGTTGTTTATTTGCATTGTATGCATTTGTATGGTCAGCAATTATAAACAGCTACAGCCTGGGGTCCTAGGCAGACTTGATTCAACGGACGGACCAAATTTTACTGCTAGTTTTTATAATTCAACACCAAGCAATGTAATTGTTTAATCAAGTCATGTGAGATGATGTATGCATATGCGTAGTCATAACCAGCTTTGTTGGGCAGCAAAGCTGGAAGAAATCAAATATTAGCATGAGGTCCCTCGTGATATGATAAGATCGCCTCTGGTGAAGCGACTTCGACTTAATTCCCGGCCAAACAAAAACGCATGTCAGGAATGCCTCGCTCGCTACAGCTCAGCAACTTTGCCAAATATAAAATATTTATTTTGCGCTCTGGGAAAAAAAGGAGTGACGGTTGTGAGAACCGTCAGAAATACTGTGCACATCAAAGATGCTCTTTGCTTTTAACTCACTGTAAAGATTAGCTCAAGTAATCTTTACAAACCCGGTCATGTTCAATCACCGCTTTGCACGCAGAAATAATAACGGAAGCTGCCCGAAAAGAGAATCATCGCTCATTAAACATGGCTTTCTTGACAAAAGACAGCAGAAATCGAGGTTTGATGTAATCCTAAAGCTTCTAGGTGACTCTTATGACAGTAAACCTGGCCGTCTGTATCCAACATGTGTTCGTTTCCCCTCAGGCGGCGCGCCGAGATGCCACGCGGCTGTAAGGAATATGCATTTGCATGGGTATCCGTCTCCATGCTTCATGTTGATGCCTCTTGTGAAGATACAGAGTTTCATCAGTTTGCTTTGTCAGACTCCATTGTAATTCCAAACCAGGTACAGGGAGGAAGGGAGCTTTAAACATTAAATCAATGAGGACTACGGACACCAATCTATGGAAAAAAAGAGGGTGGGGGGGAAAATAAATAAAAATTTGAGGCAGTTGCACAGGGACCATCTCATTTAGCCGGAGCTCAGAGGCATGCCAAGATTAATATACCTTGCCTATTTGGTTGCATATTGCATATCCCTCCTCGACTCAAGTCTGTCTGGGCCGGCGGGCCCCATAGTAGCACAGATCATTTTTAAAGCGCTTCATTATTTCACCAACCAATCTCTCTCTCGCTCTCTCTCTCTCTCTCTCTCTCTCTCTACCAGGTCTCTCCATTGATTTAATTAGTGTGCAGAGAGAAACTGTGCGTTTGAGATGTTCCATGATCTCCATTATGTATGCTGGAAACATCATTTGGTAATCTGCACCATGTCGGCTTTCTTTATTGGCCGGCAGTGAGGTGGACTCCCGAGGAGCCCGCTGTCTGACGGCCATCGTGACCATGATAAAGTATTGGTGGGCTTTAGAGTCCTCGCTTTTCATTTTTATTTTATTGATTAATTTGCATGTGTGCGTGTAATACAGTCTGCGTTTCATCAGGACCCATTAGAGAATCGGACAAATTCTGCGATTCCGAGGACGGACCCTTGAGGAACACCGTTGCACAGAGACAGTGATTAATGTCATAACTTACCTACACTTTATTAATACTTAAGGCAACACTTCATCACGTTTCAGCAAAAATTAGCTCACTTGCAGCGATTAGTGCTTTTTTTCCACTACAGATAGTTTTGTAAGAACAGCTGTGAGCCCGAACACATGTGAGTCCATGGTTTGGTCAAGAGGGGAGGAATGCTGAGTGAGTTTTCCAGGTGGACGGCGTTCTGGCAGAGTTTCTGAAATGAAATGAAATGAGCTAATCAATTTGTGCCCTGCTTAATTTAATCTCCCCGATGCCGCACTATAGATTTGAGTTTTGACTCTTGATTTGCAAAAAGCAGAAGAATAATGTCATATAGTAATGAGGTCATGTTATTAAACGAGAGCGGTTACTGAAATGTTCTTACAAGTGTTTTTCATATTTGACAAAACTTTCAGCTAGTTAAGGCTGGTCTAAGCTCACAGGAACCAGGCATTGTTAATAAAATAATTTTTCTTCATAGTGTGAGAAAATAATGTTTTTATTCAGAAAGGATGCCTTAAATTGACCAAAAATGATAGTGAAGACATTAATAATGTTGCAAAAGATATTTCAAATAAATACTATCCTTTTTAGGTTTCTGTTCATTAAAATCCTTAAACAATGTATCACCAATACTACAAAAATAATAAGCAGCACAGCTGTTTTCAAATAGTGATTTCTGAAGGATCATGTGACACTGAATATTGGAGTAATGATGCTGAAAATTCTGCATTGCATCACAGGAATAAAATACATTTTAAAATATATTCAAAATTATTTTAAACTAATAGTATTTCAAAATTTACTGTATTTTTGATCAAATAAATGCAGCCTTGGTGACCCTAAAAGGCTTCTTAAAAAACAACAACGGAATACCTATTAAGTATACCAATTGAAGCATGGGCTTTGTGCATTAATTTCAGAGTAAGGAAAGATGTGTCTGATTATGATTGAACATTAAGGTATTTTGGTGTGTTCAGCAGGTCCGTTTTGGCAGTAGAGATGAACGGAGAAACAGACAGAGATGAAGCGGTATGGAGAAGTAGCAGTAGATATAAAGAGGGTGGGATGCGAGTTAGGTGCCAGACCAATATAAAACCTCATTACTGTGGCGTCATGGAAAATGTGTGCACTTTACACTCCATCTAGCAGCACTTTTGCTGGATAAGCACTGTTCTTATTTGGCCCTTTTTAAAGGCCTGTTTCGTTAAGGGCAGTTTTCAGCACCATCCTTTTAGTACAGGTGACACCTGCTGCCGTTACCTCGACTATCTGTCTTTGTCTTGGAAACTCATTCAAAGGCTGTGTGTCCGTCAAAGATGGTTTATTAGATTTCAGTCAGTCTCTTATGAACTGTTCAGAGTCGTTAGCTCTGTTCCAAAACCTAGCGAGCCACCTCCCTTACTACTCCCTACATAGGCAGCATCCAAAACAAATAGAACCTGAGAAGTGATTTGGAACACTCTACAATAGACATCAACTATTTATAAAGATGATTTCAATACAGGTGACTCTAGGAATGATGCAATGATTAAATGAACATAAATGTCAGTAAATTAAATTGAATGTTGTTGTTTTTCCATTTTATTATAGCATTAAGCTCTTTAGGTTCATGCAAAACTACTTTAAGAGTATATTTTTTGTGACTCACATGTTACAAAAATACAGGTGGATGTATGGATGCATACAAGGAAATGGATCATTAGATTAAAAGACATGATGCAGGAGGCATGGTTCATAGGGATAGGAGTTACATCAATGTCTTTCTCTTTGGAAATGGAATTTCTCTTTGAAGGCAAAGATTGAAGGCCATAAATGCATACAGTGTGAGCCTTGATGGTGTCGTGAAGGAACGGTCAGTGCAGAAATGATCATTTCACATCTTCAAAGAAAGACTCCAAGGAAAATACAACACTGAAAAAGCAGCAGTCAGTCCTGAATTGCAAATGTGTGTCTGGTATACAGCACACACACACATCCACAAACAACATTACCAAGCAAGACATTAAAAAACATGTCCTTGCATAAAATGTGCACCAATAAAAACTGCAGATGCAGAAAATGCAGCTGAAAAAAAGGTCAGCGGCATAAACCGGCTGCAATTATAACAATGCCGGCTGAAAAATCAGTCTGCACTCGGCTAATTAGCCAACAAACAAAGTCTCTCGTGAGTCGGTATTTAAAACACTGTCTGTGCCCAGTGTGATAGTGAACCAGATAGACTCAGAGTTTGTCTGGGTGTACACTGACTGGCAGACTTCTACACAGTTGTCCAGACTGCAGTTAAAAAATACAAATAAATAAATAAAAATAATAAAAAATTGAGATGATTGTGCCAGCCTCGGGCCTTAAAAGCATCCCGCTGAGTTTGGCAACTGGCACTCAACGGCGCTCCAATTTTAGACGGAGCTGCTCTTTCCCCAGTCTTTCTGAGGGATGTTGGTAACATTGAATTTTTGGAGAAAGATCACATGCTGGATGCATTGGTAGGAAACTTTTTTTTTTTTATTAAGAAATGCAGTAACCAATTTGCTCTTTGCATATATATACTATATACTGTATTTTACTATATAGATATACTATTTATAATCTATTTTTCATTATTTTGAATTAGATTATAAAAAATACTCTTTTGACTTTTGGTTTCACATCAGAAGGGTATTTGCTCATTTTGGGGCAGTTTACATAGGACTTGTTCTCACAGTTAAAAACAGCTACTGTAGATGGAGTGCAGTGAAAGCTGACAGCATCATAAATTAAGTTTTCTTTTTTCTTGGCCAAATGAGTTCGCAGTGTGCAAAAGACCTAGAATAGTCCATACACCAAATTAAAGATGGCGTGGCTGTTGAGATTACGACTAGCGTGCTTAGTTTCCGCAGATAAAATCCCCACCTTGGTCATAAATTGTGTTACTGGCTCTGGGATGCTGTTCTCTAATTGGATCCTTGTAATTGGGCAAGTGGAGCTAAACAGCCGGATTCCTGTTTGTTTATACCTCTCTCCCATATTAGTAACGTGCTGCGACTCCTCAAACAGGCTGAGGGGTCACTAGCATCTAGCCAAATGCATAATTAGTCACTCATTCTTAGCATATGCCTCACTAGTAGCCTGGGCCAATTATTCATGATTAACTCGAGTCGCAGTGCGAGCGGCTGATTCATGCCTGCCCACACCGGCTTGCTATCTGAAAGATTCAGAGCAGAGAAGGAAATAAAAAAAACAAAGCCTATAGTTTTTTTTTGAGGAGATGAAAGAGGAGCCCTTGATGCAATGGGCATTCAGCCTGCCAAGTGTCTGTCAAGGTCCTCAAGCACCCTGCAAAATGTGAGAAAATTGGTAAAGAAGAATAAAAAAAAAACACTTTCGGCCCAAGATTCATAGTGTTTGAAAGAAAACCGAGACCCTAATCTGAAAATAAGTGCTAGGAGAGGAGATGGAGAGGAAGAGGGGTGAATAAGAAAGACCCCTCGGATACGTTCCGTATTGAATTTTCTCGACTTTGATCCGCCTGATAGATATAGTTTAATTAAATCTAAATGGATGTCTCACCCTTGGCTTGTCAATAATAGTAGTTCTATTTTTAACATTGCGCTGGGGGAAAAAACATGCACAAACTGTATTGAAAAGCGTTTGAAAAGATGTATGTCGAGGTAGTGAAAAGTATGGGGTTTTAATGATTAGCCAAATGCTTAAGGGTTAGAAACGACTATTTAAGACTTAGGCGTCAATGTGTTATCAGACCTGGGCTGTAATAAAATCATGACTTCATTATTGTTATGAGAGCTTGTTCCACTTTCATCACAAGGCTCTAGCTGTGTGCCGTTCTGAATCTCTATTTAACTGACACATTCCGGTAATAAATCAGCTGATCGAGTCGGTTAGAATGTTTAATTGTAACCTCACGTTATTTCTAGCTTTCATATACACATATATAATTGTGATATTTTGATGTCTGTACATCTGCACGTGGACATTTATCAGAATCACAGCATGTTGAATTAATTGCTTTCGCAACCCATTTTACATCTGTAATGTGTCGCAATTCTGGGAGAAACGTGATATTCAGCAGAGAATTTTTTTTTTAGCTGAAACTGATTCTGTTAATCTGGAAGTGATTTCATTGATTTTGATGCTGCACACAAGAATGGACCTGGTCCTGAATGCAAGTTTGCAGTTGACTACAGAAACGCTGTTAGAACCCACTTTTGAGGAGGCTTTTTGACCAGGACATTAATGCACTCTTTTCTGAAAATATTTGCTATTATTGCAATAACCTTCATTAAATTTAACATTAACCAGCTTTCAATTAATGCGAACATTAGAATGCTTAAATGGTTATTGTATTTGGCAATTCTTGTTAATTTTGATGAAAGATTATGAAATCAATTTTGTTCATTAACCATCTGGGGTCTGAGGTGATTTTGGGGCCCTTGAAATGTTTTGACATGCCCTGACATTTGTGCTTATTTCAGCTACTTATAACATACTATTGGCCAACATGTATTTTTTTTTGTGTTCAGCACAAACTGTGCTATAATAATATGTGAGCAAGATTGATGTATATGTTTGCATTTTTTAGAAAAAAGATATCCATAGCCAAGTATAGCCAAACAATGTGCGCTGATTAATTGTTATCAATGAGACTAAGAGCATGTATTAAGAAAGTAAATGGGGTCAATTTTGATGTCACCTAATCAGACATGACTGGTTCCTGTCATGTGCGTTTGGAAAACCATTGACATGGCCATTTCACAGGAGGCTTTCAGCTCTAGTGATCAGCAGAATGGTGGTTTGACGCCCCTCTGTGCTTAGGGACAAAGGTCTAGACTCCTTTGCATGCAGCAGAGCCCAAACGGCCATGCATCATTTCCAGGCGATATCCCACATGTTCTGATAATCCGTGCCACTCTATAGGGAAACTCACGTTCCTGTAACCTTGACAGATTGTAGCTTTTGGACAAATGGAGCAGAACTGCACATAACATAAACGGTTTCAATCAAAATGTACTTTTTCTAAATACAAATTCCTGGTTTCTCATCAGTGCTGGTTAACAATAATAGCAAAGTCGTGCAGATGGTGAACTTGACCTTCAACTTCCATGACCAAAAAGCCAAAAAAGCTGGTTTAGGAGGAAAAAATGTGGCATGTTATGAAATTAAAATAGGTTGTAACTGTGTCCAGTGTCGTCTTTTCTGACAGTGGGTCGTTACACAGCACCGGCCATTGGCAATTAACTGCATACATTTTGCATTTGTCTACTTTCAAATGAAGTCTCAGGTCCAGCGTTGAAAGGAAAAGTGAGACCGTCATTATACAGATGGCGAATTCCTGCCGACAGTCATCCGTTTCCTCTGTCATTGGTAGAGGAGAAGGGTAGCAAGAGAAAAACAATTGTATTTTGACCTGACACCAACTCCCAGATGAGAGCTGTCATTTCCTTTAAGGTCACGGAGAAATATGGGATGCAGGCAAGTAGTTATTTGAGTTAGGAGATCGAGAGCTCGCTTTTTTGTCACCAGCGTCTCTCCAGACGCTCCAGCCACGTGTTTCTTTCCGTGCCCAGCGCCGCCAGGTCCGGACGGCTCAGGACCCAGCGGGGAACAGGGGCTGTGACACTGACAAAGCTATCTAAGGCTAGCACCATCCGTCATCCCCTCCAGTTTAGCATGAGCTATCGCACAGTCCAAAAGATGTCAGTGAACCTTATCGCCAAGGAAACCTCTCAATAACTTATTCATGATTCGCGAGGCAATCGCCCGGGCTCCTGTTTCACTTGGCAAAGTAGTCGTCATTGACAAAACATTCAAGGAACGCTCGACTCGACCTGTATCCGAAGTGCTCCGGTTGGCGCAGGATATCCATCTGGTCGAAATTCTCAGCACGCTCCCCTTAGGAGGCTTTCATAGCAGGTGATGGGTTTAAGATTCTTGGCAGGGAAGCATTTTAAGAGCAATAGTGGCTGTCACCAGACAATTTCCCTTGTGGTAGGTCTGCATCTTAAAGCATTAAACCAAATGTCTTCTTGGTCTGGTTCAGACAAGCTGTTTGAGCAATGGCACCGTTCGAATATTTACACTTTAATATAGCAGCTCATCTCGGGGTCTGCGCTGACCGTGGGGACGTCCCGCAGATGCTTCTCTCTTTAATGTCCGTGCTCAATTAAAGGCTTTTGATTGAACGAGGCAGCATGCTGGATACTCGATTGCAATCACATATGCAAAAGCTGTCAGAGATATGAAGTGCTTCCCTCATGCTGTGAATTATATTATATGCTCTTTGCATTTTATGAGTGCCGTCCCCATAATGCATTGTGCTGTTATAAGTAAATATATCTGGAATGACCTTTCTCTACACGTCAGAGTTGGGACCACTGAGAATGCTTATTAGCTTACTCCTTGTTTTTTTTTTTTTCCCTTTTGCTTTTCGAAAGGTCCCGCCACGATGAAAGATAGAGAAAATAGACGGGTCCGAAAGATAGGAGACTTCACCAGCTGTGTGCCCCAAACCCATTTAGTTGCGAGACTGTGATGGTTTTTCATCTAATTCCCCAACCTGCCTTGGAATTGTCACTTTCCCCTCTAGCTACACAGAATTTGACAGGATGTAGTGACTCCTTTGTTTTTCTCCTGACATAAATCGTGTGCGGTCCTTATATCCTCAGATGGGCTCGCTGTTCTTATTAATCTTGAAGCCAATTTTGGTTTTGGCTTGCGAGTATCACTTTGTTTGTGTATGTCAGAGCTGTACAAAATTCAGCTCCCTTTCAATTAATTTAAATGTATTAATTTAAAATGAATAGGCCAAACCTCACAGAAAATTTTATTGAAATTTGAATTGAAATGACTGGAAGTAGAATTAATGCATACTGGTAAATGGAAATTCTGCTCCATAGATTATTATTTTGATATATAAAATTAAAACATGCATATTTATATAGATGGCATTTTAATCATTTGTCTGTCTGGCTATTGTAATACCTATACATCTTCGACATTTCTTGGCTATTTAAGAATTTTTTGTTTGTTTGTTTTGAACAGTTTTTGTAGTTAAAAATGACTACAAAAATTCTGCATTCTTTTTGCTTCCTCAATTCCATTTCCAAAGTTGAAGCCAGTTACATAACCTTCTGAAACTAGTCTTACGGGTACAAGATTGTTCAACTTTTTAAAGTCAGTTACATAAAACATAGATTTGAATTTAAAAGTAAGGCTGATTACCCCTTGGTTAGCTGCTAGATGGGCAGACTAGTTAAGACACTAGTTGTTATGCAACTGGCCACTGGTGTACAAAATACAGTAGTCACTCAAAAATGTTTAGGTTGGTGTTATTATGCATCTTCAGGTCTTTACCATTACTAGAGCTTCCAGGTTGGTTTGTTGGAGCAGGATCAGACGATTCTGAGCTAGTTTTCCAGTTCGGTTCTATACATACAACATGGGTTGTAGTTGTCGCTACTTGAAGTACATCTAGAATGTAGTTGTCACTTCCATAAATGATCAAGCTCTGTGTGTACAGAACGAGATGAAGCATTCGTTCTGCAGGAGTGCCAACTGTATTTAGCTGCAGTGTGTATGTGACTTGTGTGTGCGTGTGCAATACTTCAACACTGTTTGCTCTAGTTCAACTTCCAATTCCCACAGTCCCAGTTTCACTGTGTTCCTGAATCTGCTTTCTGACGCAACGCTCCTCCGTCTGTTGCGGCTGGGCGTCCCGTGGCATCTTCTCTTCCTCCCCGTGTCCCAATCCCAGCCCTTCCCAGAGCAACACAACATGCTGTTCCTTTCCGTGCTGAGATCACAGCCCTCCCAGCCACAAACCCAACCGCTGCGTATTTCCCTTCCTACCTGTGAAGTGAATTCCCTCCAATGGCACATAAGGTAATAGAGGACATCCTTTCTACCCCTTAGGCCTTCTCTCTGTTCAGTGTCATTGCCGTGAATGTCTTCTGAGAAGAAGCGAAAAGCTATGCTAAGTGTGGTTGAGCATGATACACATGTTGGATGCCTTCCAAATGTGGTGATTAGAGAGAGACAGGTTTTTTTTTTTACAGATTTCAGACTTTTCAACGTAATTAGTTATCATGCTTTTCTACAGACAAATGGTGCAATTTTTGGGGTTTCTCAAATAGCACCCAATAACAGATAAGGAACATATTTAATGCATTGTTTTGATAATTACTTAAAAGCTTTTTGATAAATAATAGCCATTCATTATTAAAGTATGGAAGCCCACTGAATAAAAAAATAAAAAAGGTAGTTGCAAGTTTTTATATCACAATTCTGACCTTCTTTTTTTTTCTCGCATATGCGAGTTTACATCTCGCAATTCTGCCGTTTTTTTTTAGAATTGTGTGATATAAACTCACAATTGTAAGAAATAAAGTCAGAGTTGTGAGATAAAAACTCGCAATTCAGATTTTTTTTTCTCAGAATTGCGTGATATACAGTAAACTCACAATTGCTAGTTATAAAGTCCAATTCTGAGGAGAAAAAAGACTGACATGTTCTCAGAATTACGAGTTTATCTCACAATTCTGAATTAATAACTCACAATTTTCTCGCAATTCTGAGAAAAAAAAGAATTGTGAGTTTTTATTTCACAATTCTGACTTTATTTCATGCAATTCTGACTTAATTTCTCAGAATTGCGAGTTTATATCTTGCAATTCTGAGACAAAAAAAATGAATTGTGAGATGTAAACTCGCAACTGCGAGAATAAAGAGTCAGAATTCGCAATTAACTTTCTGAATTGTTTATACACAGTATCAATAATAATAGTGTTGTCAAAATATTTTATTATTGTTAATGCTCACAAATGTTGTAATAATTATCATTAATGTAATAATAATTCATAATGCATATTGTTTTTATTGTAATCTAATGATTATTTAGTTGTTGAGGCAAAAATCAGAAATAAAACTAATTAAATTAGTTTTGCGTTTTAAACAACTATTAAACAAGATCAATCTGTATCTGTATTGGTCAAAACAGAAATAGCTGTTGTTCTGTAGTTTAGGTGCTGGAAGGTGGAAATATGCGCAATACATTTTCACACTTTTTGACTCGCTCACCTCTTTGTAATGAATAGGATATGATCGTTTGCATGGTCTTGTTGTTTTGCCACTTGATTAGGCTTTGGTGCATTCTCTCATCATCATGTCACATTAACACAGTGTTTAGCTTAATTAGCCTAAGTGTGGGGAGGGGGGTGTTAAAAATGAGTCACCGGTGGGGAAAAAAAATGATGTCCACATTTAGAGACAAGTAATTAAAAAAACACTGGGTTTCAAAAATAGGCTTGAATGAAGCGATTATGGAGCTAAACAAGTGCACCTAATTACATGCTCACAAGGTGTTCATGGCAATATAGCGTTGTTATGGAAACAGAAGTCTGCTCTGTATCCAGGGAAAAAACTGACCCCAGTCTTGTGCTGGAGGGCATTTCTTCATCAACACCGAGACCTGCTGTATGTGTGGGCATTTGTATTTACGTTATGGTATTTTTATAACCGTAAAGATATTTTGTCTAGGGTGGATCTCACGAAATGTGTCAAGAACATATATCCGAGTGATATTTCACTATAAAATTGAAGAAAAAACTTTATTATTTCAAGACCATTCAAATTATTTTACATTGTGACATTATTTCCATGACAAGTAAATTACATTTTCCCATTATAACCTTATATTGATGCAAAAAAATAAAGTGTTTATGTCATGGTAGAATTTGTTCTACTGATTTTATACAAAAAAAAAAATGTTATATCAGGACCATTCAAATTATTTTACATTGAAATAAATGAATGAATGAATGAAATAAAAACATCAACAAAAAAGTATTACAGTAATGAGAATCACTGAAAATGATAATTACAACCTCAAAAAAATGGTGCAGATGCATTGCAGTAAAGCAAATTTGAAGGTTTAAATATGCTTAAATGTCAAGAAAATAACGTCAGTGCAAAACAAAACAAAACAAAAATCTTAATGGTCTTAAAAATAGGCTTAAAAAGCAAACAGTTCATTGTTATATAACACACTAATTTGAACTGGACATGTTTTCGAGAGATTCGTCCATAAGAAACTGGGAGGAAAAGAAGCTGCGGCTCCAAAGTCTTATGTGTACCTACTCACTCAGATAAATGGATAAAATAGAGAAAAATAGATCAGAGCATAAATTGTTAACAGGGGTCTGTCAGGGACAGCGAAGCAGTCAAACTGGCCTACTAACAAGCTTTCCCTCACCATTCATTTGCTCTCTCATCTCTTCTTCATCTCTACTCGCCTCCATTATACATGAGTCCTCCTATGAAAAAGTCATAAACGGCAGGAGTGGTTTCTCCACGCACAATCTCGCACCACACTGTCTGCCTTGCAGATTAATTAGAGGCAGCTGTCATCCATTTCCAATAATTAATTGCTGAAGTGGGGAAACTCCTATTCCAGGAGAGCTTGGCAAGCTTAAGAGTATGTTAGCTCCAGCATTGCTTGTATTTGATCTCGCTCTTTACGGGAACAGACATATCATTGCTGGATGGACCTCTAAAAATTAGTTTTTTGGGGAAACAACTTTATAAAAATATTTCTTAACTGCGCTTTCTCATATTGTTGTAGTAACTGATAGCTATGGTGGCCCAGTAGTGCACAACACAATGAAATCTCCACAACACAACGGAAACAAGCTGCAACACAACGGAATTAGCACAACACAATGCAAATCAGCCACAACACAATGGAAATAAATTGCAACACAAAGGAAACAAACCACAACAAAACAAAATTAGCACAACACAACAAAAACAAGCCACAACACAACAGAAATAAATTGCAACACAACGAAATCAGCACAATACAATGGCAACAAGCCACAACGCAACGAAATTAGCACAACACAAAGGAAACAAGCAACAACACAACAAAATAAGTTGCAATACAACAAAATTAGCATAACACAATGGAGACAAGCCAACTCAGTAAAATTAGCACAACACAACTAAATTAGTCCTATGCATCGTGTTGTGGCAATTTCATTGTGTTCTGGCGTTTTCTTTGTGTTCTGCACTACTGGGCCACTGTAGTTCTCTAGTTTGCAAAGAAACATAAGTTATAATGTTCCTAATGTTCAAAGTTTTAATATTGGTTGGATATTTTTTTGAAAGAAACAAAGTACTCATAACAGCTTTTTTAGGTTACATCAAAGCACAGCTGCTTGACACCTCATTTTATTAGAGGTGAACTTTCTAAGCATACGCCCTACTCTGCTGACCAAAGCTTGCACTCTCTTGGTCTAATTTCACAGGCCTTTCTCGAAATATCAGTGGAGTGCAATCTCAGCATCTCCAGCAGCATCCACTTCTTGCTCACGGATAGGAGGAGGGTGTGCTGTGAGCCTGGGGAGAACACAGTTCTTCAGAGAGGGGCATTCTGCCCAGTTTTCATTAAACCAGGCACCCATGAAGGGAATTTATGAATGACAATTAAAGACATGCTTCAGCATGTTTTAATGATAGTTTCCTAGCCAAAACCGACAGTAGCATTCTGCGGTACAAAATTAAGGTTGCACTTTTAAGTGATACGCAGTGTTTTTGTTAGGATTGTTTTTGTAGGCCAGTTATGAGGAGAATTTCAGGTTAATTATATAAAATAAGAGAAAATATAAAGGTTTTCCATTTTTACCAATCATTTGCAGGAGATGCAAAAATTCATTTTACATATGTATTTGTCCATTTTACTGTATTGTCGCTGTAGTACAACTATAGTTCTATCATGACAACTCTCGGAGGGTTTGGCATGGTAATGTACATTGCAGTGTTTGGATTTGGTGGAATAGATCTGCTATGCTGCTGCGGCAGAGCAAGTACCGAGACTTGCTACTGCCAAAACATACACAACATGCTGCTGTGAGCATGTAAGAAATACTGCTGCTGCACATATATCTAAAATAACCCCCATATATAGCATACATCAGGGTTCCTCAATAGGCGGCTCGCGGGCCACATCCGCCCCGTGAGAGAAAAATGTTTGGCCCGCACTAATTTCAAATAACGTGGCATGAAAATTCAAACGCAGCATCAAAAAGCGACATTAACTTACATTGTGTCTACACCGGACGCAAGCAGAGCGGCGCAGCGCGACGCAACCATATACAATACACCATTATAATCAGTGATGCTGTCAACACTGGATGCGGTGCGACACGAGAAATCCCCGCTGACGCCTCGTTCTATTTATGACACAAAGTTCAAGTGATTTGCAATGCTTTGTCGCGTCCAGTGTAAATACGATGTAACAGCAAAAACATGGCGAGTGTACACGGAAAATAGATGATTCAAATGTGAATGGACTGAACAGTTTTGAGTGAGTGAGTGACTGATAGCAACTTTTTTATGGAATACACGTGTTGGTTCGCAGTGAGTTTACAGTTTTAACGCACCACAAGTTTGCTTTAATTTATTTTCAAGATCTGAGGAAAAATATCTATTGTTGCTTTCACTAATCTTAAAAAAATCTTAATAATCTTAAAAAAATCTTATCTCTTAACTATGGCTATAAAGGTCACGCAAAATAATATTCAAACTCACATTAGACACTTTTAACATTGAATAAAGCACATAATCATTACCTGAGATTATCAGTGTCATATTCTGTATTTTGTTCCTGCCGCGACGTCGCAGAAAATAAAAAACGTTTCTAAAATAGAATGTCGCTTAGCCATTGTCACGTGCCGCGGGTGTTTAGGACAAAAGCTACATGGAAAAGATACTTTTTATCGCGTCGCGTCTGGTTGGGAGTGGGACACACGGTGTAACAGTTTGACACCCCCCCCAAAAAAAAAATCTAAGTATAAAAATATTAATGCTGACAGATCTAATAATTAAATCTGCAATTAGGGAAAGTGGAGAGAAGAGATACAGTCTTAAGATGAGCAGGAACACTTGATTTGCATGGCAGACACGGAGATCCAGATTGTTTTGTTTGTTTATTGGTTTTTAATATTCAACATGCAAAGTTCTTCTGTATCTAAATGCAAAAATGGTAATAACTGTTTGAATAAAACAGACTACTGGGGGGAAAAATCTGAATATTTATGACTATTTTAACAAAAGCAACAATAATATAATAATTGTAATAATAATAATAATAATAATAATAAATGTGTGTATGGGTATATATATATATATATATATATATAGGTCAGTGGCCCTTGGTATTGTTGGCAGAATTCGGCCCTTGGCGAAAACTAATTAATGAACCATGGCATACATGAATCCCCCTGTAGCAGATCTATACAGGTGGAGCTGGGGAAGGTGGAGGGATTCTGAAGTGCGCTGCAACTGCTACAGCCAGCACTAGCCAAGTACTTGAATGTTGAGCAGCAAACTCATTGTCTGCTGATACAAAAAGAACCAATCAACTGCACCACGTGATAATGATGTCATATTGTCAGATTGATTTAGACCTATCGGACTGCACCATCTAGAGTTTCATGACAGAACTTTGGATTTCATAAATATCACAAAGTGAGTGTTGCACCATTTCTTAGGCAGGAATCACTGTGCATGTTGTCTTCAGCCGGCAAATGGCAATCTCCAGCGGCCTTGATTCTGTGAGGAAACTTCTTAATTCATTAGCCCCTAGATTGTGAGATGAGAAGAGGGGGATTTTAATTGCTCCTGCGGATATAAACATTTAAGAGCGCATCACGGACACGGCCGTTTGGGTGTCAAGATTATTAAAAGATGTGCTTACTGTGTTTATTCCTGCCAGACTTGAATAGGACTGGGGTTAGGGGGTACTGGGCTTAATAACGTCCTGCTGTGAATGAATTCAAGTCAACATCCTCATTTTTCCAGACATGTTTCTATATATATAGTTCTGTGTGCCAAAGTAATAAATGTTTTGCATAATTAAGCGCTTTGCAGCCTGAATGTATTTGTGTGTGTGTGTGTTTGTGCATGAAAACTAAATGTGGCAACACCAGCTTTAGTTCAATCCTCCACTGAGTTACTCAGTAAAGCCAATAGTTTCATTGTCTCTGCTTTTCCTGTTTTTCTAGCTTGCACACATGAAGCGGCAGTGGCCGGTTTTGGTTTAGTGTCATTAGAATGGTAAAGCGTGGCATCCCGCTGGCAGCAGTAAAGCGGTAGGCATGAGAAATGAACGGCTCAGTCTTGTCTGGGTGCCTGTTTGAATTTTGTTTATTATGCATTTATGCTGTGCACTCCTACGCGGCCAGATCAGACCGAAAACACACACCCACTCAGAGCAGTTAGCGACAAGGACTTCTAGTATTTTCTCATGACAAATATTCACCTCGTGGCTCTTTTTTACATAATAAACATTCATTGCGCAAACGAGTGTGGAAATGAGGAAATTTGCTTTCTTAATTTGTTGACAGTGTTTAACCATTTAGTACAACTTTTCTCATTAATAAGCAAGCGATTGCTCTATAACTTTTATTAGCTCTGTATTTCATTCATGCTCATTTGATGTGTTGTCGAAGTGCTCATGTGGGTGATGCAAGTACTTTTCTGATCCTGTTATATCTACCATTTTCTGTCTTTTTTTACTGTCCCACTTATAATAAAAGAAAAGGGTTCCAAGTGTTTTTTTAGCACATTGCTATGATGTTGAAGGGTTCTGGTCAGTGCTATGGTGTTGTTAGGAACAGAATTAGAAATGTGACATGCCACTCATTGATATGAGGTATTATCATCATTTGTAGCACTAATTATGAGCAATGGTAAATAGCCATGGTTGCCTTTGTACAGACTTCTAATAATAGCTCATTTTTTCTTGGTTATTTTGAGACATAGAGCGATAAACAGTTTGTATCTTCGATTCTGCTCATTTTGTCTTGTTCCTGTGAGTTCCGAGGTTTCACTGTAACGCAAGGGACACGCACAAGCTTTTGGCTCCATCTCCAAAATCTCCTTCACTCAGAGCGCACAAAAAAATCTCAACAATCTCTCTCTCTCCCTCCCTCCCTCCGTTCTTTAAATAACTTGAGTCAGTGTGGAGCTAGAGGAATCGTGATGCTCAGGGAATGTGAGGACACACCATGCAGACGTTCACACACAGCTTTGCTTCCATCGCTGTAATGCGGGTGTGTTTGTGTTCAGTCAATGCTGGCACATTTGGCACAAACAGCAGCTCAGAGTTGAGGGTTGATGGAAAGGTAAATGGAGCACTCAGTCCTGAAATGCTGCCAGGAAGAGATTGGCTGAACGGCTAATAAAAGCTGTGTTTCGAATGTTTTCTCACCACTGACAAAAACAACTACAGTGCCCTCCACTAATATTGGCACCCTTGGTAAATATGACCAAAGGCGGCTGTGAAAATAAATCTGCATTGTTTATCCTTTTTATCTTTCATTCAAAAAATTCACAAAATTCCAACCTATCATTGAAGTAAAACAATTGAAAGTGGGGAGAAAATCTCATGATGAAATAAATGCTTTCACAATTTCATGTTGGCCACAATTATTGGCACCCAATTATTGCAACGTCCTTTTCCCAGGGTAACAGCTCTGAGTTTTCTCCTATAATGCCTGAAGAGTTTGGAGAACACCTGATAAGAGATCAGAGACCATTTTCTTCATACAGAATCTCTCCAGATCCTTCAGATTCACAGCTCCATGACGGTGCTTCTTCTCTTCAGTTCACCTCACTCATTTTCTGTAGGGTTCAGGTCAGAGGACAGAGACAGCAATGGTAAAAGATTCATTTTGTGCTCAGTGACCCATTTTTGTGTTTATTTTGATGTTTGTTTTGGATTGTTGTCCTGCTGGAAGATCAAAACACGGCCCATTATAAGATTTCTAACAGAGGCAGTCAGATTTTGATTTTTTATCTGTTGGTATTTGATAGAATCCATGATGCCATGCATCTGAACAAGATGTCCAGGACCTCCAGCAGAAAAACATGCCCACAACATTAAAGATCCAGCAGTATATTTAACCG
The DNA here is from genome assembly GCA_027422415.1 of Schizothorax lantsangensis. NCBI lineage: Eukaryota > Metazoa > Chordata > Actinopteri > Cypriniformes > Cyprinidae > Schizothorax > Schizothorax lantsangensis. The sequence goes on along the minus strand of CM049847.1, from coordinate 10,827,366 downwards.
TGGACATGGGGTACTTTTTTATCCCTGTTTGTACTAAACTCATCTGGTGGGTTTGCTGCCAAAAAGCTCTTTTTTTCAGTTTCATCTGACCATAGAAGCCAGTGCCATTTGAAGTTCCAGTCGTGTCTGACAACTGAATTTGCTGGAGTTTGTTTTTGGATGAGTGAGGACATTTTTTCTTGAAACCCTCCCGAACAACATGTGGTGATTTAGGGGATGTTTGATTTTTTTTTTTTTAGGTTTCTGACCCCAAGACTCAACTAATCTCTGCAATTCTCCAGCTGTGATCCTTGGAGAGTCTTTGGCCACTCAAACTCTCCTCCTCACCGTGCGTTAGGACGATATAGACACACGTCCTCTTTCAGGCAGATTTTTAACATCTTTAGTTGATTGGAACCTCTTAATTATTACCCTGATGGTGGGAATGGAGATTTTCAATGTTTTAACTCTTTTCTTACAGCCACTTTCTATTTTGTGATGCTCAACAATCTTGTTCTTCACATCAGAAATATATTTTTTGTTTTTTCTCATTGTGATGGATGATTAAGGGAATTTGACCTTTGTGTTCCTCATATTTATAATCCTGTGGAACAGAAAGTCATGGCTGGACAATTTCATGCTCCTAGTCACCCTGGTGTGCTAAAAAATGTAAATATGAATGGGAATATACTTCAGAGATATTTTACTCATAAGAATTTCTAGGGGTGCCAATAATTGTGGCCAACATTCATTGGAGAAAAACATTTATTTCATCATGAGATTTTCTCCCCACTTTCAATTGTTTTACTTCAATGATAGGTTGGAATTTTGTGAATTTTTTGAGTGAAAGATCAAAAGGATAAACAATGCAGATTTATTTTCACAGCCGCCTTTGCTCATATTTATCAAGGGTGCCAATATTAGTGGAGGGCACTGTATGTACAGTGATCCCCTGAAAATTTTGGACACTTAAAAATGTCTGAATGTCTATGCATTAGATACTCAATTTTAAAGCAAATGTCTGTATCTTAGGGCTACATGATAATGGTTAATGTTTTTTCTCAAAAATCTCACAAAATCACAAGAGAAAAATTTGTAAGATTAAGAAGTTTCTCTCAAAATGGTAAAATTTCTAATATCAATATCAATAATTCCAAATTATGTTCATGTTTTTCTATTAAAACGACAAGAAAGACTTACAACCCCAAATCAGAAAAAGTTGGGACAGTATGGAAAACGCAAATAAAAAAAAGAAAGTAGTGATTTCTAAATTTACTTTGACTTGTATTTCATTGCAGACAATATGAACACAAAATATTTCATGTTTTGTCTGGTCAACTTCATGTCATTTGTAAATATACATCCTTTCCTGTCATTCAGACCTGCAACACATTCCAAAAAAAGTTGGGACAGTAAAGCATTTACCACTTTGTAATGTTGCCATTCCTTTTCACAACACTTAAAAGACGTTTAGGGACTGAAGACACCAAGTGATGAAGTGTTTCAGGTGTAATTTTGTCCCATTCTTCCTGCAAACAAGTCTTAAGGTGGGCAACAGTACGGGGTCTTCGTTGTCTTATTTTGCGCTTTAAAATGCGCCACACATTCTCTATTGGAGACAGGTCGGGACTGCAGGCAGGCCAGTCAAGTACCCGTACCCTCTTCCTCCGCAGCCAGGACTTTGTAATGTGTGCAGAATGTGGTTTTGCATTGTCTTGTTGAAATATGCATGGACGTCCCTGGAAAAGATGCCTTCTTGAAGGCAGCATATTGTGCTCCAAAATCTCTATGTACTTTTCAGCATTAATGGTGCCATCACAGAAGTGCAAGTTACCTTTGCCAAGGGCACTGACACAACCCCATACCATGACAGACCCTGGCTTTTGGACTTGTTGCTGGTAACAGTCTGGATGATCCTTTTCTTCTTTGGTCCGGAGCACACGGCGTCCATTCCTCCCAAAAAATACCTGAAATACTGATTCATCTGACCACAGTACACGTTTCCACTGTGTGATGGTCCATCCCAGATGCCTCCGAGCCCAGAGAAGTCGACGGCGCTTCTGGACACTGTTAACATAGGGCTTCCTTTTGGCACAGTACAGTTTTAACTGGCATTTGTGGATGTAACTACGTATTGTGGTACTTGACAAAGGTTTGCCAAAGTAGTCCTGAGCCCATGTGGTGATATCGCTTATAGATGAATGACGATTCTTGATGCAGTGCCGCCTGAGGGATCGGAGATCACGGTTGTTCAGCTTAGGCTTGCGCCCTTGTCCTTTACGCACTGAAATTCCTCCAGATTCCTTGAATCTTTTAATTATGTTATGCACTGTTGAAGGTGAAATATCCAAATCTCTTCCTATCTTTCTTTGAGGAACATTGTTTTTAAACATTTCAATAATTTTCCCACGTATTTGTTGGCAAACTGGCGATCCTCGGCCCATCTTTGCTCCTAAAGGACTAGACCTTTCTTGGATGCTGCTTTTGTACCAAATCATAATTACAATCACCTGTTGACATCAACTGTTTCAAATCACATCATTATTTAACCAATTTACCTCATTACTAGCCCTAAATTGCTCCTGTCCCAACTTTTTTTGGAATGTGTTGCAGGTCTGAATGACAGGAAAGGATGTATATTTACAAATGACATGAAGTTGACCAGACAAAACATGAAATATTTTTTGTTCATATTGTCTGCAATGAAATACAAGTCAAAGTAAATTTAGAAATCACTACTTTATTTTTTTATTTGCGTTTTCCATACTGTCCCAACTTTTTCTGATTTGGGGTTGTATATGGCACAAGTGCATTTATTCAGCAACCACAGTGGCAAACAAAGTAGTCAGGAGTCATGTTTGAATTTATTATAGTTCATTACTGAGAAGGTTTGCTTGCAGTTTTATTCACAGAAAAATAACACAAGCGGCATTATGAAGAAACACAGAATGGCTGAATATCACAGAATATCACAATGGAGATTGCTAAACTCTAGTATACATGTTTGTTATATTTTTTAGATCATCTGCATTGTTTTGCAGCCCAGAAAGAGCAGGGGAACACGGTTGCCAGTTTGGTAAGGGCAAGTAAAACACTAGGCAGAAAATGTATCCATTTTGGAGAAAAGCTAAGATTGGGGGATTTTAAACTCTTTGCATTTGGCAGCCCCAAGCATGAAAGCTTGTGGAGGTTTGTTACCAATGCAAGATAGCAAAAATGAAACATGTTTTTTGGATAAATAATCAGAGGGATAATATAACGGATGATTATGCTTAATTAATAGAGAAAAGAAAATCATGATTAAAATACAATTAATCATGCAGGCCTACTGTATCTGTTTATCAAACTTAACAAGCTTGAAAATTGTCTGTCTTTATTTAAAAAAGATGCTACATTGTATGCCCCCCCCCCAATGCAATGGGAATCAGGCATTTTTGTAGTGTGACTTAAGTTGTGGCCTAATGGTCGGAGAGTCGGACTCATAACCCAAGGTTGCGAGTTCGAGTCTCAGGTCCGGCAGGAATTGTAGGTGGGGGGAGTGAATGTACAGCGCACTCTCCACCTTCAATACCACGACTGAGGTACCCTTGTGCAAGGCACCGAACCCCCAACTGCTCCCCGGGCGCCGCGGCATAAATGGCTGCCCACTGCTCCGGGTGTGTGTTCACGGTGTGTGTGTGTGTTTACTGCTGTGTGTGTGCACTTTGGATGGGATAAATGCAGAGCACTAATTCAGAGTATGGGTTACCATACTTGGCCACATGCCACTTTCAAATCTTTAGGGGGTCAACAGTATCTGCTTAAATGTCTATCCATACAGTATATGTTAAGTGGTGCTTCATATAGCATTTATTGAATACACTCTTTTTATATATATACACTTTATTGAATACACTCTCGACAACATTTTGCATTTGCATTTAGTTACATTCAGCCTGGCGAAGAACTAGTTAAAGCCTCATGGCCCGGTGGTAAAAGTGATGGAAACGAAAGTGACAGCAGATTTTTAGGTGAAGTGAGAGGTTGATCTGGAGACTGGCCGGAGTCATCACACACTTGTCTTCTCCCTGCTTTTCTGCAGCAGAGATCTGAAAGGATAATTAACAGCACTTATGGCTGTCTCTCCTCACTGTAGTCTTCACACCCCGCGAAGGACTGAGACTAGCCTGACATCCACATCAAATACCTGGCGAGCTTTTTATTGATATGGGGGGTAATATAAATCAGTCACGTTGTGATTAATGATTTTTGAAAGCTGTTTGGAATGGGTGCAGAGTGATTTTTAGTCTACTTTAGCCTGTTCGTTAAAAGCAATGCGTCTTGACGTGGCAGTGAGCATTATTAAAAACACAGACAAAGCCCATGTGCGATATTAGCCAGGTTGTAAACTCCCAAAGGTCCTGACAATGAACGATAAGCTTTGGAGAGTCGTTTTGTCCATCTAAAGGTCATATGTCAAGATATCCCACATTGTGTCACCTAATTTGTCTGTCCAGGGAAAGTGCGGGAGATCTCCCCCTCCTCCTGACCCCGCGGTCAACTGTAATCTGCTAAGAGTTATGTGGGAGGTGGCGTTCACCAGGCCCAGACATCCAGATGAATAAGGCAGGGACATGATAAAGCTTTTTGAAAACTCCAGCAGAGTTTGGCGTAGGAGAGAGATTCTCACCAGCTGTGTCCCCGGAGAGCTATTTTTTGCTATTAATGTGTTCGCTGCTCTCGCTTTAGCCTTTAGCTGTACAGCAGAGCAACGTGGGTAACTGGGTTAGCGGCCTCCCGTTACTGAACTTTAGGAGGTGGGAGAAGAAAGGCGATGGGGTGTTAAGGAATGTGAACACTTTCTCCCGTTAACCTTATCACGCCATTCAATCCCAGCATCCTCAGGGAGCTTGGCCTGATACGGGAAGAGACTGGAGCGAAGGACGGAGTGACAAAGGCTGTAGAAGTGAAGGACTGAAATGCAAATGTGGATTGGAAAATTATCTGTGGTGTATCAGTCTTTTATTGTCAGGATCTAACTTGTGTCATCCAAATGAGTGCTAGTGCACTAACCCTTTATCAGCTTTAACTTAAAAGCACCTTTACCACAAATAAAGGTACCAGAAAGAAACAATAAGAGATTTTCACCTCAATGCCACTGAAGAGTCATGTTTGCTTCCCCAAAGATTCTTTCAGTGAAAGTTTTTTTAAATATTTTATCTTTATCTTTTTAAAGAACTTTTTTTAAAGAAAGTTTTTGTGCAATGGGAAGTTTCCACATGTCAAGGTTCTTCAGGGGTTATTCTCAGAATATTGTGACAAAGACCTTTTTGTCCATGAAAAAAAATATTCTCTCAAAAAGCATAGTTTGTTAGATCAATTGAAATAGTTTGGCAATACTGTTTTGCACACATAAATAAAAAAAATAAAATAAAAAAAATGAGATATTCAGCTGCTTTCATTTAAAAATAAGTCTGATTAGTGATATGCATCTTGCGATTATATTACTGACACCATCTTAGAAATGTCATTTATATGAATTTATAATTTCATTTTAATTGTAGATTCAAATAAATGTTTAAATACAAAATACAAAAGAAAACAACTTTATAGAATAGAAAACAGAAAAATATAAAACTTTATAGAAAACACTTTAATACATTTTCACCATCAGCTTTTATGTGAGAAAACTAAAGTGAATTCAGTCAGAAAATCAGTATATTTTGAGCATGACCCTGATGGAACCATACACCCCAAACCATTTTAAGAACCTTTATATGAACCAGTATGTTCACTTTTTTTCACAATTACTCATGATAAATGTACTCTGCTAAACTGTTTAGACACCTTTCCTTTTTGAAACCAAAAAAAAAAGAAGCCTCACTCAAAGTCTAATAAATTACAGAACGTGAGGCCTGTGGAAAACGTTCCTTCCTGGGAGGCCGAATGCTGATTCAACATGTAGTTGTGTTTTGTCCTCGTTTCACCAAGTAGGATATTTTTATCACACGTACATGCCTAAGAACAGATCGAAATGTACGACCTTTTGACAATATCAGTAGGTTGGTTGCTTTGAATATAGGAGCTGGAGAGCTTCTCTGGTGAAGGAGAGCATGAGCGTCTCTGTGTGTGGGACTGGATGATTCAGCACCAGCCAAAGAGAGCTTCCAAGTGATTATTGGAACAAAAGGAGACACAATGGGGTGTTGAGGGGTAGGAGGTTGTCCCGGAAAAGGAGGTAAACTTTTATGTAACTGTGTCGTGACATTGTTCCGAGGAGGACGCTGTGGGTTTTTGTTCTTGGAACGCACTTTGCCATCAATGTGTCATTCTGTGTGCTACAATATCATTTGGAGAGGTGGTTTCGAGGAGGAACCGGGTAATTTGCGGTGCGCGCTTGCTCTGGGGGAAATCTCGGGCTGGCTAATAAGACAGATATGTTGGATGTAAGTACAGACAGAGATGTGAATACTGTCCGTTTACAGCCAGACTTTTTGTTGTACGCATCCAAAAGAAAAATCTTAATTGGCCAAGGTCAACAGGTCAAAAATTCCTCCCGTCTCCCATTGGAAAAGCCAGATGAGACGTATGGGAAGCCAAACTTGGCAGAGAGCTTCTCCTGCCAAGCAGATCCATACAGTATGTGCTGCCACTTTCACCTTACGACCCGAAATAGGGACTTTGAGCCAACAAACTTTGTTGGTTGTGTTTGTTGAAGCTCTTTGAGTGTAGTCGAGCTCCAGAGAAGCCTCACAATCCCTGTGAGATGTTATTGGGAACGCCGAGTGAAGAGACAGCAAGGAGAAAAGCGACAGAGAGCAAAAACAGGACCTGCTTACGTGAGCGTGCAGGTAAAGCGTCGAAAGACTGAAAGAGGGATCATCTCATTCCAGCTCTATTCAGTAGTTCAGAGTCTCATCTGTTTGAGTAAACAGTTTAGTTTGCATCTGGAATGCGCAATTTAAGAGGGTAAATAACCTGCTAAGCCCTCACGAACAGCAGCAAACCCAGAGGTTAGTTTGTGTTTGCTGAACCTGTTCGGGGAAATATTGAGGAGGATGTCGTGTCCCATTCCGGTTCTGCCGCTTGACAGTTACTCTTGAACATTTTTGTATTTCCCACATAATGATGAGTCAGCATGGATCGCGGCCCTCTGTGTCTAATAAGTATTCTTATTCGTCGCTTTCTGACAAATATCTGCACAATCAATTTGACACGTTTCGCATAAAAATGCCAAGCCTTCCCACAGAGCATTGTAGAGCGAGCAACAAAGTTTGTGAAAAGCAACAATAGGCTGGCTTTATGTTTGTGAATCTTTCTGCACAGGACACTGCGTGTTGTTTGTTCGTTTTCTTTTATTTCTTTGTCTGACATGCCCTTGACTGCGTCACACACTCTTTCGTCTTCCATCTTTCCACCGTTGCTGGATCTTTGGGTCTGTGGAGGTGGAGAATACAGTCAACCATCCATGTTATTAATTCGTCTTCATTTCCATTAGAATATGTGTTTTCCAATCTGGCACGTAGCACTTTTTATTCAGCCTTGTTTACTTTATTTCATTGCTGATTAGTACGTTGGCACGTTGAATTGTGACACACTGTAATCAAAATTCAGAATTAGAAGCTAAGTAATAAATGACTGCTTTGTCTCATTTATTTCCATTTATTTATTAATATTTTGTTTATTTATCCATTACTGTTTTAATTATTATTTATTCCTGATCTTCAAGCTGAATTGTTTACTGACTGAATGAAATTGGATTTTAAGTAATTACGAAAGAGGTAATTATAAAGATGTCCACCAAGAATTCCTGGCAGTAAAGCCTTTAGGTTTGAGGTTTTATCAGCCCTCCCATCCCCCACAATTCCCTTTTAACCTTACATCTATTGGCCTGACCTTGACTAGCACTTTCCTGTCATTCGCTTAAGGACAGAGCACAGGAGTAGCTAATGTTCTTCACCCTCTTTCCTCTTCTTTATCTGTCATTTTCTATTCATAATAGAATGAATGCTTCTCCCTTTTGTCTTTCATAAAATGATGAACGGTTAAGGGATTGCCATCACAAAATGTTCTTAGGTCACAGATTTGTTCCTCAGCAGCCTGAAAAAGGTTCAGTTCCAGCGAGAGGACGGACGTGTCGCGGGACTCACATTCTGTATGGATTTATTTTATTACGCGATAGTGTTTACCAATAAATCTTTTTGAATTTCAGTGATGACCATCGAATCATCAGCTTCTGCTCATTAGTATGCCGGAAACATCTATAAAATCTCCATAAAGCCAGGCGCTGCTGAGGCAGTAAAAAGTTTATTTTCAACTTAAAGGGTAATGATTTGGTCCTTTTTCTCTCGGTGACTGCTCCGTTGCCTTTTCCTGAAACCGGATCAAACGAGACAGTTGTGTATTTATTTTCTGCTCTTTTTTTCCTCTTTTTTTCATCCTCTCCCAAGATAGAATTTCGATTAGCTTCATGGCGTATTTTCAAATTAGCGATATTCTAAATTAGCATCAATTGCTTCCCGGCCCATTTGGTATCACTCCCGACCTGCACTCAACCCAATATCCCAGCACTTCATGAAAAAAACATGACTTTTCTTTGGGATTTTGATAAATCAACAAACAAGCAGCAATAAGCCTCCGTTTTCTCATTTCAGCACAAAATAATAACTTATCAAAACAATTAGTCATGCAAGAAAATGCCACATCCAGTGTTTATTGTCATTTGGAAATGACAATTATGTATACAAATAATGCCACGGTCTAAATTTGAATATTGGCATATTTGTGAATATGCTTAATATTGCTGATTAAGACGTGGTTAGGCTCTCTGCCATTGTTTGATCTCGGCGGAGGCTCTTAATGCCGTTATTAATGATGAGCGGAGTCGTGCAATGACATATTCAATCAACGCTGATGGTGACGATGAAATCTCTGAAAGTAAAAGTGATGCCTAATTTGTTAATGGGCCGAAAATAGATGCTATGTAGAATCTGCAAATTGCAAGCTTCTGGATTTAGGGTTATTAGTGTCTTTTTTAAAATTATTTATTGCACACTGTGTTTTCTAGAGAAATTGTGGGTTTCCTGATTGTACGGTTTTGTTAAAGATTTAGAGAGTAAAATAAAATAACTGTTTAATCTCGCATAAATTAATCACAAATTATCCAGTCTTTTCCTTTGCCTAATGCAGTTTTTATGGCTTAATCATTTCTCCCTCTCTCTAGTTTACACTAGCATGTAGGTAGAAGTGCAGCCCATGGCAAGGGTAAAGCTACGGCCGACCCTGTGGAGCGCAACCCTTATAGCACTTCACTAACAATCATTAGCTTTTATTTGCTGTTTGCTTTTGCCTAATAAGCCCAGTAATACTATGCTATACATCTTTCTTTCTTTATTTCTCTCTCTGGCCTGGTGAGGCAGAGAGCGAGTGAGGGATGAGCAGCGAGGGAGAGACGAAGAAAGAATAATTCAGAGATGGAGCCGTTGTAAGAGTATCCCTTATATAGACATGCCCTGCAGAGCACCAGCACAATTAAAATGATTCATACTCGCCATAACTCGATAAATATTACACACAGCTTAATCAAAAATGCATATCCGTTTCACCTCGTGCCGTATCCTGAATGTATGCCATCAGACAGATAGGAGGAGAGAGTGTGGGAGCGTGTTAAAATATTCACTGCCGTGGTTAAGAGATTAAAATGCCCTCATTAGAAAAGCTGAACTTTGTAGAGGTTACTGTGTTTCACACCACCTGGAACCTTTTAGCCCAAAGGACTGATTAACATTGTGCCGGGAACACCACTTAAGTTATAGACCCCGTTATGGGCCTGTTTGCATTTGTTTTTCGCCCTCTTACTTTTAAAACAGGGCCAATCAGGCTAAAAGGATAGAAGAGCATTAAAATGAATGAATTAAAATTAACAAAATTAATAAGCCAATTCAAGCAGAGGACGGTGAAGCTTAGCATGCAGCTTTGTTAATGTAGCTTAAGTGTGTTCCTATGTCCAGTGTATGTTTTGTCTATGGATTTTAGAGCTTTAATAACTGATAATTTGCCTTCTCTGGAGAATCTGTTAATTAGAATGCTTTAGAGAAGTTATGCATTTTTCATGCATGGAGCCGCAGTGAAAGGACATTTTCACTTGTGTTTGTTATTTTATGACACTCCCTACTTGAAGAACTACATTTGCACACCGATTGCTCAGCACATGCATGTTTTAGTACCATGATCAATGTTGCATCCACACTGATAGATTCAGTTTGCATTAATCACTTAATTAGATCATATATGGATGCACTAAATCAGAGAGGGACTAGCATACAACAGTCTGCTCTTACTAAACCTGATTTACTTAATGGATGCCATTTGAGATGAGTCATAAGCAGAGATGCACAGTAATTTATGTACGACGATGCCACCTGTATGAGATGAAGTCGTGCGCTCGCCTTAGCATCAATAACACCGGAATAAAGTGATAAATCTAACCAGGGATCACATGCATTTACATGCATTTATGTTTTTGACAGTTGTAATGCATTATAGTGCATTAATTTTTTGGAGGTTTTTGTTTGTATTTTGTTGTGCAGTTATAAAAAGAAACAGTCTGTGTTTAACACACCACTCTTAACAGGTTTTATTATCAATTGTAGGAACTTATTGGTGCATTTCTAGTTTACTACTGTATTACTGGTGAAACTCGCTCTGTTCATGTGAATATGATGGCACATATTTTCAACTGGACAAACCAGATTTGCACACTTTTTCAAGCTTAAAGTCTGATTTCTAGTGCTATTTTATAGCATTTTTTCCAAATAAGAAGTTGAATGGAACACAGCTTATTGCAGTATTTTCTGGAAACCCTTTTACATCTCAGATTAACATAATGGAGTGTCTATTTACACTAAGTGCAAATAGCCCGCCTTGTTGGCAGAGGCTATTCACACTAACTCCGCCCACCAACATGTGATTGGGATAGTCAACACTGAAAAAAGACGCTTGTTAAACATCAGTTTCAGTGGCGTAGATGGTAAGGCCTGTGCTTTTTGACGCGATCAACCCGAGTTCGAACCCGCCTTTTGCCAAACTTTTTTTCTCTGTTTTCAAATATCATATCGCATTGGAAAGGCATTTATTTTCAATAAAAATTAAGGAAATAATCAAAAAGTTGAAAATAAAGTATCGGGTAGGGTTAGGGTAGGTGTAGGGAGGGCTTTATTGTCCCAATAAGGTGCCATCCATTTAATAATTTGAATTAAAACTATAATTTACACTCAATACGTTATTATTGTGTACTGTTTTATAATGTACTACAATACTGAGGTGCAGATAATTGCAACCATTTGCAATATATAAATAGCAGAAAATCTTGCTATTTTAACATAGTGTAAATAGAATCTATAGCTATTTGCACTTGCTAAATCTTGCTATTTTAACATAGTGTAAATAGCATCCATCGCTATTTACACTTAGTGCAAATAGCCGCTGCCTTAACATAAAATAATTTAATGTCTCAAAAATGTTACATCATTACCTATAGTTGTGATTTTATATTTATTTTGAATTGTAAATAAATTAAATTGGTCACACTTTTTTTTGGTATCAACAATTTTTTATTTTATTTTTTCACACACAACACAACATAATATCCAAAATACAACAAAACAAAACAACAGACACATACTCAACATCTCAAGGTCCAATCAAAAGGGAGGGGGAGAGGGAAGGACAACAAGAACACAAAAGTTACTCCTTTATATAATCACGTATATTCAACAAAAAACACTGCCAAGCATCAATGGTCAAAGGCCTGGCCCCACCAACTCGCGCCGTTGTACATTCACATGACACTATTTGCAGGAGGCTACGGATCCAATATGTTTTTCTACACATGTGTGGTGTAAACCAGTTCTGGATTATTGTCTTCTTCACAGCTGTAAAACCAGCAAACAACATTCTCTTTTGCATTGAACTAATACAGAGATCAGAATCATCATTAAGAAGACATAAACTTGGGTTAACAGACCAATCAATTCTCAGTAATGATGACAAAACCAGGTTTACATGTGTCCATAGACTGATGACGACAGGACATTCCCAAAACATATGCAGAAAAGTGCCCGATGATGTAAATTGGTCACACTTTAACGTCCTATTTTTGCTATTAACAAACTATTAACTACGACTTTTGCCTCAATAAACTCCTAATTTTCTGCTTATTAATAGTTAATAAGGTAGTTGTTAAATTTAGGTATTGTGTTGGATTAGGGACGTAGAATATGGTCATGCAGAATATGTGCTTTATAAGCACTAATAAACAGCCAATATGTTCATAATAGTCATGATAACAAGCAACTAGTTAATAGTGAGAATTGGTCTCTAAACTAAAGTGTTACCATTAAATCTCTTCATTGTTACTTTCATAGCTTTGCAACTTTACATCTCAGGACTGTAAATTTAAACTTTATCCCGTAATTTTTTCTTTCTTTCTTTCTTTTTTTTTAAAGCAGGAAATGGGCTTCTTTTCCTCTCAGAGAGGACAGCTAAATTACGTAACGCTTAAAACTTGTCACGTTTTGTTTGGTTAAAGCCATGAGGACGTTGTGCTTGGAAGAACTGCTGATTGTTGCTGAGATTGCAATGGATGCCAATTCATGCCTCTGATAATCTATTCAGGAAGCATCTCCTCATCTATTTCCTATTTTCAGAGAGAGGGAGAGGGCAGATGGATCGAGAGAAAGAGAACCGATCTATCCGTGGTGCACCTGTGTTTTGGGGTTTGAAAAGCAGCTTTCCCAGCTTTTTTGCGTGAAGGCGTGGCAGCCAATCAGAGCTAATGACCAGGTTGCTTTGCTCATCAGCGATCGCTGGGTGGATGGACCGTCTCGGTGCCTGTGTTTGGTTTAGCCTCGCAGCTCATGTGCTACCAGCTGGAGTACCACACAAACTGCCTGATTAAAAGTAGCCCTCTCAAGAGCCCTGAGTTCTCATCCTGAATGCCAAACTACAGGACTCCGGGACCGAAATGATAATGTGTTGAAGCAGCTTAGCCACATATAGAATGAAGCTGATGGAGCATGAGCATATAATTGTTTAAATCGCTATGCACAAATAAATAGAATTGTTTAAATTGGTTCCTGATACATATGGAAATCCTTCTCTGCAGTGTCTATGAAATGATTTTTTTAAATTGTAATATTTAATAAATTATAAATATATGTCCAGTAATAAATATATAACAGTCCAGTTCTTTTTCTCCACAGCCCAGGTAAGATGCTTCTGACGTTGTCTCTGGTTCAGAAGTGGCTTGGTAGCCCTTTTCCTGAAGACGTCTGAGCGTGGTGACTCTTGATGCACTGACTCCAGCTTCAGTCCACTCCTTGTGAAGCTCTCCCAAGTGTTTGAATCAGCTTTGCTTGACTGTATTCTCAAGCTTGCAGTCATCCCTGTTGCTTGTGCACCTTTTCCTACCCAAATTCTTCCTTCCAGTCAACTTTGCATTTAATATGCTTTGATACAGCACTCTGTAAACAGCCACACCTTTCAGTAATGACCTTCTGTGACTTATCCTCTTTGTGGAGGGTGTCAATGTTCGTCCTCTGGATCATTGCCAAGTCAGCAGTCTTCTCCATTATTGTGGTTTCAAAGAACAAGAGATACCCAGAATTTATACTGTATGGATGGTCATTAATTGAAACTCAAATGTAAATATTCTAATATTTTGAGATACTGATTTTTGACTTTCATGATCTGTAAGCTCTAATCATCAAAATTCAAACAAAAAAAACTTTTGAAATGCTTTACTTTACATGTAATGAATCTAAAATATATGAAAGTTTCACTTTTTGAAATAAGTTACAAGAAAAAATTAACTTTTTCACGACATTCTAATTTATTGAGATGCACCTGTATATGTATACAGTATATGTATGTATGTGTGTGTGTGTGTGTGTAGTCAAACCAAAAATTATTCAGACACCAGATATCATTTTTGATATTTTTTTAATAGTGGGTGCAGGACACTATAGTTCATTTATGTAAGTGAAGATAGCAAAATAAAGTAAACTGTGACATATTATACCCAAAAATTGGACAAAAACCCATACAGTGGACTACCAGTAAAATTGATAAAAAATTGGGACCAAAAATTATTCAGGCACTTTGACCTGACCATGTTTTGCTTAAGTTTTTTTTTCTTTAAGTGCTAATGCAATCTTTTTATACCACAGATTAAACTAAATTAAGCTTTGCTTGGTAATTGGTTGATCTAAATTGGTATTATCTAATTGTGTACTTAAATTTAAAGGAACACTCCACATTTTTTGAAAATAGGCTCATTTTCCAACTCTCCAAGAGTTAAACAGTTGAGTTTTACCGTTTTTGAATCCATTCAGCTGATCTCTGGGTCTGGCGGTAGCACTTTTAGCTGCAGCTTAGCATCATTGAATCTGATTAGACCATTAGCATCTCGCTCAAAAATGACCAAAGAGTTTCGATATTTTTCCTGTTTAAAACTCGACTCTTCCGTAGTTACATCGTGTACTAAGACTGATGGAAAATGAAAAGTTGGAGTGTTCCTTTAACAGCTGACAGCTATTCAACCTAATTCATTACATACCTTTCTATCAAAGTTATCTGATATTATCAAGATTATTTTTTTCTGATGCAGTTCAACTCTGAGTTCTTGTCATATTTTATTACCATTTTCTATAGCAAAATAAACTGTTATAATTTGAGAGATGTTGAAGGTGTCTGATTAATTTTTGGTTTTGCTGTGTGTGTGTGTGTGTGTGTGTGTATGTATATATATATATATATATATATATATATATATATATATATATATATATATATATTATTTTTTTTTTTTTTTTTTGGCAAATGACTGGAAAAGTCATGGACATTCACTGGTGGGAATTCTGAACTTAGATTTATAATTACATTGGTTAGGAGCCAAATAATCTTTTTAGTGTTAGCCCAAATATCTTCATCTGTGCATCCCTACTTCAAGCCGATTAGATTCCAGAACTTTCTGAGTGAGAGTGAAAGGTAGATATTTCTTTGTCTTCTTAACAGTTCCAGGAGACACCTGAGCAATCACTTTCAGAGTTCCACAAAGCCCTGGCAACCAACACAGGAAATGTTTTAATGGAGGCGCTCCGAGAACAAGTTCTGAGGTGAAATTAACCGCGTGATCACCGGTCCTTCAAAACACGGCTGAAATTCTTCAAACGAACTTCAAAACTCCCTCTGGTGGTCGCATCTCTTGGTCCAAAGCTGTGTTTGATGGATGAGCATGAGAGAGACATTTGAAAGCAGCTTTGCTTACGTTAGTCCATATGGCGGCTTTCTGCTGCCTGATTCGCGGCACAAACGCATCCTTGAATTTCAAGCGATGGTTTGGGATTCTATTATAAGGCTATTATAAGGAATCCTCATTTCCATTGCCTCTGTTCTTTGACCTACAGAGGATTACTGTGTCGCCCTCTGCACGGCTTGCTGTTTCATTCCCGCACACAGGCCTGTGAAAGATCACATCAGTTAGTTCAATTACTGCAGCCATAAAGAGCGCCGTGCATCTGCGTGTGTGTGAACGAGTCGCGAAAACCCACCCTATGCAAAAAAACA
The DNA here is from genome assembly GCA_027422415.1 of Schizothorax lantsangensis. NCBI lineage: Eukaryota > Metazoa > Chordata > Actinopteri > Cypriniformes > Cyprinidae > Schizothorax > Schizothorax lantsangensis. The sequence continues at coordinate 10,811,781 of CM049847.1, read as the reverse complement.
TGCTGTTCTATCTCTCTCTCTCTCCAGAGCGAGCCAGAAAGAGCAGACGCGTCTCTCGGCTTTGATTCTCCTCTGGGTCTCTCTGACTGCCTTTATAGTGAGCACTTGAGTGCTGTCAGCGGCTGTGTGTCTCTCCGCTCACCACAGAGTTCACGGTGAAGGTTTTGAAGCGGTGACACTGTGTCTGCGCTGATAACAGTGTGAAATTAAAATCCCTCTTTCTGATGACGAAGAGAGCTGTTTCGCTAATCCTCAGGGGTTTGGGGATTTATTTTTTTCACCTTAGTGTGCAAGGGGGATGAGTGCTGGTTAGAGGTGCTGGAGGGGCTGGACTAGTGTTGGGAATCAAGAACCACTTCAGTCATATTTTGGTTGTGAATTTGCAGTCTAAATTGAATTTTGTGAGAGGAGGAATCAGTACGGAGACAATAATAGACACATCATCACAACTGTCCAATTCGTGAGCACATGATTCTCATTGGATTTTATATGAATTGACCTTGAACTTATGTGCAATTCAGGTTATACAATTTTTGTATTAAATTACATTGATATGTTAGCCAAAACAGTATTTAATAGTAATAATATTTATTAATGTTTTAATAAATTAATATAATTAAAAACATATTTTTTTATTTTTTTTTTTAATGTACACTATACTGTTCAAAAGTTTGGGGTCAGTATTTTTTTAATTAATGTATTATTATTATTTTTTTAAGAAATATTCATCAAAGATGCATTAAACTGATCAAATGAAAGTTGACCTTTTGAACTTTTTATTCATCACATAATCTTGAAAATGTATTCACACAAATATTAGGCAGCATAATTGCTTTGGTAACACTTTAGAATAGGGAACATATATTCACTATTAAATAAGAGTTTTACCTCAATAAAAGTCAAATTTGCTGCTTATTAATAGTTAGTTAAGGTAGTTGTTAAGTTTAGGTATGGGGTAGGATTACGGGACCTAAAATATGGTCATGCAGAATAAGGCATTAATGTGTTTTTTTATAAGTACTAATAAACAGCCAGTATGCTAGTAACATAATATTCAGCTTTGCATTACAGAAATAAATTGCGTTCAAAAAATATATATATATTCAGATAGAAGACAGTTATTTCAAATTGTAATAATATTTGACAATATTACTATTTTTGTGATCAAATAAATGTGGGCTTTGTGAATATAAGATATCTTAAAAAACAACAACTTAAAATTCCTTAATAAATTCTTTAGTAAACCATTTTGTCTGAGGCATTTTCATAGTAAATTTTGCCAGGGCTGCTTGTAGATCCCTTGATGACACCCAACATTTCTTTGACTCTTCCCTAAGCATGGTATGTTCTGCTTTCGAGGTAATACAGGTGCATCTCAATAAATTAGAATGTCGTGAAAAAGTTCATTTTTTCTTGTAACTTATTTCAAAAAGTGAAACTTTCATATATTTTAGATTCATTACATGTAAAGTAAAACATTTCAAAAGTTTTTTTTTGTTTTAATTTTGATGATTAGAGTTTACAGCTCATGAAAGTCAAAAATCAATATCTCAAAATATTAGAATATTTACATTTGAGTTTCAATAAATGACCATCCATACAGTATAAATTCTGGGTATCTCTTGTTCTTTGAAACCACAATAATGGAGAAGACTGCTGACTTGGCAATGATCCAGAAGACGAACATTGACACCGTCCACAAAGAGGGTAAGTCACAGAAGGTCATTACTGAAAGGTGTGGCTGTTTACAGAGTGCTGTATCAAAGCATATTAAATGCAAAGTTGACTGGAAGGAAGAATTTGGGTAGGAAAAGGTGCACAAGCAACAGGGATGACCGTAAGCTTGAGAATACAGTCAAGCAAAGCTGATTCAAACACTTGGGAGAGCTTCACAAGGAGTGGACTGAAGCTGGAGTCAGTGCATCAAGAGTCACCACGCTCAGACGTCTTCAGGAAAAGGGCTACCAAGCCACTTCTGAACCAGAGACAACGTCAGAAGCATCTTACCTGGGCTGTGGAGAAAAAGAACTGGACTGTTGCTCAGTGGTCCAAAGTCCTCTTTTCAGATGAAAGTAAATTTTGCATTTCATTTGGAAATCAAGGTCCCAGAGTCTGGAGGAAGAGTGGAGAGGCACAGAATCCATGTTGCTTGAAGTCCAGTGTGAAGTTTCCACAGTCAGTGATGATTTGGGCTGCCATGTCATCTGCTGGTGTTGGTCCACTGTGTTTTCTGAAGTCCACAGTCAACGCAGCCATCTACCAGGAAATTTTAGCGCACTTCATGCTTCCTTCTGCTGACAAGCTTTATGGAGATGCTGATTTCATTTTCCAGCAGGACTTGGCACCTGCACACAGTGCCAAAGGTACCAAAAGCTGGTTCAATGACCATGGTGTTACTGTGCTTGATTGGCCAGCAAACTCGCCTGACCTGAACCCCATAGAGAATCTATGGGGTATTGTCAAGAGGAAGATGAGAGACACCAGACCCAACAATGCAGGTGAGCTGAAGGCCACTGTCAAAGAAACCTGGGCTTCCATACCACCTCAGCAGTGCCACAAACTGATCACCTCCATGCCACGCCGAATTGAGGCAGTAATTAAAGCAAAAGGAGCCCCTACCAAGTATTGAGTACATATACAGTAAATTAACATACTTTCCAGAAGGCCAACAATTCACTAAAAATGTTTTTTTATTGGTCTTATGAAGTATTCTAATTTGTTGAGATAGTGAATTGGTTGGTTTTTGTTAAATGTGAGCCTAAATCATCACAATTAAAAGAACCAAAGACTTAAACTACTTCAGTCTGTGTGCATTGAATTTATTTAATACACAAGTTTCACAATTTGAGTTGAATTACTGAAATAAATGAACTTTTCCACGACATTCTAATTTATTGAGATGCACCTGTATGTCCACATGACCTGGACAGTTCTTTTAATATTGGCATGATGGCACATTTTACTTGCATGTAATACTTATGACCCCACCAGACAAATTGATTGAGGTTTTTAAAAGGCATTACCTTCTGAAAGTTCTGATAATTTGCACTTGATTTCAACACAAAAATTGGGCAGTTCTGTACAAAATGTCATTTTTTAAATTGCATTATTATTTATCTATGAGCACTGGTGAAATGACAATCACATATCTATATGTCCTTCTCATGGGGTGTACTTAGTTTTTCTCAGCAATGTGCTGTAGGTAGAACCAGTGAATTTGAGGACCGAATCGGAGGTTTGTGACTCCCAACTGAATGCAGGACATTACTTAGTTGGTGGGTGAGGTGAAAATGCAGTTGTTTTCTCTCGGGAGGCTAAAGTTCATAGCGGTCGATCGTTCAAACGCCCACCCAGAAAGTGTCTTTTCCATCTCTCTTTCTCTTTCTTTTCCAGTTCTGCTGACAAAGGTGACAGAGTAGGACATTGGCGAAATGGCATTAGGCGTCTCTCTCTCGGTCAGTGTCTTTCTCCCTGAAAGGCCGTTTGCACTAAACCTGCTCTTTAAAAATAGAGCTGTCTCTCATCCCTGTGAGGATGTGCCTTCTCACAAACAGAATAACATCCTCTTTCTCACAGGATCTACCTCCTGATGTCCTTTACTACTTTCTCTCTCACTCTCGCTCTCTCCTTCTCTGAGTGTTGCTAATAAATAGAGTTCTGAACTCTTGAATTGCAAATGCTCTGATGTGGGTCATAAATCTTGTGTGTGTATGTGTCATAACTCTGAATCGGAGGTTTGTGTGTGTCATTGGTGACTTTAGAGGCACAGGGGCAGGACTTTCCACTTTTAGGAGAGTTGCAAAGGGACCCCGGGGCCTGAGCGTCGTGTTAATTCATTCATTTATTCATTGGGCGAGAGCGAGAGTGGTACACCAAAGACGCTCGCTTGTGTTATCTCGAGTGCTTTTTTTTTGCCATGCTATTTGTAAGAGAACCAATAACGTTCCCCCTTTTCCAAACACGCAGCCCTCCTCTTTCCCTCAAGAAAAGAGCACAAGAAAAATAGCCTGAAAGAGTGTGAAATGAAACACAAACGGCAAAGTGAGGGAGAGCGCAGGAGCGTTTAGCAGGGCGTGAGGGGGCCGCTCTGTGGCCTGCCCTGTTAGTAATGGATTGGTTTTATGGAGATGGAGTACACGGATGGAGTTTGGTGCCAAGCAAAGGGACAAACCCTCTTGAGAGTGGAGATGAATTAAAACTGGACTAACTGCATCTACAAGATGGGGGTAGAAGGAACGCATGGGCCTTGAGGAGCTGATGCTGGTAGATTTACTTTACTCAGAAAGCATAGACAGCAGAATATTAGGGTTTCAATGACATACAGCCCTTTAAACAATTCATGTAAATGTTACCCATTTGGGAGAAAAAAATAATTAATAAAACAAAAAAATATATATTTTTAAATGTATTTCAGAATATACAAAAATATGAATTTGTGTATATAAAACTTGGTTGTTTAGAATACATGTGAACATAAAACACTTATCAACATATATTTAGCATATATTTAAAGGGATAGTGCACTCAAAAATTCTGTCATTAATTACTCACCCTCATGTCGTTCAAAACCCGTAAGACCTTTGTTCATCTTCTGAACCCTAGTTAAGATATTTTTGATGAAATCTGAGAGCTTTCTGACCCTGCACAGACAGCAATGCAACTACAACATTCAAGTCCCAGAAATGTACTTGTAGTAAGGACATCATTAAAATAGTCCATGTGACATCAGTGGTTCAATCTTAATTTTATGAAGCTACGAGAATACTTTTTGTGTGCAAAGAAAACAAAAATAATGACTTTATTCAACATTTTTTTTTCTCTTCTGTGTCAGTCTTCGACGCACTTTCACAAGAGTACCACGATGCACAAAAGTATTCTTTGCGCACCAAAAGTATTCTAACGATTATTTTAACGATGTCCTTACTACCTTTCTGGGCCTTGAATGTAGTAGTTGTGTTGCTGTCTTTGCAGGGTCAGAAAGCTCTCGGATTTCATCAAAAATATCTTTATTAGGGTTCCGAAGATAACCAAAGGTCTTACGGGTTTGGAACGACATGAGGGTGAGTAATTAATGTCAGAATTTTTCAATTTTTAGGTGAACTATTCCCTTAAAATACATTTTGGACAAAATATATACATGCATTTTTGACATATGGGTACCCTTGTTTCAATTTTCATACTTTTGACCTAGTTTGCAGCCAATAATTAACAGAAAATTAGTATCACTAGTCAGTGCTGATTGTCTTGAGTACTTTTTCCTTATAGTGATGTCTCAAAGTAATCACCAGGACTTTTCTTCTGGTCTAAGCTCAAATACATGTTTCTTCTTTGGCTTCTTTTTCTATTTTCACTGTGTCTTCCTGATTTCTTACTAATTAGTAACCTATTTCTGCAGTGCTTTTTATGTAGAAAGGAGAGATGCCCATGTGAAATGCACTTTAGAGAGATGTCCTCTGGTCTTACTGTATATTACTTGGTACACATTAGATTAGGAAACACTATTCACTAACTACTACTGTACAACAAGTACCTTACTTACTATAAATAAACAGCAAATTAGGAGATTATAGAAGGCAAACTCTTAGTTAATAGTGAATGTGTGTTTCCTAATCAGAAGTGTTTTTTTTTATTAGTGCATCTTATTAATTCCTTTACATTCATACATTCAGAAGACGCTTGAATCCAAAACTTCCATTCAATTCAAGCTATACATTTTATCAGTTCTGACCTTGACATTGCTAGCGCCATGCTTTAGTGTTTGAGTTACAGGAATGCAATTTCTAAAAGAAGAAAAAATTCAGAGTGAATATTTTCAATCAAACAAAATAATTAATAACTGCTTCATCTTTAACCTTTCTTGACAGCTGACATCAATAAGGCTGCATGCACAACCAAACAAACACATGACTAAATAAATAAATAAATAATTTTTACCTGTAATATGACATGATTCGATTAAATTATAATGCATAAAATCAGGTCCTACCTCATTTTTTACACTACTGTTTAAAAGTTTAGGTTTGGTAAGATTTGGGATGTTTTTGACTCTTTATGCTTGCCAAAGCTTTATTTATTTGTTTAAAAATGCAATGAAATAATAATATTGGAATGTTTTTTTTTTTTTATATATATATATTATTATATATTTATTATTTTATATTTATATATATATATATATATATATATATATACACATTTCAAAATGAATGACACATGACCTTGTACAGAGCTTTTTATAATCCCATATGCTGTACAGTGATTAATACATTTAAGTGAGTTAATAATTATTGTTTTTTTGCCTTTAAAGTAAAATCACATGAATTCATCATATCTCATTTTTAAGTAATTTTTTTGCAAGCATATCCTAAGATGGCTGACCAAGGTTGTTTCCCAACACTAAACGATCCCTCATTTGCATGTGTAATCAGAATGACGTGGGCTCAGGAATCTTGCCACGATTAGCACCATGTTTTCCCTTCTATTAGACATATTTATTGCCATTTACTAATTGGTATCCTTCTCTCTTCCTCTCTCTTTTCTCCTCGCTGTTTCGTTGGATGCTCTGATGATGGCAATAACCTCCTCCACGTTCTCTTCTAATCCAAGGTAAGACATTAAATTAAAATTTTCCTCTCAGCCTCATGCAACTCCAGACTAGGTTATGAGGCTGTTTTAACTGAGATAGATTGATTAACTGAGATAGATTGACATGAGACATCTTTTTGAGAAGACTCCAAGAAAATTCGCTCCAGGGGTTGGACCGTCCGGTTTGAGCCATGCCAGCTGGCCTGTGCCAGAGTCCTCTCATCGAGAGATGTGCTCTCCTCAGATCAATGCTCCGCTTCAAGTGCCATTACGTATTCCTTCAGAGGCTCATGTAAACATTTATCAGGAACCCAAAGCTCGAATTTACTGTTGGGCTCAGTTTCTGACACATTGACCTCTATTCATTTCTATGATGTCATCTATCTATCTATCTATCTATCTATTAGGGGTGGAAAAATACATGTATTCATACCAAACCGTCACGGTACGGACATCTCGGTTCGGTGCATGAGGCCTTACAACGAATACAGGCAATTCACCCCCAATCCAGAAGGGGGCGCCGCCGCAATGCAACGCTGTTTGATAACCGCCAGCAGAAGAACAGTGAATGCCGTGAGTTGCGCACTTGAAAACAAAGCCCACTAGACAGTGACCATGTGCTGATTCTGAACGCGTCTCTCATATAGACTGACAAAGGAGTATACTTTAAAGGCTTGTGCACTCAACTGTTTGCAAACTGGAGCTTTGTGATCGTGTATCCTACCTCTCTCATTCGGCACAAATCCAAATATTCCATAATATTTCCATATTTGCGATATAACGTATCTGAATGCTAAACTATTATTTATTATGCACGTTAAATGATAGGCTTTGTACTTCAGTCCCGTTCCAACGGTGACACAGAGGCGCGCGCGCTGATGTTTGGTTCACTCTATTTTATTTTGATAAAGTACCAACTGTGCTGTCAAGTTAGCAATGCTGGAACTGATGTGTGTGTGTGTGTGTGTGTGTACCGGCGCAATCACTTCAACTGTTTCCTTATACCAGCACAAAAATGAACTGAAACTCAGCATATATAGGCTACGTTACGTGTCGCACTGTTTTTTTCCCTTGTTATCTGTAAACTAAATCAAATATATTTCAAGAATTTATTCCTTGTATGTATATATGTACTGCAGATTTTATATATTTAACATAATGTAATAATATTTAGTATTTTCACATCTAGGGGGAAACATTTTTAAATTGTACTACTGTCTGTTCAAAATAAATGAAAAGAAACCGAGCATAGCAGATTTTTTTTTTTCCTGTTGTACCGAAATCGTATCGAACCGTGACCCCCGAACCGAGGTACGTACCGAACTGTGACATCTGTGTACCTTTCCACCCCTACTATCTATCTATCTATCTATCTATATATCTATCGTTCTATCTATCTATCTATCGCTCTATCTATCTATCTATCTATCTATCTATCTATCTATCGTTCTATAGTTCTATCTATCTATCTATCTATCATTCTATTGTTCTATCCAATGTTCTATCGTTCTATCTTATGTTCTATCTGTTGTTCTATCTATTAATCATTCGTTCTATCTATCTATCTATCTATCTATCTATCTATCTATCTATCTATCGTTCTATCGTTCTATCGTTCTATCATTCCACCCATCTGTCCATCCATCCTTCCTGTTCTATGTACTGTTCTTTCTATCATTATTTGTTTTGTTCTGTCATTCTATCTATCATTCTGTTGTTCTATCTACTGTTCTTTCTATCTATCATTCTATCGTTCTATCTATCAATCTGTTGCTCTATCATTTAATTTATTGTTTTATTTTCTATGTATCTATTTTTTTATATTCTATGTCTCATTCTAGCCATCTATTATTCTATCATTCTATTTACCATTATTTCTGTCAACGTTCTATCATTCTATCTATCTATCAGTCATACTATCTATTAGGGGTGTCAATATTAACGCGTTAACGCATGTGATTAATCTAAAGATTTTAACGCGTTAATATTTTTTTAATGCAAATTAATCGTTTGATAAGGTTTGACCCCAACTTCTTCCCGTCATCGCAGCGCGGAAGGTTATCTATCAGTGTGTGATGAGGATACAGCGAACAGTGTTGCCAGGGTAGCGGCTGTGGCACAAGTGGCTGTGGGCTATTTTGAAAATACAGTCACGGGAAAAATTACAGAGCCGAGGGTTGCGTTTTTTGGGCTACTTTTATAATCTACCGCGGCCGCCCAAAGTGTATATAGACAAATAAAAATTAAAATAGATCCTTTTGCTAATGTGTATCATACTTGGAATATATACCTGGCAACTTCAGAACGGAGAGGCGCTTGTAACATCACAAACAACGTGAGTTGAACATGACAACAGCCACTATAGATTATATAAGATAATAAACACACGATTACGATAGGATATGGTTTCTATGTGTTTTTCTTGAGATGAATGTGTAACTTACATCTGAAATGCTAATTTTTGCAGCGATATAAAAGGCTATAAAAAGCATATTTTAACAACAGTAAACAACCGAATTCCACATGTGCTCGCAAAAGGAAGTTATTACAAACACTCGATGGTGGTTTGAAGTGAGTTCTGAGTAAAAGTGTACTATTAATCTCGTAAATTGTTCTTATGAAGCATGATGCTAATATTAGCTCTAATGCACCTGCAGAACAGGTCCAATTCTTCTTCATAATGCATTTTGTCATAATACTTCACGTAAGGTCGCAAGAAAATGTTTTGTTGTATTTATTTAGAAATACTTTTGATAATAGTTGGGTAAATGTATACTGGGATTGAAGCGATGTGGCTTGGTAAACGTTTTATTGCCAGTATAAAGGCTGATAATGGCTGAATAAAAACAAAAGAATAATAAGGATTATGTCTCATACCTGGCGGAAGTGTGAACGGTTATGTTTCCTTAAACTAGTTTGTCATGCATTTCTTTATTTCAACACATTTACAGGTAAATCCTAGTATTTTAAATTTGTGATTAATCATGATTAATCACAGTCCATGACTGTGATTAACGCGATTCAATTTTTTTATCGATTGACAGCACTACTATCTATATATATTTTATTATTTATTAGATATATCTATCATTTTCTATATCGTTCTATCTCTGTCTCTCTCACTATAATGATTTTGTTCAATTAGTGATTCATTCCGTTCATTTTTCTTTGTTTTCCTAGTAGAAAAAGTTTTTCTATATATATATATGTATATTTTGTATTACATAGCCTTTTTTACTCTCATCACAATTAATTCAGACTGCAAACCCACATTCACTTCTCGTTCTGGCACTAGAGATTCAGCTGCTCCTGAAAATCAGTGCAGTAGATGCTGAAATTCTATTTTGCAATACACAAATCACACTAAATAATAAAACTAGTGAGGATAGTGACATTTACTTTTTGTTTTGCATTTCTTCCTGTAGTCAAAGAGCCATAAATGTGTCTGTGGAGATTACTGATACTCGCTGGTTTTGTTGCTGTGAGTGTGTTGCTGTGAAAGTGTGTGTTCAGCTGTGGTCTGCCCTAGTGAATTTCCACCTGTTTTATCATTATTTGGCAAAGCATGAATGTCCTTCCCTTCACTTTCAGCTACACTTCACTGTACGCCCCACGGGACCCAAAAATGCCTTCTGATTGGCATCTTCTGATGTCCCCCACTGTGGCACGGCTCTTTTCTTTTACTTTTATTATGTCTCACCTTCACTCGTTCCCCTTTCGTCCAGTCTTTCTTTATGCCTAACATGCTTCCCAGCCCATGCAAAGTTAAACTAAGACAAAATAAGATGCAGAACTGATAAAATGTAATCTGAAAGAACCTGACTCTCTTGATAAAATACGGCATCTGGCCAGACGCTCTTACTCAAAACCAGAGCTGCTGGCTTGACAATTCCACTTCACGCTATATTCCTTTTTTATTCCTAAAAAGGACAAATCTCTCACTTTAATCAGGGTTGAGACACAACTTTGTTAGAGTCTGGTGGAAATATAGCCGTATTTGAGCTGAGAACAGGCCGTGAGCGTCGGTGTCTCCGATTAGATATGTGTAGAGAGAATTCCTGAGTAAGCAACTAAATAATGGCCCACTGGAAACATCACAACACAACAAGACAGATTCAATATAAAGAGATGAAATCTATTTTGAGGGGGGGGTATATTGGGTAACAACGGTGAGCGGTGATGCAGGCGTGTTTTTGCACAGGGATGTGGAAAAATGAACAAAGCAGGCAGGGTTACTCCAGACAGAGATAGTGGGAATTGTTTTGACATGCATCTTAATGGATTCAGAAAAAAAGTGTTGCATGTTTAGCATTCTGAACTGTTTTGACATTTAAAAAAGCAGGATAACTTAGTGTCTATAGTGAACTATAGAGTGTTTATGAAATGCTTAGTTAGGTTTGTGTTGATTTTATAATATATACTACCAGTGTTTCCCACAGGATTTTGTGAGACTGTGGTGGGTGGACCTCGGTCCCTCTAGGGGGGTCCGGGGGCATGCCCCCCCATAAGAAAATGTTGTACATTTTTTGTACATCTATGACAGTAATAGCCATATATTGGAAAACAATTACACTGTAAAATAAATGAAAATGAATATTTCACAGGTATATTATTTGACCTTATTCTACAGTAGGGAAATTACAATACTTTTGTCCTAATTTACACATGTGCAAGCAGGGCCTAAAACTAACTTTTTTGCCACATCTGCCATTTTAATCACGATACAAACAACATTTTCTGGTGACTTGAGAAAATCTACCAGCCACAAATATTTTTTTCCTGGCCATTAAACTGTTTTTGCAGTTGCTGCTACTACAACTACTAAACTTATTTAATAATAAATAAAAAAAATGCCATTTGAAATTAGAACCAACCACTGCTTTTTAATCACAATACAAACAATGATGCTACATGTAGATGTAGCATGAGCAGTGTTTTTTTATTATTTAAATTTGATTGTATCATGTCAACATTTGAAGCAAAAACAGAATTGACTGACTTCAGCTTTGTGAAATTATGCTAAAACCTGCATAAACCAAAATCAGCAGACAGGCTGAATTTCACTCTCTGACAGCAGGTGGCGCTTATGAAAGAGCAGTGATAAGAGGGGAAAAATGCATTCGAAACTTCTCTCAAGCCAGTTCCTTTCAGAAATAGATTCATATAACCCCCCACCGCAATATTTATATTTTTCATCCTATAAACAGTGAGCTTGCTCTGCCTGTACAATAATTTATTTGTTTGCGTCTGTTCATTTTAGTCCTTGCTTGCAAGAGATAAACCTATGAACTTTTATTTTGGCGGAAACTGTAGTTGAGCTTTTATTTTGGCGGAAAACTCCAGCTTCTGTGAAAAGAAAGAGGTTTACAAACGCGTCTCATTTCAAATCTAGCGAAATACTGTCAACATTTGGCCATTAATATGTTGAAAATTATGCTGATGTGAAACAGCGTAACTGGTGCCCGTTGCGGTCTTAGATGCGCGCTAAACTCACAGCACATTCAAAAACAGACTTCACTGTGAACGGAGCCGCTCTGAGACGCGGAACACACCGGATCACGAGCTGCGACTGCGCGCTTGGCTTTGAAACACACAGCACAAACAGGCTTGATGAAGAGATAAAGCCATGTTACACTTAGTTCGTTTGACAGACACTTTGCGAAAGCAATGACATGAAACACAACGTTAAAGACCTTTTATGTTATAATGAAGAGTATAAATATATTTTCGGTTTATTATGAAACTGTGGCGGGACAGATTAGACTGTGGCGGGCCGCCACAGACTAGCTAATGAATGGGAAACACTGCACTACTATACTTTTTAAATCTATCTATCTATCTATCTGTCTGTCTTTAAAAAAAATAAGAGTTCTGTAACGAGGCAGACGAGACGCGAGACGTGCGGATCCAAGTGCAAGCTTTATTTGTAAAACGTAGTCAAAATACAGGCAGGGTCGAATAACAGCAAACAGTATCCAGAGGGCTAGACAAGAGAGGTAATCCAAAACGTGAGCAATAATCCAGGCAAGGCGCTAACAGAGTCCGAAACGGCAAGACAATTGTTAATCCAAACAGACAATAGATCCAGGGCAGGCTACTGACAGAAAAGATGAGATAAACCAGGCAAGGATCAGGACACAGATGAAACAGACTATAACAAGGTTAGGCTAGATTTAACTTCAAAAACCACGGAATGGCTCCGTAAGGTTGCTATCACTAGGAGAGATAAATGCAGACAATACTCGGCAGTGAGGGAAAGAGAGTCCAAGGCTTATAAAGAGTGTGTGATTGGGTGATAGTGATTGTGTGATAGTTCTCAGGTGTGAGCGTGATTAGTGCAATCAGCTGTGTGTGTGTCGTCAGTGCAAGGGATGATGGGAAATGAAGTCCAGTGTGCTGTGTGGTGTGAGAGTCAATACGATGGAGAGGCGACCTCTGGTGGCTATTGGGCGGAAGGCCACAGACCGGATTCATGACAAGTTCTTTTGTATTGTTTATTAGAAATAAAAAATAAAATATATTTATATACTGTAATATTGCATTTGCAATCATTTTTCTTTCTTTCTTTCTTTCTTTCTTTCTTTCTTTCTTTCTTTCTCAAATCAAGAGTTCATCCTCAAACGATATCCAAAAATCCTTAGATTATACATGTATTAGGCGGATAAAAGATGAAAAAGTATATTTTTCTTTAGAATATCATGCACTGATGGTTACACCAGAGACTTTTATCACGAAACAAACTTTTATTCATGCTGTCTATAGTGTTAAACTGTTTCTCTGGAATATTCCGGCTCTGAAATTATTTTTTCCCATGTTCAATATCTGTTAGTCATCTCTTTTCCTCCTGTTGTGTGGCAGACTCGGAAAAACAGCGATGTAACGCTTCCTGATTGATAGGAGAAAAAAAAAGGAAAAAAACTTTTAAAGGAATCCCCCATTGCGAAAATGTGATGTGAACAATTTCTCACCTCGAGCAGCTTGGTGAATGTGTGCATTAGTGTGAGAGCTTTCTCCACACTTCTGCTTAAGTGTGAGTCTAATAGCTGTGTACACACTGACGGTGCTTTAGCAATCCCTGACACTAACAACATCGCACACCGCTTTCTCAGCGTAGGCATGTTTTGTTTTTTAGCTTCTGTGTTTACTGATTGTACTGATGAACAACAGACATATTTTGGAATAGCATTGTATTAAGTTAACATATATTGTGCTAAATAGAAAACTTCCAAATAAATACATAAACTCCCTCTGGATGTTACACTGGAAATAATCTCACAGATGTCTGGCAGACAACATTTGCTTTGTTGTTGCTGCTGTCTGAGAGGAGCTTTTTTTATGCTACTAAACTGAAATAATACAAATCCCTTCTACTGAAATCTTTAATATTTACTATGCAGTAGTACTAGTGATGTTTGCCTTAATTATAATAATAACAGCAGTAAAACGCCTTAAATGTCAGTTCACTTGTTAGAGTGTTTGTGTAATGCTGTTGTTTGGTTCATTAAATACACTCACACAATCAACGTAGAAAAGTATCCGTATGCTGCATGAATCCACGGCTCTTCATATCTAACGGCGTCTTATCCTGTCATTCAGAGAAAAATAGCCACTCGTGAGTTTACAGAACGTGTTCGTCGTTTGTTGATAAAGGCTGTCAGCTTGCTTTGTGTGAGTGTGTGCGAGCGTGTGTGTGTGTGTCATGCTGACATGCTTTAATTGCGAGCGGGAGTTGAATCATCTGTGAATCAGCTCTTGTATCATAACTCATCTCGGCCCCTATCTGTGACCTTTTATTGTTGACACTCTTAATATGATGGCCAGACACTGGAGCTCTGAACAGGTACAGATACGTGATTCACCGGCAGGCCCCTATTTCTGCCTGTTCTTTCGAAAAGGCCAAGTCAAGTGTTGTCAAGGCCAGCAAACAATGGCGAAGTGACACTTGTGGAGGTTTCTGAGCACGACCTCTGCAAATAGGGCTGCTGTTGATATTTTTGCATGCTGGAGAACTTGTCGATGGGACCAGTGCTGTGTTGTACTAGGACTGCATGATATACTGTACCTGTGCGAAAAAAAACTTAAACGTACGATACCATCATTTTGTAAATTTCTGATTTCTTTGTTAGTTAGTTAGTTGGTAAGATTTGTTTGTTTGTTTGTTTGTTTGTAATAATAATAATAATAATTGATGTTGTTGTTGTTTGTGGTTGTCGTTGATATTACATGAAAATAGTAATACATATAAATGTGTTAAATGTCTAAACATATTATTGTTGTTGTTGTTATTAGTTTTGTTGTTGTGGTTGTTATTATTACATACAAATAGTAATACATTTAAATATGATAAATGAAAAATGTGTTGTTGTTGTTATTATTAATATGTAAAAATATAAATACGTATTAGATTAGAAAGATTATAAAAAAAGTCTAGCAGTTTGCAGAGAAATTCGCTATGCAGACTTTAAAGATGTTGGCACAGTACTAACCCAGTAATCAGTTAGTAATCAGCAGGGAAAAGGCTTCAGCGCTCATTCATTAGGCCCAGCATTAATATAAAGCTTGTTATTAAACCGCTTTACTCATTACCGATGACTGTTTCCATTAGGCAGGGAGAGTGGGTTTGACCCCATGAGTGGATTGTCAAATGAGGTGCACAGAATGTTATGGATAATAAAATCCAATTGACCCCTCTGAGGGATCACAGGACGAGTATTCTCCATTCCTTGAAGTCACGCCAGACATTCCAAGTCATTATATCTAAGTGCCGCCGTTTTCCAGCGTAGCTTCGCTCTCTTATTGCGAGCTGGTTTTCATTGTCCTACGATTATACCTGTGTATTTTTTTTTTTTCTGTTGATATATTTAACTTCTGGGCCCTCTTTAAAAAAAGTAATTAAAATATGGTAATGACAGGAAGATGAATGAGAAAATTGTGTTTGACTAGGCTTCTCCGAGCCGTCACAAATCCTTGGCAGACACTGATAGAGCAGGAACCGGGAGCGGGAGAGAGCGAGAGATGGAGGTGCACTGTTAGAATGCCAAATCATTTCACGCTGCAAACACAACAAGCGGTTCGACGCATACGAAGAGAAGCACACAAATATACAAGCGGCGGCGCACACACTCTCTCAAACGCACGGTTGCATCTGGAGAGAGGGAAAACTCATTAGCACACAGGAGGTAAAAAACGTGCGCCGCCACAAACAAGCAGTGTGAAGCAAAAACAAAGACCAGATCACTGTAGCTCAGTGACTCTGCAAACAATCGCTCCGGCTATGGGGTTAGCATCCCAATGTTCCTTTCAACTGCCTCCTTTTTTGACATCTGTAAAGGAAGTTTCTTCTTCTTTTTAACTTCCCTCCTTTTTAACTTCTAACTCTCTAGAACATTTTAGTAGTCAATGCCAATGAATACAACAGCAAATATTATAATGCTACTAAATACAGTCATTTATGTGATGTATGTCATTTTCAATTTAAAATACATTCTTAGTTTAATTTGCAGAGACATTTTTTTAGGCTGATTGATTTCCTTGTGAGTTTGGAGGCAGAACCCTCAGCAAACGAAAACCTGTTTGTTCAGTGATAATTTTTCAGTTCCACATGACTCAAGTTAGTAAAGCATTTGAAAATCCTTATGATATATGTTTTCCTGACTGTTCAACGCTTTTAGGTGCATTATGCTACAGACTTTGCAGACTGGCTTACAAGACTTGACCAACTCCAAGAAGCGCCATCTGGTCCCAGTTTACATTAGTTGTCTTTAAATGCTATGTACTTAAACTTTAGGTACAATGTACTTATTGTTCATGTTGAATTGCAAAACACTTTTGCTGCTATTGAGGTGGGATACGGGTAAAGATAGGACAGGTTTAGTGGAATGGTTAGATTTAAGTGTCGGAGTAGAAGTTATTTCAAAAATGTAGTTATAGATGTAAATACAGAAACTAATTACAGATTTAGTAAGTGTAAAAACATGCAAAGTATATGTACATAGTGAGTACATTGTAGCAAATGATTAATTGCAATGTAGTTAAAGTGTAGTTAAATTGTTAAATATTACAATTTAAAATAACAGTTTTTTTATTTTTTTTTATCTGATTATATTTTAAAGTGTAATTTATTCATGTGATGCAAAGCTGAATTTTCATCATCATTACTCCAGTATTCAGTGTCACATGATCCTTCAGAAATCATTCTAATATGCCGATTTGCTGCTCAAGAAATATTTCGTATTATTATCATCAGTGTTAAATGTAGTTGTGCCGCTGCATATTTTTAAAAACCTGTTTTTTTTTTTGTTTTTTTTTTGCAGGGCTCTTTGAAAGTACAAAAGAACAGGATTTATTTAAAAAAATAAATCTTTTGGAACTAATTTAAAAATGTCTTTGCTGTCACTTTTGACCAATTTAATGCATCTTTGTTAAATAATAGTATTAATTTCTCAAATAATCAAAAAATCAAAATCAAAAAATCTAATCAAATCATTTATCAAAATTGAAAAAAAAATGAAATATATTTACTCTGCACCATTTTATTCCTCTTAAGTAGTGGAGGATACACTTATACTGCCTTCAAAAATTGACTAAAAAAGGAACCTGAGTATCTTGTTCTTACCATAAAATTGACCGTGACGAGAAAGGGGAAAATAATAGATTAATTGTTCAGCTTATGTTTCTTTAAACGTTCTGATCCCACCCCCAAATCCATCCCAGCATTCAGCAATCTTCTTAAGGATAACTAGCTATCATAGAAAGTTTGGAGGATCGTGACAAATTCCCGAGGTAATCCCTGAATAAGGATTATGTTTGCAGTGTACTTTTGCATAATGCAATGTGATCATGTCTATCAAACCAAAAGGATTTCAATTATTTTCCAGAGCGGTGTTTGCCCAAGGATGAGAACAGACGACACGGCTGCGCTTTGGGCGATGTGTGCAGGGCGGCCGTCCGTTTGTGCCAACGTTTGTACATTTTGCACAGCGGTGTTCATTTTGCATGCCGGCGCTCCTTTGAAGTCTAGCGGTGGGTAAGTTCCACAGAATTGAAGGCCACGCTGTGCTGCCTGGGAAAGCGTAATTGGAAAGAATGTAGATCGGGTTAACACACCTCTTGTGCAAGAACTCTTGTTATGGTTCTCGTCAAAAGAGAGCGAGAGAGAGAGAGCACTCCAACAGGTCTGGCTGGGAAAGGAGAACACGGTTAGCAGATATATCAGAAATATTGCGGACACCTAGACTGTGAATTGTAAAAAAAAAAAAATTTGATTAATCAGTTTCTTGTAAAAGGGAGCAGGAAGTCCAGTTACGGTGGTGAAATAGAATTTTGGGATGAAAGAAATAAAAAGGCGGTTGAAGGAAGGAGTCTGTAAAAGTGTGGAATGAAGAAACAGTGGCAAGCGAGGGAGGAAGGAGGAGGCTTGGAGAAATGCAGAAAGCCTACACACCTTCACCTGACTTTATTACCGTATCAACTGAAACCTTCATATCCCCCAGAATTCTCTGCCACTCGGCACTCAACCGGGGCTCGTTTTTTGACATGTTGATTGCTTTGCGCCATGTATTATTCAACGGCGGTAATTATTCTGCTGTTTAGTTTTAGGCTGAGAGTGGAGGAAGCTTGTCTGTGCATTTTTTTTAAAGGTATTGCTGATAATATCTGTACTGGAAGAACGGCGTAGAAAAAGACAATGGTTCTCCACGTGGCATAGACGGTGTGTGTGCTTGAGAGTATTTCCCAGTGAGCTAATCCTAGATGGAGATCAAAGTGAGATTCTGAAAATCTTTATCTAGCAAGACCAAGAATGCTCTGATGGGGGGAAAAAAAACAGAGTAGCGTTCCATTTTCAAGTTTAGAAGCAAATCAATGACTGTCAAATGTTGTTTTTTTAATTCTGAGCATTTGTGCATTACATAAGCTTGAGAATGCATTGCTTCTCACTTAATATTTTTGGGTGATGCATTGTGGCATTGTATGAGGCTTTCCCCTGGGATAAGCTTCTGGCTGTCCATTTAAAAAACAAGGAGAGAGAGGTACGTAGACATATCAGAGCCACTCCAGTGATTAGATCTATTATTAGCGCAACAGCGATTGAGGATTGATGCCACCCAATAGTTGTGTGTAAGCAGAAAAGCAGAGGAGTTTGCAAAACGTGAGCATCTCCTGGATTATAATAACCCTCATTAACATTTTCACACATGGCTAGCCAACAAACGAACATGGAGCTCAACCTCTGCTGGCAGATTTATGGCCCTCGGGAAGTTTGACCAGGAGAGCTGGACTGAACAGGACAAAAAGACTCTTCTAAGCAGGGCTGTGCACCATTCAGAGTTGAATTAATTCTAATTCAGGAACTGAGTAGTAGTTGGGATGCAGGTTTGCAATTTAAATTTGAATGTTAAAAGGAATCCAGAGGAATTCAGTTACTTTAAATGACTTTAATACATTTAGTATATTTATATATTTTATGTTATGCAAGTTAGTATGAGTCTGTGCAGTAGTAGTCTCGCGTAGCCAGACCTTCAGACTGACGGCCGAAGGTCTGGAATAGATGGCAGCATTTATTGGCCAAGGCCCGCCCATGAGGCCGTTTGACCGACATGTCAAACAACCAATCACAGTTCGTTTCATTCAGCGTCACGTTTCGGTGCGTGGAAATGTCACACAATAACCAGTGTGTGAAACTCTCGGACGTATTTTAAAGATTCTATGCCGCGAACTTTAAATATTTCACATACTTTTGAAAATCCAGCGTTTAGTTGACCCTGATAAGCGTTTGTCGTCACAGTTGTAAACACGACAGCTTTCTTCTTTCGTGAGGGGGTTTAGCTCCACGGCATCTTTGTTTCCAGGCGGAACGTTAAAGAACGCGACACACACGTCTCCCGGAAATCCTGTATAATTCAACCAATCCGATGACGACTTCGACACTCCTGAAGTGTTTCCAGATAAGTGTGCCATATGCATCAGACGTTTAGCCAACGGTCCGTGGGCGTGACGTCTGAGGCTGAGACTAGTGCAGTAGTGGTGGGGATTTTGCAAGAACTATTTCTTAAGGTTACATCTTTACGCCAGTAGGTGGCGACAAGTGACTTTCTTTATTCCTGTTCCTGTTCACACCAAGGGTGATAACTATAATGATAACAATAACTATATAGTTTTAATAATCATTCTAATTCTATGAGATTCCATGCACAGCTTTAATGATAATGAGACAGAGAAACAATATAATTGAAATCACTTTCGATATATTTTATCAGCTGATAAACAATAAAAAAACATTGACATCTGTTTTAACGATTGACTCAATAATAATAAAAATAATAATTCGTTACATTTATATAGCACTTTTCAAGGCACTCAAAGCACTTTACAATACAAGGGGGGAATCTCCTCAACCACCACCAGTGTGCAGCATCCACCTGGATGATGCAACTGCAGCCATAGTGCACCAGAACGCCCACCACACACCAGCTTATCGGTGGAGAGGAGACAGAGTGATGAAGCCAATCAGTGTATGGGGATGATTAGGAGGCCATGATGGTCAGAGGCCAATGGGCAAATTTCAACTCAACTCACGCTGTGATACAATTCAAATTAATATATCATTTAACAAAATAACTTTTAAGACAAATTATTAATGAAAAGGTGTCCTTTTATTATTGCTTGGACAAAATGATGCACATTTCTTTGTGAAATTGAAATATATAACAAATAACAAAACTAAATTGAAATTTTAAAACAAAGCCCAAATCAAATTAGTAAATAATACAAATAAAAGAGGTCTCTTCATGTAAACAAATTAAGCCTTTGCCTGTGCTCTTTCCATTTGAAATTAGAGGCCACCGACTGTATTTCAATCACAATCCAAACAAAGATGCTGCATACATGCAGCATGAGCAGTTCTTAATCTAAGTTAGATTGTATAATTCCGAAATTTGAAGCAAAAACAGAATGTTCTAACTTTAGTTTTGTGAAACTATACTACACAAAACATATCTGCATGAAACAAAAACAGCAGACGGGCTGAATGAGATGGAAATTCACTTTCTGACAGCAGGTGGCGCTTATGAAACAGCAGCAATACAGCGTTTGCTTGGTTACTGCTGTAAGCAAAGCAGTGCTGCGCTTATTAACACTTCTTTAATATGCATTATACAGAGACAAGATGAAAAGAAAACACCATTTAAATTCCTCTAAAGACAGTCAGTTCCTCATATAAATGATCTGAAATAACCAAACACCTGAGAAGAGATGATGCCAACCCCTCAGAAGACCTCAGAGGATGCCAACCCTCAGACAACATACAGAATAACCAAATTTTGCCATAAATTAAATATATTAAGTTTCTACAATATATAAATATATTGTAGAAACTTAATTTCCTGTAAAGCTGCTCTGCAACGATTGTATCGTAAAAAGCGCTATACAAATAAACTTGAATTGAAAAAATGAATATAAACATCTCAACCGATTTGAATTGTCACATATTTGTATCGATTTTCAACCGGCTCAGGGTGCATTGTTACATCCCTCTTGACAGCCATTAAGAATCCATCCTGATTTAAAGAGCTTGAGCATTTGAAGCGGCAGACGATAAAACTGCAGCACGATATCTTGTTTTGGTGTGGATGCTAATATAATTATCATTATAGTTATCCCTGTAGTTATTGTTCTTTGTGTGAACAGGTTTTTAGTCAAATGATTCGTTCAGAACATGTATTCATTCAAAGAATAAAACTAGTGACTCTGATTGATTCATTAAATCATTAGTCATTCGATTCCAGTTCAGCTTCCCGTGTGGCGTGGGAGCCAATTCTTGCCAAACCCTGGTTTCCGTGCATGAAGTTAATTAGTTATAAGCATGTTTTGATGCAATTGCTGTTGCTTTTCACACAGGCGGTACGACTGCGCCGGCAGGACATTTTTCATCTAGCTTTGATGGAGTATCGAGAGTTTTGGGGTTTCTCCCGTGAAGTTGCAAACAACCGCATTTTCCATTTGAATGCATACGTGCGCCCGCATAGCACAGCACTGTGACGCTTCTCTCCGAGGAGAAGCTGTTTGCAGAGCGGCTTCTCGCGTCTCTGTCACCTTGAGAGATCAGACCAGAGGCTCTTTTCCCACCAAGCACTTCATTAGAGTGACAAACCGCATTCCAAGCTGTGCGTGAAACATCAGCGTCACCCAAAATTAGCGGCGACGAGAAAGGGAAAAGGAGAGCTGACTGACATCACCTGGGGGCTCCGAGAACAGAGAACAGAGAAATACAGACTGTGGTCTGCACGGGAAGAATCACACGTCTACCGCTATCCATCTCCCAGAGTTCTCCCGTCAAGTCTGTTTCTTCAGCAAGCTATTCTATCATCTTCCGTGGCCCGTTCGGCTGTATATTAATCATTATGCCTCAGGGAAGAGATTCTGCTGTCCACTGGTCATCATGCAAAGGATTATGGATGTTCTATAAAGCGAGGCATGGGAAGGGTAGCTTCTCGGGGTTTCTTATGCTTTCTGTCCCTTTTTCGTTTGGTCTTGTGCCAGTCCGTCTACCCGTGTTATTAATAGAGGTTTGGGTTTGAGAGGAGGAGCTCGATGGCTAATGTCCTTAAGACAAAAGGTAGGATACTCTTGCTGATTTGAGGAGCTGGAAATCCAATTTCCGTCCTCTGTTTTAATTTTCAGACCTGATAGGGCAAAGAGATTGCCACTGTAATTGCTGGTGAACTTGTGCCATGTGCCAACGCAGCAAAATGTTGGTGTTTACCCACGAACGGTGAACCGATAGCGATCAGCTATCCAGAGTTCCTCAACCAACAGCCTAATGTGATAACAGCCTGATAAGTAATGAAAAGAAAAGGCCTTTAAATGTTTGCCAAGATTCCCACTGCGCCATGGCTTCCCTGTGGTTTGGAAAGGCACTCTGTGTTCAGTTATCTGAAAGAAACTCCACAGAGGTACAGCTCATTCTGGGATAGATAGTTCTCCACATTGATACTTGCTTGTTGATCATTAGCTAGAAATATTATTCTATCATGATCTCACCGATTTAAAACTTTTTATTGGGGATGCAGTGATATTGAAATCCTGCCAGATGCTGCTAAATATGTTTGACAACACGTTATAATAAAGTATGCTTCTTTACCATTATCTAAAGGCATCATAAATTATAAATAAAATACATTTGCAGCATTTTTAAATCCAGATTAATGTTTTATTTACATATAAATAAATAAATAAATAAATAAATATAATAATGTATAACATTTATTTCTAATTAATTAAATATTTGTTTTTATTTAAGATATTATATTAACATTAATATATAAATTAACAATCAACAATTATATGTTTATAAATCAGCATTAAATTAGATTAATCAGCACTGCAGGCAATTTTTGTTCATTATTATTTCCTGATATCTTATGTGTTAACTAACCTTATTGTAAAGCGTCACCTTATTATTATGTTATGGATAATAACCGATAAATTATATTACAAATCTATACTACTCTGAAAGTATCATAAATAAATAACATTTAAAACACTGAAAATTGAAATGGTTTGTCATTTTACACAGCTCTGTTTTCCTTGCATGTGCACTTGAAGGGACAGCGTTTAAAGGGTCAAATCTTTGTCATGATACACTGCTTTCCCATAAGTTAGTGCTAGATGTTCTAAATCTAAGATGTTCTAAAAATAAAAGTGCATTATTAAATCATCAGTGCTACAATGAATAAATATCGTGCATTACTGCTTTGTAGCTAAATAAAATTGTACTTTCTTTGAGATTGTCATTCAAGCCTGTTGATCATTTACTAGCAACATGATTCTACCGTAACCACCTTAATTTGAACTTTTTAGCTTTACATCATGTCGAAAGCGTATTATATTGCATCCTAAACACGGAAGCTACATCAGCAGCCATTATGGCAGTCTAATCCATTGCACCATAAAGCAGTGTGTGCAGTGGCTCATTACTCTGGTAGAGTACACAACAGTGGCATGTAATATATAATTTAACCATCCATGTCTCCCTGGCACTTTAATTTAAACAGCTCTGATGGTGATGCACGTCTGTGCGGAGAGAATGGGCTGAGTAGGTTCTCCATGGAATTCCAGACAAATTATCTCCATGTCAGGAATCTCCGTTCTATTACGGTCTGCTTGTGATGTATAATTTACATTAGAGTAATGTATGTGGGTCTGATTGAATAGACGGAGAGCAGTTTAAATAAGTGGAGCTTTTAAGCAAGTGTGATTGGGATGTGATCGAAAATTTAACTTTTAAAGTGAGACGCACGCACGCAGACATTCAGAATGACTCTTGCCATCATCGCGGCAGTAAACAGGAAATGCATTACTACTCAAGAAAACAGTCATTTGCAACCTGGTCTCACAGAATTCCGTGTAATGACCACGGACCCTTAACTCCGAATCTGTGGTGGCATCACGGAATCGCCGAAAAATCCGTGATGGGCTCACAGAAGTGATACCAATGTAAGTGTCACCAATGCGATACTGGGAATTTTATCGTCATAATTGAATTATATATTGGGTATCAACATTGCCATTATTGCATATATGTTGGGGTGTGATTTTTCAATGTAAACAGCCACAACAGTTTTATTTATATTACATTACACATTTATGAGCACGTAACCCAACCCCTGCCCCTAAACTTACCATTTGTCAATAAAACAGAAGATATAACAGACAGACACAACTACCGTCATAATTTATTCAAAAAGTATTAATGTTCCAAGTCTTCCGAGGCAAAACGATTGATCTGTGAGAGGAATAGACGCGATCGCCGTCTCCGTCCGCCGTAATGCTCTTCCTATGTGCTGCAGTCTCTGTGCGTAAATTCAAAAAATACCGCCAGAAGAAGCCTCACGTCAGCTTTGGTTGTGAAATGCCATTGGCTCTTGCGTGTCTCGTGATCGATTGCGTCATGCTGTTGTGACAGGCTATTGGCTCTGTGTCTCGCGACCGATTGCGTCATGCTACGGGATGGGAGTATGTTTTTGAATGAGATGTGAGCGCGTTTACGGAGCGGGATCATTTTCAGCAATTAAAACCTTGTGTTTTACTCTCTTCTTCGCATAAAGACTTCGTATGGCTTCAGAAGACTTGGAATGCAACATGACTTGTTTGTAATGCTTTTATACTGCTTGTTTATGGTCAGTGTTTGCAATAAATACCTGTGACTGCACTTATCTTTGCCTGTTACGTGTTTTATATTGTTCAGAGGTGGGTAGGTTTAGGGTGGGGGTGGGTTAGGTGCTCCAGTGAAAGCATAAATTTATATACAAATATAACTGCATCAGAGTCACTCTTTTTACGTGGTCCACACACGTCAATTGAGGCAGCGCTGGTGTTGAACCAGTGGATCCGTGCGTGGACCACGGCTGATGCCTGTCACTGACTTACATTGGTATCACTTCTGTGAGCCTATCACGGAATTTTCAGCGATTCCGTGATGCCACCACAGATTCGAGTTAAGGGTCCGTGGTCATTACACGGAATTCTGTGAGACCAGGTTGGTAATTTTATGTGCTTGAGGAAACATAGGCTGAAAAAAGCATGGTTTCATCCTAGAATGGAATGTCAGAGGAGATAAACATCATGAGCCGTTCCTTATATATTATTATGTGCAACAATTTGATGACCACAGAATTTAGATTAATAGCGTTCAGCCTTCGGGAAGTAATTTTCTTTTGAGAAAGTGATTTGCATGCGGCGAGGAAAGGAGAGATCCTTTTTTTGCTGCTCTTTTGTGGTGTCAGCTAAAACTATTGGCATTTAAAGCAACTCCCCAAGGTTAATGAGCCCCTCCATTAACCCTCCCCCAGGGAAAAGGCAGAAGGGCATTCTGGGAGATGTAGTTGTAAAGTCAATCCACATTGACTCAGCATTCCATATTAAGTAATTTAGGGGCGAATACAAGTCTTTCCTAACTAGTCTGCTCCCTGGTCAAAATTAAAGATGATTTGTTGTGTTAATGAACAGGCCATTAGTGGTTCTGCTACAATAAACTCAAATACACACTAACAAGTCCCGCATAATTTAGTGGCTCCGTACAAACACTCATGATGACCTCCAGATGTTATAGAGTTTCATATTGTGCTCCATCATTTAAGCAAGCAATTTTGCCAGCCGAGTACATATTTTAAATTATGAAAGCCAGTTCACATTATAAGAACGATAACTGTAAGGATAACAACTGTATATATTAGTTAGTGCCAAAGTCCTATCATCTACTGCTCTAAAAAGTCAAGTGGATTCTGATTTGCTGTCAACATTTTTATCAATTCACCCAAAAATTAGAATTCTGTCATCATTTACACGCCAAGCTGTTCCAAACCTGTATGAGTTTCGTTCTTCTATTGAACACAAAAGAAGATATTTTGAAAAATATGAGCAACCAAACTGTTGACACACCCAGCTGACTTTCATAGTATGCAAAAATAAATGGAAGTCAGTGGGGACCAGAAAAGTGTTTTGTTAACAACAGTTAGATGGGAGATTAGATGATAGAATTATTAGAACTTTGTAGTTAGTTATCGTCAGAGTTTTTATACCTGATCTTATGACGGAAACTTACCTGTGGGAACTATTTCGCAAGATGCAAAATACATACCAATAAGTACATATCACTGCAGTTTTCAACAGAAATTAACACTAAAGGAGGTAAAACAGCGAGCACTTATAATCGTTTTTGTACACAGTTATGATTACAGCTTCATATGTTTCGGTTTCCGGACGTAACAAGCTTGCTCGGTAGCAATTGGACTTCGGATGCGGAATCCTTGGGTACGAATCCTGTCAAAAACATGACTCACAATGAAAGAGCTCAAAGATGACAGATCGAAAAACAAGCTAAAACGGCATGCTTGCGATAGCATTTTTACATCACATTCGCTTTTGTTCATACTATTGGGTAGGTTTAGGAGTAGTGCATATGGTACATTATTTTAAAACGTCAGGGAGCATTAGAGTTATAGCGCCACTCAACGAACATTTCAAGTCAGAACTGCGGTGACACGTACAAAACCAACGTCACATAAAACGTACCATATATACCTTCATCTGTTCCAGGTGAAAAAAAACTAACACTTTTTAGTGCCACTCAGTGGACATTTCACATCGAATATGTCAGGAAACGTACATGACGGTGTGTATTTCGCATCTTGCGAAAAAGTTCCCACAGGTACATTTTCGTCATGAGATCACTTTGGAGTTTTTGGTGTGAACAGGCTTTAAAGGGTCATCGGATGCAAAATTCACTTTTCAAGTTGTTTGAACATAAATGTGTGTTGGAATTATGTGTACACATCCATCCTATAATTATAAAAATCCACCCAGTGTTTTTTTTTTAAATCCCTATTTTAAAATCCCCTTTCTCAAATCAGGCTGTTCTGAGATTCCTGTCAGAAAGACGTAGTTCTGTACTGGCCCCTCCCACCATAGTTGATTGACAAGACCGTCTTACCTTAGACCCGCCCTGAGTGAGCTGAGAGAACTGAGTGAGCTGTCATCCGTCCGCCATTGTGTCGACTCCGGTGCAGGGGAAGACAAGAATGTCTCCTGTGTTGTTCCTGTGTATTGTTCCTGTGGCTCAGTGGTAGAGCATTGCAAAAGTTTGTGGGTTCAATTCCCAGGGAACACACATACTGATAAAAAATGTATAGCCTGAATGCACTGTAAGTCGCTTTGGATAAAAGCGTCTGCTAAATGCATAAATGTAAATGTCTCCGATTGAGGTGTTTTGTTGTTGGATGTAATAATGAATAAAGCAGTCGTCATTTACTCCCGACATCTGAGCCGCTGAAGACACAGAGGATTAACGTTACTTTCGCTTTGAAGGGAATGCGCCGATCCCGATCTGCCTAAATGCGTCTATGTTCGCGCGAATCATTCGTGATCCAGCTTCATCTAAGAAAAAGTGAGTATAAGTGTTTTTTATGAATCTTTGCAAATCACCTTTCCTAATAATGTGCTAGTTAGCCAGTTTCGTGGCTGATGTTTACAGTCTGCTCGTCACCCCACGGAAGAGAGGGGCGGGGTCAGCAGAGCTCATTAGCATTTAAAGCAACATGGACTCAAAAAAGGCTTGATGAAAACAGAGCTGATTTTGACAGGATAAAAAATGTGTTTTTTACACTACCATTGAGAAATTTTAACCAAAGTATGTTATAGACTTTTAATTAAGACCCTAAAGAATCATATCAACTTGTGCAAAATGGGCATCCGATGACCCCTTTAAGGTATTAAAAAAGGTTTGCTTTGGGACTAAATTGTTACGAAGTTGCATTTTGGTTCAACTACATTTCAGAACAGACCAACATTTGCTTAAGTTAAGGTTAAGGTACACTTTATTGGTGTTCCTGTGGCTCAGTGGTAGAGCATTCCGTTAGCAGCGCAAAAGGTTGTGGGTTCAATTCCCAGGGAACACACATACTGATAAAAAAAAAAAAATGTATAGCCTGAATGCACTGTAAGTCGCTTTGGATAAAAGCGTCTGCTAAATGCATAAATGTAAATGTATTGTCCCTGAGATTTGAAGGGAGGGAAATTTGGCTTAGGCTCAGAAATTCCGAATTGCAAGGCTTGCAGCATTTTTCCTGTTAAGGCCGGGGACAATAACTATAAAGTTTGAATAATTGTTATTAAATTCAATGAGAGTAGGAAGTCTACACCACAGCTATAATGATAGTGACACAATATCAAAAATTTAAATCACTTTTAGAAGTCTAATGAATGATAAAAATGTTAACAGCCAGTAAGAATCCACACAAATTTAAAGAGCTTGTGCAGACAACATAACAGCAGTATGCACTTATAATAAACAGAATGTTAGTGTACATTGTACAGTGGATGCTAATATAGTTGTTGTATCCTTCTTGATGAAGCCTTCTTGAATGGACCTTACACTCCATAATGTCTAATAATTCCATACTCTCATTTCGCAGAAGAATCATTAAAAGACTTTCAGAGGGAGAGACATGTTTTGATTGTGAATAACCGTGATGTGCTGACTCACAGAATTTAACTCTAGAGATCCATCAGGTATACTCATGGTTATCACAGGGATATTGCATAGGGATATTGGCTGGTTCTTTGGACCACTGGGTTTGATTGCATTCTCACCAAAAGAGAACTGTTCCAAATGTGCCTGTGAAAACGGTATTTCTACAATGTCTTGATCAACAAAACTTTGCTTTCAATTAGAGGCCCTCTCTGACTCCATCACAGTCTAACCTGTTCTAATAAGAACAGGATCTGCATATGCCTATAAATGATTAAAGCCACAGAAGGTGGCCTTCAAGCAAAGGAACGTCAGCTCTGTTCACCCAGAGGATCTATTTCTCACACCAGCCCAAACCGGTTCATTAGTAAACCACATTCTTCCTGACATGTATCGATCCATGCATAGATATTGTGCTTTAAATGTGCTGTAATGTACAGAGCATCCTCAGTGCCTGTCTTATGTCAGGGTTATCATGCTTCTGCTTCTCTAAACAGACTAAAATGCCCCGGTCGATATCCAGCTGTTCATCTGTTTCTTTGTCAAACCCATAAGGTATTTTGCAGTGAACACACTGAATAATGGTAAATAAAGAAATACATTTATTTAATTTATGTAATTGTGAGTGTATATATAATTTGTATCAGCATTATAGTTATTATAGTTAATAACTAAACTAAAACTAAGATCATAAAAACATTTGTTACATGAAATAAATATATAAAATATAAATATATAAAAAATAAAAACTGTTATTTTTGAGATACTAAAACTGAAATAATTAAAAATATATACATTATATAGACAGTTAAAATGGAACATATAAAAATAAAAGCTAATTAAAAAATACAAACTATAATAGTATCTCAGTTATAATAAAAACAGTTATAAATGTATATATTTCATTTAAATATGATCTATTTCTTTATCATTGAATAGTTTATAATAAGATACAATATATACACACATATTTTTTCTCATATTTAAATATCCCGTTTCACTAGTAACTGTGGTTTTAAAAATAAAATAAATAAATAAATAACATAATGGCTTTTAACTTGTTACATTTAAAATATTTTGATATAGTTAACAATATCAATCCAAGTGGCATTTATTTTGAATAAAGTTAGCATAAGAACACTTCTCAAGCAAAACATTTTTATAAAATGAGGTTTGTTTTTCGAGAAAGGCTCTTGCATCATTTGTCTGCAGATGCCTCTTGGTTTGATATTTTGTTGTCTAGTGCAATGACGTTCGTTCATTTAGCATCATACGTACATACTTGAAGCTTTTTACAGACCTACAGTAGAAAGACAGAACTTGTTGTGTAACCCTCAAATTCAAAGTAATCGCCAGAGACATCTGATGAAGCGCGATGCAGCTTGATAGAAAGATTCAAATGAAGAGTGAGAAAAGAATCAGACGACAGGAAAATGTTGGAGATGAGGTCAGAAAGGGAAAAGACAGCTAAGGGGTAATAGAAATAGATAAGCAGAGCTTATGTTTTAGAGTAATAGAAGTCAGGGGAGTGGGCTGATGTCAGTGATGCATAGCCACCGGCTCATCAGCGACGGCCAGACTGGAGCTCGACGATTAGATTTTAATTCTCAATCAGGCCTCCGCTTCTCATTTTCCTGCAAATAATCACAGGGAAAAATGGCAACTCAAATGATTGTGTTATAAAGTCTTAAGCTATTATTTAGCCGACACCGTGGAGAAGACAGAAAGTCCTACGTATTTTAACGCAAAAGTTAAATTAATTTAAAATTACGCTGAGCGTAATGACTCAGGCGCCCTGAGCTGTGACTGCAGAGCGCTTGCAAATTTGATGCACGGTTCTGACAGTCCAACAGCGTCGCTCTCGCATTAACTGCATTTCTCAGCAGAGCGTCACCTGCGATGACAATGAGAATGATGAATAGCGTACTTAAGTCGGGCTCCTGGCTTTGATGTTCCTCTCTTCCATTCTTTCTGTTGTTGTTGTTGTGCTTTTTTTTTTTTTACTTTTTTCTTTTTTTTCTGCGATACTTAAAGGATGTTGTTGGCTGTTGCACTTCAGAGAAGTGTAGCTTTAAACTGTTGTAGAACTCAATGCATCTTGTACTTTTCCAAGCAGGTGCTGGGCTCCTGTATGAAATGAGCTCTTTTATGTAAGGCTGGAGAAGTTTGCGATAGACATCATCAAAGACGCCCCGGCACAACGGGAGATCTTCCGAGTACAAAACGGCCTGCACTAGTTGCGCGACTTGACGTCAGTGATTCATCCGCCTCCCTCGGATAGGCGGAGTCGAGTTCAAACGACTTTGGCTGCAGTCGAGAGTCTCTGCCACTCTGTGAGCCGTTTGATGCCGAGCGACTATGACAATGAGGTCAAGGAGCCTTCCCGGCAAGAAACAAAACTAATTACCTTAAGAACGCTTCTGAACGGCGCGTGCCGAGGATGATCAGACGGCGCTGAAAAGTAATATTGGAAAATTAAATTTTTCTGCCTGCTGTATTTTCTTAAATCAATTGAAATCAATATAGCCAAGAGATTGAATCAAACCTCATCTCATTGACTCCAGCTATAACATCCATCTTCTTTTACAGTGGAGGAGCTCTAACCGCGAGCTTCTCTCAAAAGCCCTATTCAAATGGGATTAGTTTACTGTAAAGGAGTTAGTGGATGTCTGTAATGTTTATTGACTGTTCGTATAGGAGAAAAGAACGTATAGCAATCACAACCTTCTGCAGTTACACGTTGTTGTCATGTGTAACTGATCTGTCTCAAAATTGTCTATAGCAAGTATTTAAGCAGGAGGTATTATGCATGATCGTACAGTATATCTGGGATTGTTAGACAAAATTAATTCAAATTTTATTATCTGTTCACGTTTAACAATTTTATTTGACTCTTTTACTGTTACTGTTCTACAACCCCAAATCAGAAAAAGTTGGGACAGTATGGAAAACGCAAATAAAAAAAGAAAGTAGTGATTTCTAAATTTACTTTGACTTGTATTTCATTGCAGACAATATGAACACAAAATATTTCATGTTTTGTCTGGTCAACTTCATGTCATTTGTAAATATACATCCTTTCCTGTCATTCAGACCTGCAACACATTCCAAAAAAAGTTGGGACAGGAGCAATTTAGGGCTAGTAATGAGGTAAATTTGTTAAATAATGATGTGATTTGAAACAGGTGATGTCAACAGGTGATTGTAATTATGATTTGGTACAAAAGCAGCATCCAAGAAAGGTCTAGTCCTTTAGGAGCAAAGATGGACCGAGGATCGCCAGTTTGCCAACAAATACGTGAGAAAATTATTGAAATGTTTAAAAACAATGTTCCTCAAAGAAAGATAGGAAGAGATTTGGATATTTCACCTTCAACAGTGCATAACATAATTAAAAGATTCAAGGAATCTGGAGGAATTTCAGTGCGTAAAGGACAAGGGCGCAAGCCTAAGCTGAACAACCGTGATCTCCGATCCCTCAGGCGGCACTGCATCAAGAATCCTCATTCATCTATAAGCGATATCACCACATGGGCTCAGGACTACTTTGGCAAACCTTTGTCAAGTACCACAATACGTAGTTACATCCACAAATGCCAGTTAAAACTGTACTGTGCCAAAAGGAAGCCCTATGTTAACAGTGTCCAGAAGCGCCGTCGACTTCTCTGGGCTCGGAGGCATCTGGGATGGACCATCACACAGTGGAAACGTGTACTGTGGTCAGATGAATCAGTATTTCAGGTATTTTTTGGGAGGAATGGACGCCGTGTGCTCCGGACCAAAGAAGAAAAGGATCATTCAGACTGTTACCAGCAACAAGTCCAAAAGCCAGGGTCTGTCATGGTATGGGGTTGTGTCAGTGCCCTTGGCAAAGGTAACTTGCACTTCTGTGATGGCACCATTAATGCTGAAAAGTACATAGAGATTTTGGAGCACAATATGCTGCCTTCAAGAAGACATCTTTTCCAGGGACGTCCATGCATATTTCAACAAGACAATGCAAAACCACATTCTGCACACATTACAAAGTCCTGGCTGCGGAGGAAGAGGGTACGGGTACTTGACTGGCCTGCCTGCAGTCCCGACCTGTCTCCAATAGAGAATGTGTGGCGCATTTTGAAGCGCAAAATGCGACAACGAAGACCCCGTACTGTTGCCCACCTTAAGACTTGTTTGCAGGAAGAATGGGACAAAATTACACCTGAAACACTTCATCACTTGGTGTCTTCAGTCCCTAAACGTCTTTTAAGTGTTGTGAAAAGGAATGGCAACATTACAAAGTGGTAAATGCTTTACTGTCCCAACTTTTTTTGGAATGTGTTGCAGGTCTGAATGACAGGAAAGGATGTATATTTACAAATGACATGAAGTTGACCAGACAAAACATGAAATATTTTGTGTTCATATTGTCTGCAATGAAATACAAGTCAAAGTAAATTTAGAAATCACTACTTTCTTTTTTTTATTTGCGTTTTCCATACTGTCCCAACTTTTTCTGATTTGGGGTTGTAGTAAAATAAAATAAAATAAATAAAAATAAAGACATTTATAATGTTAGAGATTTCGGTTTCAAGTATGATGTTCTTCTGAGGGAAAAAAAAGTATCACTGTTTCCACAAAAATATAAAGTAGCAAAACTGTTTTCAATAATGATAATAATTATAATAATAAATGTTTCTTTTGAGCAGCAAATCAGCATATTAGAATGATTTCTGAAGGATCATGTGGCACTAAAGACTGGAGTAATGATGCTGAAAATTCAGCTTTGATCACAGGAATAAATCATTTTAAAATAGAAAACATTTTTATTAAATAAATGCAGCTTTCGCTACTGTAAAACACTTATTTAAAGAACTTAAAATCTTACCAGCCTCAAACATTTGAACCGTAGTGTATATTAAAAAAATATTTATATATAAATGAAGATAATGTAGTAATTTGGTCATATTGAGCTGAGATATTACTGGTTAAAATTTCAGCTTTGCCATCACAAGAATAAATTACCTTTTAAAATATATATACCTGTATATAAAGACAAGAGTAGCTTTTAGTTGTTTTTACAGAACTTTTTGATCAAATAAATACAGCCATGGTAAGTTTAAAAATCTTGCCAAACCTGTACTTTTGAACGGTTTGTATGTTATAGATTCACAATTCTCAGTTTGCTAGTATTACCCAGGGCTCTGAACCAGTAAACAAACAAAATGTTGTTGGTAACATAACCAGAAACAGAAACTAAATCAAATTTAATAGTTTCAAACAGAATATGGAAACATTTGGTTTCATGCCGAATGAGAGAGGTAGGCTT
Source organism: Schizothorax lantsangensis (assembly GCA_027422415.1). Lineage (NCBI taxonomy): Eukaryota > Metazoa > Chordata > Actinopteri > Cypriniformes > Cyprinidae > Schizothorax > Schizothorax lantsangensis. The sequence continues at coordinate 10,777,864 of CM049847.1, read as the reverse complement.
CAGTTCCGCTTTAAATTCATTTGTTTTTGGCTTGACATTTATATAGCCTAAATTCTGTTAACTTTAGAGGATTTTTTGTGGAGAGAAGGGAACTAAAATATCCTAGTTGTGTTTATAATGTTGGTAAACATTTTGCTTTACCGGTATTTTAGCCTACATTACTTCTCAATGTAAAAATAAAATGTGACGTACAGCCTACACGACATATGTTTTTTCCTCTCAAATGCAATTTTATATGAGTAGCGTTTTTTTTTTTTTTTACCATGCAGCAAACATTTTTAAATATCTCCAAAAAATACTTTAATATCTTTAAAATGTTGACAGTTTTTTCTTTTGTTTAATACATTTGGCCCAAATCTAGAAAAGATGATGCTGTATTGGATATGAATAAGCGAGGCTACCAGATTAAGACTCTCTTCGGGTTTTTTTTTTTTTCTTTTTTCTTTTTGAGTAAAGAAAACACTGTACTTTATTATTATTATCATTATTGTTATAGGCAAAGATAAAGTTTAAAAATAATGTAATTAACCAGTATTTTTTTCAACTCAAACGGTTTTGGAACAGTAATAATACAGAGGAACGCATGAACAAAAATTTTAAAATCCTGATTCTTTTTTAGTTTTTTTTCAGAGCATTTCATAAGTAGTAAAAAAATATATATATAATAATAAAAAAAAAACTTTTCAAAATAATATTTTCTGCCACAGGAAAAGGTCCAATTAAAATAATGGAGAGGCTTTGAAAACCATTACATTAGCCCACCTCCTCATATGAAACGAATCCCCTTCAAATAGGGCCAAAGTAGGTTTTAGTCCCCGCCTGCACACCTTTTGTGGTGATGTATTCTCCTGCTAGGTTTCTAGGGCTCCCAGGCATGACACTGTGGCACGGCATGATCGTTCATCCTGGCTGATGTGTCTCGCTCGCCCTCCCTTCAGCTGGTGAGTGGAGCTAATCTCGCCCCTCAATCTGGCCACCTGTCAATGGGGGTCAGCGCTTGTCAAACCCTCTGTCTTCACCTCCCTCCTCCAGCTACCTCACACGGCTGATAAAAGGGCCCGCGGAGGCTCTATTCCTCAATGGAGCGTTGAAGAGAAAGAGGGGCCTTATCAGAGCAGCACTGGAGGGTCTCTGCTCACTCACAGTCCACGAGCGTGCAGGTTAAAAGGCTGAACGATCAGCAGGCAATGAGCCACACCTAGCTAACATCCCACAGCTGACACACGTCTATAACATGACAAACTCCATCGCTTCTGTTATAATCAACATAGCTGTCTACATGTGAAGCGCTAGATGTGGCACATCACCGATGTGTCAAATATCATGTTCATTTTAAATTTGTATTTCAGTAACTTCAGACTGTTATACGCCAAAACCATCTTGCAATGATTCTTGTATTATTTATATAAATAAGTATTTAAATGTAAAACCATATTAATTATTTTGCCATTCTACATATTTCCCAAAAGATGCAGTGTATTTTCCGTGACTATAAAGTACAGAACAATCACTAAACTTTTCTGCCCCCCTTTTTGATTGACAGCTCATAATTGGCTCTGATTATTGACTTTTTATACAATGAACCTATGTGCATTAATTTATTAGATAATACATTGATGCATCTTGTGATTTGAAATCAATTTTTAAGTTAGTATACACTAATGTTCAGAGGTATGGGTCATATTTAATTTAATTAATTAATACATTTATTTATTTATATATAAGTCTCACCATGCTCACCAAGATTTCATTTATTTATTTAATTTATTATCTGTTTTTTTATAAGTCTCTCACCATGCTCACCAAGATTTCATTTATTTGATCAAAATACAATAAAAACAGTAATATTGTGAAATTAGCTTTAACATTATTCATTTATTCCTGCAGAAATTAAATTAAAGCTGCAGCAACATGTACTCCAGTCTACAGTGTCACATGTACACAAGAAACAGTTATTCTTATTATTATCAGTGTTGAAAACATCTGTATAAAATAATTATAAATAAATAAATAAACAAACAAACAAACTGATGTGCTTGTTGTGCTGCTGTGATGAAAGGAGAGGTCAAAAGAACAGCATTTCTTTTGTAACTCTTTTTTTTTTTGTAACATTATAAATGTCTTTACTGTCACTTTTGATCAATATAATGCATCCTTGCTGAATAAAAGTATTAATTGCTTTCCAAAAAATCTTACTGACCCCAAACTTTTGAATGGTTGTGGACTTCAGTTGAATATAAAGTATAAAGCAATTTATTGCTAATTTGTTGAATGAAGTGGCCTTGATCTTCACAGACTGATTGGTCTGTTGTTAGTGACGTCTGGCTTCAGCGTTTCTGGTGTAGACATGATGTTACTGCAATAAAAATGGTCTGGTGTGTTGCTGAGCTCTGGATTGGTGAGTCTCCTCTTTTTGGACGTACACCTTTGTTCATTATCCAGATGTCAGTCTGAGAGTGCTCAAACAGTGTCCTTAAGGGACAGCAGTTGGCAAGTGTTTTAAAGTTGCACTTTCAACTGCTTTAAACACATTGAGGGCTGAAATTGCAGAGGTAAATAATACCTATTCACAGTTTACCGTTTAATAGCTATTCAATTATTCTGCTGCCTTTCTTTTACATCCTGGTTGAGTCAAGAAAAGGCTGCAAGACACTCTTTTAATACAGAGCAGACATTCAGTGCTTTGTGATGACTTAAACTGCTCTCTTCCAGATGCCGTTGTCGTCCTGGTTAGGTTACCAACATTTGGGACATAATCAGGCACAGAGTGATAAAGAAACAGCTTTGAATCACTTGTTTAGTTGTTCTGTTTGGTATATGTATATATATATATATATATGTATATGTATATGTATATGTATATGTAGATGTATATGTATATGTGTGTGTGACCCTGGACCACAAAACCCATCATAAGGGTCAATTTTTCGAAATTGAGATTTATGCATCATCTGAAAGCTGAATAAATAAGCTTTCCATTGATGTATGGTTTGTTAGGATATGAAAATATTTTGAAAATCTGGAATTTGAGGGTGCAAAAAAATCTAAATACTGAGAAAATCGCCTTTAAATTTGTCCAAATGAAATTCTTAGCGATGCATATTACTATTCAAAAATTAAGTTTTGATATATTTACAGTAGGAAATTTACAAAATATTTTCATGGAACATGATCTTTACTTAATGTCCTAATGATTTTTGGCATAAAAGAAAAATTAATAATTTTGACCCATACAATGTATCTTTGGCTATTGCTACAAATATACCCGTGCTACTGAAGGTTTTGTGGTCCAGGGTCACATATATGTATGTATGTATGTGTATGTGTGTGTGTGTACAATTTCTAACAATGTTTTTTTATTTTTGTATTTTAATTTTTTTATACACTTTAAAATATCATTTAAAAAAAAAAACATTTACTGACTCCAAACTTAAATTTCTATTTTGAATAAAAACTGTTCTTTTTAACTTTTTATTTATCAAAGAATCCTGAAAAAAGTATATAGATCCCCAAAAAATATTAAGCAGCACAACTGTTTCCAACATGTGACACTGAAGACTGGATTAATGATGCAGATTTATTCAGTTTGCTTCACAGGAATAAATTATATTTTAAAGTATATTAAAACAGAAAACTTCTTATAAATTGCAACAATATTTCACAAAATTACAGGGGTTTTTTTCTGTATTTTTGATCAAATAGATACAACCTATATAAACTTCTTTAAAAAGCATCATCCCAAACTTTTGAACGGCAGTGTATTATAGTATGTGTTGCTAAGTGAACTATCTAATATATTTTTTCTTTAGCTTACATTAGAGAATTAGAGAAGTGAGGCTGTTTGTTCTCATGTACTAGATGGTGGATGAGTTCAGATTTCGTGTAAATTCGATTTTTTTTTCCTTGTAATGTGATTTGTATTATAGTACTGAGTGTTTGTTAATATACTAAGTGGATATCTATATGGTAATATTCAGCTTAGTGTGCAGTGTTTATTTTCAATGCAGGAATTTTAGTGACTCAGTTATTGATTTTCATGTATATTTGGTTTATTAAATTCAGAAACTTTGCTTTCCTTTAAATACTGGCAGTTAATCATTGCGCGCTAAATCTTTAAACGTACGCCTGTGAACGGGACTGTATATGAAGCAGGAGCGAGAGACAGTCACACATCCACAGCTTGATTTAGAGGGCTTTAAAATGTCATATATCACAGGTGCTTGATCTATATCTGGCTTATTTTTATTATTGGCTTGACAGGGCGTCTAATGTTGAGGATTACAAGTGCTGCGATTCCTGTGTTAGCCAGCAACATCCCCTCTGCCACATCTGCACGGCGCTCACATTCACCTTTGCCTCCCACCCACACCTTAATGCAATTCCATTTGTTTCCGTTCTTTCTCATCTTTTAAAAAGAAACATTTTATCAGCCTCAAATTAAGCAACAGACACGTAGCAATTAAAAACAAATGCGTCTTGTGGTCGTCCCTCACAAACCAGTCCCTTCGCTTTTATTACACACTTTATCAAAGTAACGTTTTGGCTAAATTATCGCTCTAGTCATTCAAATGCAGTCTCTTGGGAAGTGCCGATATTGTGAGCTGAAAGTGAGAAAGGAAGAGGGGAAAAAAAGAAAGTAAACATTCTTCTTTTCAGCGAGAGGTTAACATCTGTTTTTAAGTGCTTCATCTTGAGCAGTGTGTTGCTGTTTTTTTAGCACTGTATCTCAGCACTTTATGTCTGGCTGTCTCCGGCAGGATAACAATGTCCTTTACAACATCTCATAATGAACGCAGGCAGGCGCGTATGCAAACACGCGCATACATAGTCTTACAGTTTCTGGGTATTTGCATGTTTTTAGTAGCACAAAACAGAATCCACCGTTCCGGCACTTTTGGAATGAGCAAAAAAGCTCGCTTATGATGTAATGTTGCGCTGCTTTTTTAAAATCTGATTAGAGAAAAGATTTATGGTGCGAAAGCGACGCCAATGACACTGCTTTGCCAGAGCAGCTTAAAAAAGACATTCTCAAACCACTAAATCTTTCATAAATGTGCGCAGCGTGTTTAAGTCTGTGCATTTCACTGGAGACTTCAGGCGGCTTTTGTAATGAGCAATTGTTGTCATTAAACACAGCACATTTAGGTTGCCGTACACGTGTCCATATGTAAATATGAATATTTCAAGTGGGGACATTATCTTTTCAGGTTCTGGTTTCAACAGCTGTGTTGGAGAAGAGTTGGAAATAGTTTGTAGTTGGTAGATGCAATCTATTAAAGAGTATCTAAGGTTTCTTAAAGTGCTTGTATAAGCTATATCTATAAAATTGTATGTATAAGAACTTGAATATATGCACACTGCTTTTTGGAAGTTTAGGGTCAGCAATGTTTTTTTTATACTATTTTGTGTTATGTTCTTTTATTTATTTATTTAATAAATGTCTTAAACTTACCAAAGCTGCATTTATTTAATAAAAAAGTAAAAACTCTAATATTGTGGAGTCTTATTTTCCGTTTAGAACAACTGTTCAATATAAAATAAATAAAATGTCTATTCTATGTGTCTATTTTAAAATGTAATTTATTCCTGTGATGCAAAGCTAAATATTTAGCATCAATACTCAAGTATTTAGTGTCACATGATCCTTCAGATATCATTCTAATATGCTGATTTGCTCAATAAACATTTATTTATTTATTTATTATTTTATGCTGCTTAATTTCGTGAAAGCTGTGATACATTTTTTTTTCAGGATTCTTTGATCAATAAAAATTCAAAAGATCAGCTTTTTTTTCAGTAGAAATCTTTTGTAACATTATAAATGCTTTTACTGTCACTTTTAATCAATTGAATGCATCCTTGCTGAATAAAAACCTTACTGACCAAGTTTAAAGTTTAAAATAAGAAATAAAGCCACATTTTAAAAATATAGAGGCACAATTATAAGTCACAAAAAATACTCTGTGCAAGGTCATGTAATCATGAATCATGTAAATAATCTGATTGACTGGAATTATTTAGACATCAGGAATGTGTTTGTCTCAGTTTGCTCAGCTACACAACTGTGTCTGTAACAAAATGTGTCTTTAAAACAGTGATTTAGCGTTTTGTCGCAGTACACTGCTACTTATTGGAAAAAGTAGTTTGTTATTGGCAAAGCTACGCTTTTGTGCATCATTTGCATGTTGTCGTGAAGCTACATATTAAACTTTCACATCAGTGCTCATCAGTGTCAATATTATTTGTCATTTGATTTTGCATGGAGGACAAAAAGCTGCTGTAATGTGTTGTGTTTGGACGGGATTACAAAGTGCTTTGTTTGCATTTGCTTGTTAGTTAATCCTGTCGATTGGAGCGATCCCAGGGTCTGCCGTTTCATGAATATACATGTAATGGCTTTCTGATCTATTTGTTTTGCGTGCATTGCAAGAGATTTGCAACACCGGCACGGCAATTACGTTTTGGCCGGACACGAGGAATTTGGTTTTTAAATGTACTGAGCTAAAATTGACGTGTTTATTTAAATAGACATTTGGAAAGAGTGGGAGGGGCTTGTGCGTTAGCATGTTTGCATGCGCTGGTGCTGCACTCTCATGCCGCTGTTGGCCATTCGCTGATGAATCGCTAGCGTGCCGGCGGCTGACAGAGATAGATGTGACGCGGCCTCGTCTCAGTTTAACGGGCGAAGGGGAGGGTCCCCACTGACCGTGCTGAAGGTCAAATGGCAGAATCATTGCGTCCAATCACAGCGCAGGAACGGGCTCGCGGGAGAGTGTGTGTGAGGGAGGGGAGATTATCGATTGGTCTGCTTTCACCTGGCTGTGGAAGGTGATGGTTTCGTCACACGCTGACTAGCACACTCTGTTTCACCAGCTCGTTCATGCACACACAGCTAAATGACATACACACCGGTTTGAGCGCGCTAACTGTGACGTCATGCCATGTACTTAACCCAAAATCCTCTTTCTCCCACTTATAGCGTCGGACACAGACACTGTGGGCGGCACATGACAGCATCTGCTGCCTCGGCATATGCTTGTGTCAGCTTTTTACAGCAGCCATATTACCTGACCTCCAGCCTCTAAACAAAAGAAAATCAGTTATTGGTTCAAGCGAAGAGACCTGACATGGTTAGCCATCTTTTAATAAAAACTCTCCCGTGGCTTTTGTGAATAGAAGTATTCGTGGTCTTATAATTATTTGCCATGAAATTTAATTAAAACTCCATGGGCGGGTTTCCAAGACAGATTAAGCCTATTCTTAGTTTAAATAGTATTTCAGGGAAGAGTTGTCCTTGACGGTGTAATTCAGCACAGGCTTAATCTGGGAATGGAAAACTGTCCTATACGGCTGAAATTAGGTCATTTCCTGGTCACCATTCACACAGTTAAACTCCAGCGGGAGGCATTGAACAAGAGGAGTAGGAGAGGATACAGCTGTAAAATAATGAGAATAAGGCCCTGATTTAATAAGATCCCAAATATATGGTAGTAATTTGCATGTGCATATATTGTGTGTGCACTTTGGTGGGTGTATTGCAAAAGTGGATATAAAATAATAATAATAATAAAAGTTATTTGTGTGTTATTAAATATTTTTTTGTTGTGTGGTGTGTGTGTGTGTGTGTGTGTGTGTGTATATATATATATATATATATATATGTTATTAATATATTTGTTTTTTTTCGTATTATAATAGCTATTATTTGTTGCACTTTTTGTTTAGAAAATATTTTCATTTATTTATTTTTTTCAATTGAATTTTATACACAACTGTTTTTAACGTTGATAAGACATGATAATTAGACATGTTTCTTGAGCAGTAAATCTGCATATTAGAATGATTTCTGAAAGATCATGTGACATTGAAGACTGGAGTAATGATGCTGAAAATTCAGCTTTGCATCACAGGAATAAATTACATTTACAGTATATTACAATAGAAAACAATTATTTTAAATCACAATAATATTTCAAAATATTGCTGTTTTTACTATATTTTTTTATCAAATTAATGCAGCCTTGGTGAGCACAAGAGACTTTTTTAAAACTTTGGAAACTTTAAACCTTTGCACTGTAGTGTATAAATAATTTGATGATTTTGATGAGTTTGATGATTTTTACAACATGATCTACGACTAGTTTTTAAATATCATTGACTGATGTTTGAGAATTTTATTCTTTGTATTTTTCAGAGTTCATCATTGACTCCCAGCTCACGTGTTGTGGTTTATCCAGCTCATCAAAGTTCATCAAGTGTGCATGTGTGTTTATACCAGGGTGCATGTATTTCAAAGGCCTTGAACAGAGCAGATATGAAAAAAGCTCTGAATCACCTCGTTCTTGCTTTCCTTGTGTCTGGTCAATCCGCTCCTCTCTGTGTGGGCTGTGAGGCTTGTCTTGTGAGGCCTCCGCTGTCGGTCACTGCCAAAAATGGGATGTTGCAGATCATGTGTAAACAAGAGACCCGAGCAAGAATGCAATTAAGAGGCTTTGCAACAGTTGGCATGCAAAAGGCATTAGTGTGTGTTTGCATTTCAAAGCCATTTGGATTTGGAATAATATTAGCTCTGCGAAGCGTTCCCGGGGCGCCGGGCATACGTCGCATAGATCTTAGTGACTAGGGCTGACTTTGGTCGTGACAAAGAGATGATGTGGCTTCCCCCCGGGATTCCAGAGTCCTCTGTTTTACCAAGATGAAAGGGATAATTAAAATGGATGCGTTAGTCCGGGTTTCTCACTGCCAGGTATCGGTCCTCACTTCGCCTCCTTCTACTTTTGTCTCCCAGCCAGCCATAAACAAATATAGTGAGATTTATTAATAACGAATATCCTGGAGGAATCCGGCTGTCATTTGCTAACGCCTTGCTTGCGCAGGTAATGTAGAGTATCAACCGTGGGCACGATTCTGCCATGGTTTTCATATGACGCCGCTCCCGGAGGAGATCCACCCCCAATGAGATGCGTTCTGCAAGGTTTCCTCGGCGCAGACGTTCTCCAGGCACGCTGATGGCTCCACGGCTCTCCTCAGAGGGAAGCACGAATCCCAGGAGAGGCTGGGGTGTTGGTAGAGGGTGTATGTTGGAAATGGTGAGGGGAGATGATTTTTGGTGGGTTTATGGGAATGAACGGACATGGAGAGATGCGTCTTATTTGCCACCTTCTCCCCCAGCTTTCACTGAAACCCAATATCGAGCATCACTACATGAATATTTCATGTTTCACTCACGAATAGCAAATGCTGGCGTTCTCAGACAAGGGCACAGACAGCCTGTGGTCATTCCAGTCTTACTTGAATCCGAGCAAATTTCATCTGCGGTTAATGGCCTGGCTGAGCCGGAAGATCAAAAAGTACATTATGGCTCTGTCTGTTGTCACTGAGATTGGAAAAGCTGATTTGTCTTAGGCCAGGTGATGTATTTAAATTCAGCTCTTTGCTGAATATGGAAAAGAATGAATGAGACCTATGACTTTCATTCTTCTGAAAAACACAAAAGAAGATATTTTGAAGAATGTTGAGGATGAGAATGATAACTATATAAGCGTTCACACCAACAAATGATAAAGTTCTGTTTATTATAAGCACGCGCTGCAGTTTTGTCGTTTGCCGCTTTAAATGCTCAAGCATTTTAAAGTGAGATGGATTCTGATTGGCTATCGATGTTTTTATAAATCATACATTGTTTCGTTCTAAGCATACATACGCTTTCATACTATATTGTTATTGCTGGTTATAGTTATCATACTTGATTTCAACAGGACTAAAATGGTGAGAGTTTTCATTTTTATGAGGGAACTATCCCTTCAAACCAGTTTTTATTTAGATGTTGTTTGTCCAAGACAAATCGTCATTTTGCCAGTCAGATCAAAGTTCATTCATGAGTTTTAAATGCATTTATTGTCAGACACAGAAAACTGGGAAACACTGGTGCAGAGGTCCAGATGGTTGAGTCATTGTGTGGAATCACAGAGAGAACGCCATGCCAAGTGTTCTGTGACAAAGGGGGTTGTGGGTAAAATGCTTGCCCAGCTACACATGGCTGGAGAAGAGGCCTTTGAAATATGATTTCTGTTTCCGGTCGTGATATGGCTCAGAGGAGCGCTTGGTTTCCGCAGTGCTGAGTGGAGCTGTTCCACACATACATTCACCTTTTATCTATCCCAAACAATCAGTTTGGCGCTGCAGAAATGATACACTTCACTTTTACATCCATATGACGCCGACTGTGAGGAAGGTTCAGCCATTGAAACTATGGATTTGTGGAAATGCTTAATCAATGAGGGTCAGCTGGGTTAAGTTGAATTTCTGAAATTTTTCATTTTCTTGTTTTCAATAAAATACCAGTGGTCTGTCTGTCTGACTCTAGTTTCAGAATGATTTGTAGTTTCACACTATTATCATTCTCATTTACATAAATGCAGTGTTGGGGAGTAACTAGTAACATGTAACAGAATTACATGATTTAATTACAAAATAAATGTAACTGTAATCTGTTACAGTTACTGAGAAAAAAATTGTAATTAAATTAATGTCTCATGAAAATGTTAACGATTACAAAGGGGGTTACATCTGATATGATACAAATACAGATATGATTGATTTCTTTCCCAAATTGCATCGACTGCTTTAATATATGAGACACCAAAGTTTACGACACAGAATAGGGCACATGCTTATTCAATAACTGTTTTATTTTCTATTTAGTTTTATGCATATGCTTTATTTTCTAAGATTAACTGTTTTTTCCAAGGCATTGTTAGATGCCAGTGCTTCCTGACATAGCTATACAAAGATTTGATTTAAAAACAGTGCCATAACTATTAAACTATATCTTATGATTTTAAATCTGTATTTAACGTCAGAGATCTCAAAGTAAAAAGAGGTGCTAAAGTCTGATTTTTGTGGTGGCTGTGCTTTAAAATTAAATTATAATCTTAATTCAAGTGAAGAAGGATTTTGAAAGTCTGACAGTATGCAGTGTTATCTTAACCCTGTCTGCTTTAAATGTTTCAAAATGATTTACAGTTGAAAACATTCAATAGAAATTTAGAAAAGTAATCTAAAAGTAATCAAATGTAATCAGTTACATCACTTTAATAAAGTAATTGAAATAGTTACAAAACGTATTACATTTTAAATAGGGTAAATTGTAATCTGTAACCTATTACATTCCCAAAGTAACCTTCCCAACACTGCAGCATCACAGTTTTTGAATCCAAATTTGATTTGGATTTGAAATCCAAATTTGCCTATTTACTTGTTCGAATTCTTACTTTGATTGATTAATGGTTTAATTGATTATATATATAAATAAATGGTTTGGTTTGTCACCAAAACAGTCTTATTTTTTCGTCTTTTCTCCCTCAGATCATCTAGAGCCAACCCTAAATCCATTATAGTTTTTATCTAAAGCAACTTTTAAAGCTTTTTAATTTGCTTTTTATATACATTACTCACCATGAAAATAGCTAAGGAAGCTGGCATGGCATTAAAACACCAATATACAAACTCAAATCACCTTTTCACCATCAGTTCCTGATGGATAAAATCCATATTTATGTCTTGTTCCACTTACCTTCACATTATGAAACTAAAATTGGTTGTGTACGTGTTTCATGTTGTCTTCAACAGATATAACTTGGCTTCAGTCTGACTTGAACAACATCAGCACTGAATCATGCTGAGCTGGGTGTGTTGGGTTTTTCAACAGATAATCCAACTACCGTGTTCTCTAACCATAAACAGCATCAGTGCATGTGTGTGTTCACATCTGTGAACTCCCACCACAGACACGCTCTAAAGATATATCCCTGGTGCTTGAGAGAAGCATGAAAGTAAAAGGTTGGATAAAAGTCTGATTGAAACGTCTGCACCTATTTCTGAAGGCTAGCTTACTCCACACCAGCGCTGCTGTATTTGTTTTCATGGCGCAGAGGCAGATGGGTGAGGACACACTGCCTTTCTGCACTTCTCACTGACTAGTGAAGACTGAAGCGCCTCGGGCAATGCCTGCAACCACAGGGAGACAGTCAGATGCTAACTCCTTTACTAATACAATCGCTCATATTCCCAAAACACATATACACCACCTTACCCATACTCTGTTTTGTTTGATATATCGATTGGTTGGAGTTTGACAGGGTTTTTTTTATTTTTTTTTTGGAAAATAGACTACCTTGCGAGAACATTTTTAGAAAGAGGATTTGTTTTTTGGTTTACAAGTCCAATCAATGGGAGTAAATCTAAACATAAGTGTTTAAAAAGTGCAATGCATATTGTTTTTTGGGCTCAACAATAAGGATGGTCAGAAGCCAGAGGTGTTGATTATGTACATGAGTTTTCCTTGCAAGCATAAACGTTTGTTTTTCTTTGGTGGAATATTGAATGTTGTTGCAAATTCTACTGATTTACATATATAATTTAGCTGGCTAATATGTCACATTTGGGAGAATTTATAGCTGTCGTGGAGCTGTATAGTTTCCAGCTGTATTTGCATAAACATTTGGTGTTTAATGAAAAATGTAAGAATGTTTTATTTTTAGCAGTTGTATATGGCTAAAAGAAATATGGTTTTAGTATGCATCACATTTCATTTACAAAAACAAAATGTGCAATTCATTAGTTGACATTTTATTAGCATTTTTTGTCATAAAGAACAATGTCACCTAAATGTATTTTTTTATTTATTATGTTGAAGTTTAGAGCATTACTGTTTTTTTAAATAAAGATAATTGTTATTGTGTAAAATATGAATGCATTTCTTTCTACAATATTTTAGTTTTATATATTATTAGACAAAGCAAGTACAAATCTGAACTTCTGGCCCAAACCGGCCAGGATAAAAATTTTTTTTTTTTTTAAAAGTTGCTCAAATTTATTCAACCTGTTACTGTAACCATTTTCAATTTCAGTCTGTTCACTAGTACAGTCCAGAGAAACTTATCTAAAAGAGCTTTACGTAAATGGTTTATACAACCTCTTACTCAATCTTAGAAGATAGAATTAGCCATGAACATACTGTCGTGATTTGTTTGTAATTTCATGGCCTCCATATTTACTGTTCTCTTGCCTTGCATAAAGCAAGTTAGTGCTTACCCATAACTTGAAAAGAGTTGCATGTTCATCCAAGGTCTTCGGTTTGACAGCTATCCAAAAAAGACACGTGTAGATCGTTCCTGTTGCTCTCGGCAAGAGGTCCAGAAAGAGAAGAGAAGGCTTTTAAATCAATAACACCCCATACCTGGACAAAATTAAAAGCGATTACATGTTACAGCCAAGTGTTGATATATGCGATCTATTGGCAGCGTCATGAAAGAAGCACTGGAGTTGGCTTTGTTACTGGTCTAAACGCACAATGCGGTTCCTATTTGCACCTCCTGCATGGCTGAAATTGCTTTAATTAATTATTGGAAAGAGCCTGGGCTCTTTATTTCAATGTCCTTTGTTGCCCTTTCGCTTTAAAGTTATTTGTCTCTGGATGACCCTAGATTTCACAGCACATTGCCTCTGCCGTGTTTCTCTGGGAGGGACTTCTTTTTTGCTGACATAGAAGGAAATGTGATCTGTTAAATAAGTCATTCCCAAATGCTCACTGAGTTTTCGCCACCAGCAAAAGCGTCGAATGTGCTGAAAAGGCACGCGAGTGAGGCTAAAATAGAGAAAAGTAAGTTCTGTTGCTTTCTCTCTCTCTGTGCCCTGAAGATTTTAACCTGATTATGAAGAACGGCAGCATTTCAGAGGCTGGAGTCAATATTGTTTATCTCTCGTCAGATACAGGGTTTGGAGTTGTGGGTTTGGAGCTTCGTCATCACAGGAAAGCTTAGACTGTTTAATGGAAGATGTGTTCATGCAATTATAACTTTGGAAAGCCTGCACCCAAGACACATGTAACATGATTCTGACACGCTCATGACACTTCATTACGATGATGGATCCATGTGGTCTGCAGAATGGGAACATGCTCAATTCCAGAATCTAGTGAGCTGCCTACCTAGACAGTACTTTAAAGGAGCAGTGTGTAGTTTTTAGCGGCATCTAGCGGTTGAGTTTGCGAATTGCAACCAACGGCTCAGTCCCCCGCTCACCCCTCCCTTTAGAGAAGCTACGGTGGCCGATACAGGGCTAAGATGCCGTCGTCTGAGACCGCAGAGAGCAACGAGGTTTCTTTACAAAGGTAAATTAAGGAATTATATTTACTTAATTATTCAATAAACGATGTCATTGCGAATATTACTGTTACTTGTTCATCATTGTGTCAGTGTTTTTTCGCGAGAACAACATAGTGATGATACGCGCTCTGTAGAGCAGTTTGTCCGTTAAGGGCTACTGTAGAAACATGATGGCGACTTCCATGTGAGGGGACCCACGGTATATGTAGTTATAAATCGCTCATTCTAAGGTAATAAAAACATAACAGTTCATTAAGTAAGGTCTTTATACTCCTCTGAAAACGTAGTTATGTATATTATATTGCATTTCTGTCTATAGATCATCCTAAATATTACACAGTGCACCTTTAAGACATCTTAGGAAACTCTAACGCAGTATGGTGTGAATCCTTCCTTTGCAGATAAGTCAATCTAAAAAATAAACACAATAAAAATAGTAAATGAAATGTTGGTTATAAATACATCATATTAATTATAATTTATTACAAAAATATTCCAGAGTATTGATTAATGTAACAATCAAATTTTCAAAAAAGGCTAATTTAACAAATTTATATAATGTTTTTGAAAGTTTTTTTTATGCACTCCAAGGCTACATTTACAGTATTAAATATATTTCTATTTGATTATATATTGAATCATTTCAATATGCTGATTTGCTGCCCAAGAAACATTTCAATATTAAAAACAGTTGTGCCGCTTAATACATTTTTGTTTTTTTTATTTTTTGTTTCGTTTCGTTTCATGTCGTTTCGTTTTGTTTCTTTTTGTTTTGGATGTGCAGAATCTCTAAAGGGACATTAAAAATAGTGATGGTACAAAATACATTATAAATGTCAGGAAAATATGTCAATACTTTCCATTACTACATTAATACTTTTGGATTCCCCTGAGACATTTTATGTTTGCTTACCAAACTTTGAAAAACTATATTTCAGTGCCTGTGTGAATTGCAAAGTTTATTGGATGGACGCCATACTTTTGCAAGAACTAAAAATATAATTTTTCCTCCTGTCTCATATTTTCCATCACCATCTCCCCTCAGGGGCTCTAGTCTGTATATTTTCGGAAATGTTTGTTCTTTTTTTTTTCTTTAAAGGTTTTAGCCGTTTAGCCGTGTTAATTGGGATGCTGCCTTTGCAGATTCTGTGAGGAAGGTCACTAGGTTTCAGAACAGAGTTTATATGTGGCAAGCAAACAAAAACTCAAAGCAGTGATTACCAAACTTTTAAATAAGTCTTTTGTAGTCTTTCATTTGTTTACGAAAATGTAATTCTGTATTTAACCACAGTAGTTGCTGTTAGGTTCATTTATTTACTAGGTCATATAAATGCACATACAGAAAGCACTGAATCTGACCATACAGCTGGTAGATGGTTGCTAATCAGTGCCTGGTATATCGTGTAATTTCTCTCTATCTTGGCCAGTGTGTAGATGGTTTTCTTGGGTACTCTGGGCTGGATTGATGTGGCACTTTTCTGTGCTCTTGTGTTTTCGTCTGAGTGTTGTAGCAGCAGTCAGTAACCGTGATGCATGTTGGGGAATTATATTACTCCTTGGCTGCAGTTCTCTTTCAAATACATCTTTTTACTCAACAACTTTATTTATTTGCTACTTCCTTACTACACAGTTTTTCCAAACAAGACCAAAACTAAGAATCACTCATGGTTAAGTAATAATAGCCATAATAAATAGACCAGTCTTTCTCCAGGAGATTGATGCAACTGTTATATCATGGCTAAACATCTCAACACATTTCCAGAGAGGCCGGTACTTGTTTTCCCAGCACTCCTCTTTAGTTTAGATGAAAGAGGAGATTTCCTAATCACTTACAACCCTCTTACTTATTTTTAAATCATATGTTTTAAAATTTAGAGTCTTTTCAGTGGTTCCTCGGATATCCATTTTGGCCACAAAAGCAGCTGAAATGGACCTGAAAATGAGCGGTAGAGTTCATGGTAATGTGTGCACTTAATGTGAAGTTAAGCATCTTGGTCTCCAATCCTTTAATTAATTTTATTTATTTATTTATTTATTGGAAAGAAATTAATACTCAAGAATGCATTAAATTGATCAAAAGAGACAGTAAAAACATTTATAATGTTACAAAAGATTTATTTTTTGAATATATTATTTTTGTTTTATCGGAAATATTAACTAGGACAACAATATTAAACATTGATAATAATTTGAAATGTTTCTTGAGCAGCAAATCAACATATTAGATGATTTCTGAAGCATCATGTGACACTGAAGACTGGAGTAATGATGCTTAAAATTCAGCTGCGCATCACAGAAATATATTACATTTTAAAATATATTCAAATAGAAAAGTTATTTAAAATTGTGATTATTTCTGTTTTTACTGTATTTTTCTTAAATAACTGCATCCCAAGTGAGCACAAGAGACTTCTTTAAAAAAAATTAAAAAAAATCTTATTGACCCAAAGTTTTAAACCGTAGTGTATATAATAGTGTACAAATACTTGCACATTACATAAACAGTTTTGGGCAGATATGCAGCCAGGAGGAAGCTGGCGACCTTCACCACCACGTTGCTTCCTTTATTGCCACATCAGCACCAAGTTCCAGCCGTGCCAAACATCCTGACAGCCGGGCTCCCTCGCCAAACAAAAGCAGCTGACCACTGACGTTCCTGACAGGGCAAACACACACCTTAATTAACGCCTGTCATGCTCTTCTGATTAAGGGAAAGATGAATCTGTGCCGAGATTCATTGAGCAGGGTGAAGAAAGACACACAAGCATTGTAAAATAGCAGGTTTGCAAACATAGTCACAATTTGAGATGAAATGAATGCAGAGAGGAGCTGCACCGCTGGGGGGAAAGGTTAGGATTTTGAGTTTATGAGACTAACCTGTAAACTTTCAGAAAGGTGATTCGAGTAGGTTGTTAATTAAGCCATAACATCAAAATGTAACCATTCAATAAGGATGGGAATGGTGCGGAATTAACAATTTAGTTTTATTAATGAATTTGTTAATGGTTCTCTCAGGAAGAAAGAATGTGCAGTCAGTATTTGGGGGGAAAAAATATTTTCTTATACTTTTCAGTTACAAAGACTTTTTGCACAGTTCTGCCTCCTTTGCTATTGTTACTAACTCAGACAAGCAATACAGAACATCCTATAGAAATGAACTGGACTGGTGATTTTTCAATAGAATGTGCTCAAATAGGTAAAACAAAAAACAATAGTTCTTCTCTTCCAAGTCAGTCTCTGCCACCATTCACAAGATTACCAGTATCATATTTGGCTACTTGTATTATTATATGAGACCCCACGACATTTTACTGTATTTTTCCCATGGAATTGCATTTAAAATTGTACAAACACAGAGATCATCCATAGACTTGCAATATAAAAAGAGCAAAAGCTTGTCTGAGAAAGAATTGCAGATGGCAACAGTTGATTCACATGCACAGACGAATACTGATGGTTATATAGCATATTTTCCATTCTAGAACAGTTACCACAACTAAAAATCCTAAAAAAATCACTTGTTTTAGTCATTTTTTGTTGCAGTTGCAGTTCAGGCATCCTCACAGAGTGCAACACACTCTATCCCAGAGTATTTGTATTAGCTCCCTATGAGCAGAGTTCATCACATCTGTCTGGTTGTCTTCCACAGGTACTGTTTCACCTGCACCCATCGTCTGCTCATCTCTCTAGCCTTCAGCCATTGATTTTGATGGTGTAATAATATATGAGTTGTACCTGTGGCAGATGGACAGCTCCTGCGGAGATGGAGTTGAGTTTTTACAGCACACACTCAGCGGCAGATGAGGGCAGGAGGTTTTGATATGATTCAAATGGTTGGAGACTGAACTCATGACCTCAGGGAAAGCAGCGGGGTTTCTGTACGTGAGATGATTCCTCGATCTCAAAGGCGAGCGGGGAGGAACTTCACATTGTCCATCAACTTTTCCCATTTATCATAGTCAGGGAACTGGGAAACTGTTAGTCGGGTTAATTAGCCGCGGTGTTGAGCTATTATTGTGTGCTGTAGAGTATAAACTGCGTTAAAAGCCACCGCCTGCAAATCCTTTGTGTTCCATAAACAAAACGTGCAAAATGCTCAGCATGTTAACTTAGCATGTTTGATTTGGTAGTCAGATGCAAGAAAAAAAACAACATCCCATAGATCAGGGGTCTTCAGCGGGGGGTCCCTGACCTATAGGGGGTCCGTAGCGGGACCACAGGGGGTCTGCAAAATTGTTGTTGGATCTCAAACATTGTTATTTTGTGAAAAAATGGAAATGTGCCAAACGCGTTTGCTTCAGCCTAAGCTAAAGTTAAGATGCTAAAGTTCAGTTTAATGTTTCATTTGTTCCTCTCACATTACATTATAATTTTACTTAATACATTTGAATGCACAAGTTTATGACTCAATTCATTTTAATGCCTTGTAAACATCATAACAATATACTGTATGTAAATAGATTAAAGGGATAGTTCATTCAAAAATGAAAATTCTGTCATTAATTACTCACGCACATGTCGTTCACAGAAAAGAAGAAATTGTTGAATAAAGTTATTTTAGTTTATTCTCGTAGCTTCATAACATTATGGTTGAACCACTGATGTCAAATGGACTATTTTAACGATACCCTTACTACCTTTCTGGGCCTTGAAGTGGTAGTTACATTGCTGTCTATGGAGGGTCAGAAAACTCTCGGACTTCATCAAAAATATCTTCATATGTGTTCTGAAGACAAACGAAGGTCTTACGGGTTGAATTTTTGGGTGAACTATCTCTTTAATATGGTACTTCTATAGACCAGGCTTAAAATGCAACTTTTTATTATTATTATTAGTATTATTTACTTCAGTGTTGAATATGCATGATGTATATCATCATTCATTGTCTTTCAGATTTTTTTTTTGTTGTTATAATAATTCAGAGACATTCATAAAACAAATTAGTGTGATTATGATGTAACTAGAAAACAGACAAACTTCCAGCATTGTCTTTACAAAGCCTTTTTTGAAAGTTTATAAATTACTTTTTTATGGTTTAATTGGCCTTATAGTTAGACAGACCAATGGATAAATAAATTAAGTTTCATTTTATTGTCCATGGTGGAAGAACACGTAATTTGTTATTGAATTTGTTGTTAAATCAGGAATTGGAAGAGAGCCAATTCTTAAATTCTGAAATCTACCCAACCTTGGAACAAAGCCTAATGGTTTCAGGAATAAAGGAGCATTTCAGTTTCTCCTGTCTTTGTTGTGGCATACTAAACTAGACAATGAAGTGCTGTAGACTTTTTTCTATGCAGAATGAATTTTAAGACATTAAACCAGAGCTGAGAGTACTACACTCATATTAAATTTGTTTGTTGGCATTAAAAAAGAAATAAGGCAAGTATCCTAACAGGATCCAGTATATTTTCCCGTGTTCCAGTATTGCAGTACAGCGTTACACATGTCGAGAAGGTGTGCTTGTGTGTGTTTTGGATGCACATTTAGTTTATCAGTGCGTTCTAGCATCAACCTGGTGGCACCGCTGATCTGGCATCGCCAGGCTTGGAAGCACATCTCAATATTCCATTGTGTCCCCAATCGAGCGCGAGCAGCAGCCTCGATCCCTGGCGAGGACGAGTGCCACTGCATTTCTGGAGTAGATCCCGGGTGAGCCCAAGCGGAGGACACGTCTCTCCTCCTTCCTATCTCTGTCGGATCACGTATTCCGGATGGGGCCCACGTGTCGTGGAGGAAGCATGAAACGCTCCATCATACCTTCCCCACCGGGGCCTCTCTGGCAGAGCCGGGCCGGCTCCTGGAAGCTTCTGCCTGGGATGTGACCTTCACTCCCACTTGTAGTAACAAAAGGTGGAGCACATGTGTGGATGGTGGCGGTTTCCTCCCTATAGCTGTACTTATTCTCTCACGATAAAAACGTAGAAAAAGCGCTGCATTGTTCGTCGAGATCTGGCAATCAGGAAGCGTCTTATTTCAAGCGCTCTTTGATTTTGGCCTTCTGGAGCTTTACTGTATGTGACTTGTTTTGCTTTCGTGGTTTTAATTAATCTGCAGAGGCAGCTATTAATTGTCCGTCGCTGTCCGTCTCGCGCACGAGCTGTAATGTGAATGATCTGAGTGAACTATTTGCTGCTTCACTGTGCATGTGGGGAGTTAAACAAGTGAAGTTCAAAACAAATTAAAAACTTTTAGGCTTTTGCAATTATGAGGAAAATTGCTCGGATGAAGTAATGCGATTCAAGTTTTTCCATCTGTAAATATCCCTGTTTTAGTGAAAGCTGTGGGCTAATTAGTTGAATTAGCTTTTTATTTACAAAAAAAAATTAAATAAAAAATAAATAGTGCTGCTTTCGAAGGCTGTTTGCTATTGTCGCTGTTGTTGGTTTTAAATAAACCACACATCCAACCTATCAGTTACACAGCTGAGATTAATTTCATGATTGATATTTGATGAGCGTGTAGTATATAGATAAGTACGTCGCTCGTAGGCGAGACTCCATCTCTTCAACTGAATAATTCTCATGCATGCAGTAATGGAAAAATCACATCACCTATAATAATGTGCCGCTGTTTTCATTAATGGCTGATCCTCTTCTCTGTCTCTCTCTCTGGTTGTCTCTCTCTCTCTCTCTCTCTCTCTCTCTCTCTCTCTCTCTCTCTACCACTCTTGACTATCTGATAGCATCCTTGCAAATAATAGTTTCATTTTTATCATGGAAGTCAGCAGCCTTGGCACTTGGACAGGGAAAAACAATCTTGCTAAGTGCCAGGTTTCAGCCCATCTCTCTTTCTAACTCTTTTTCCCTCACTCTTTTCTTCCTCTCCAGCACAATAACGCCCTCTGCTTATCGTCGCCTGAGGTTTACAATTGACCAAAACAAACAAATAACCCAAGAGAGGCACAAGGCCACTGCAAAACAACAGTGAAAAGAGAAGATGATGGGAGAGAGTAGGAGAATATAGACAAATGGAGAATAAAAGCCTTTAAGGAAACAAAATAAAGAAAGAGACTGTCAAATCTGAGAAAGTCTGAAAAAGAATAAGAGGAAGTTACAACTGAAATTTACACTAGCAATACCAGCCATCTTGGCATTGCTAGCACAATCCTCTACCTCTTAGGAATAGCCTACATTTCATTTCTACATTTTTTTTTTTTTTTTTTTTTTACATTTATTCCTTTAGCATTATAAGATATTCATTCATTTACAGGTATAGGAATTCACAGTACAATAAAAACAATATATATTTTTTTTTTTTTACTTATAAAACATTATTTTATTTTATTTCATTTTCATTTCATTTTTTACATTAGCTCATGGTGCACAACCCAAGGTTGTAGGTTCAATTACCAGGAAATGCATTAACTTAAAAACATTAATGTTTTTTTTGTTTTTTTCTTACTTATAAAACAAACATAAGAAACATTATTTTTAATTTAATTTCATTATTTTATTTATTTTTATGTTTTATACTATTTATTTATTTATTTATTTATATATATACACTGCCCTCCAAAAGTTTGGAAACGCCCTAGAAAAGTGGGGTTTTGGACGATATCAGCATAAATCCTTATAATTTTTTGGTGCAAATACATTAAAGTAACTTGACATTATCATTGAAGACATGCAATAATAATTTTCATTTTGATTACATAATAATGGCAATATATACATGTCAAAGTCAGACATGCCCCTTTGCCAGCTGTGATGCCTGGTTACTGGTTTAAACTTGGCTCAGGTTTTTAAAAGATTTTTGGGTCAGCACACCTTAATAGCTTCAACAATTGATTGCCAATTAAGTTTAGAATACAATGAACCAATTAGAACACAATTTAGGTCCGATAGTTTACAAATATTAAATTTAAAATGTAAGTTTTTTCTATGTATAAACTGTTTATGTACTGTAATAAAATATGTTTTCGTAGTTTGTGTTGTCCCTTATCAGTGCAAAATTATCACAAATTAAAAAGTATTCATGCCAATATTGTCCAAAACCCCACTTTTCTAGGGCGTTTCCAAACTTTTTGAGGGCAGTGCATATATATATTTAATTTTTGTTATTTATTTATTTATTATATATATTTTTTTACATTAGCTCATGGTGCACAACCCAAGGCTGTACAGCAGGTTCAATTCCCAGGGAATGCATTAACTTGTAAACTGCAGTCTAAAGGTTTTATTTTTATTTTATTTTTTTTAAAGGCCAAATGCATACCAAATATATATAGAACAAAAGACAGGCTTATAGAACAAAACACAGATCAGTTCAGGGTCACAATAAAATCTCCAGTATCTTTCTCACATCTGCATTGCTCACAAATCAATCTCTACACTATATGACTCCCAGCAGATTCTTTATTTTTTTAACACAAAGGTTGCATTTTACACATGCAGAATCCAATTTCCTCGTTCTCTGCGTTCTTTCATAATTCATAAAAGCCATGTGTCCTGGAACCTGTTATATATTAATATTAATGACCCAAAACAAACATCATCACCCAGCATGACTGATCACACTCTACACAAATGTTTACATCTCTTTGAACAGCTGGAACTGAGTGGTGCAGGTTAACCTTAAACAGCTGCTGTGCTGTGAGGTCTGCTGGGATGCACACCTGCAAAAATATAAAAACAACAGAAGTAGAACTTTAGCCTGTTTGCCCCTATTGGCCCTCCACGTCTCTCAAACCACATAGCGAGAGTTATTTTCTGTGCTGAGGTGACAGGTTTGCCTGCCAGCTCTCTGTATCAAACAGCTGGAGATTTGTGCGTGCAGCTAATGCTAAAACAGCCTGAATTGTTGTGGTCTGTTTACTGATGTTGGTTTAAAGGTTAGCAGATCAGGTGGAGCTGTTGTTAGCCATCATGCCACAAAAACCAGAAACCTTTAAACAACTGAAATTAGACCAATAATTATTCACCATAACATTTTGCTAGGTTTTCTTTTTTTTCTTTTTTTTTTTGTTAATACACAGATATTCACAATAGCGTTCATGTTTTTAAAAGCAAGCATAATTGTTGATTTCTTCTTTTTTTATTTAGTTACTTTTTGCCCTTAGGGTTTTTAATTGTCTTGCTTTATTTTAAATATGCACAACCCAATGTTGTAGGTTCAATTCCCAGGGAATGCATTAACTTGTAGATTGCAGTCTACAGTTGTTTTGGATAAAAAAAATAGTCCAAATGCATAAATATTCACATCATCATTCATGTTTTTAAAAGCAAACATATATATTATTTTTTTTATGGGGTTTTATTTTTATTTTTTTAGTTACTGCTTTTTTGCTCTGTTTCTGATTGTCTTTCTTTATTTTAAATATGCACAACCCAAGGTTCTAGGTTCAATTCCCAGGGAATGCATCAACGTAAAAACGTTAATGTTTTTGTTTATTTGTTTGTTTGCTTTTTACTTATAAAACAAACTTTTATTTAATATATATTTTTTTTTTATTATTATTTTTTTTTTACATCAGCTCATGGTGCACATCCCAAGGTTCAATTCCCAGGCAATGCATTAATTTGTAAACTGCAGTCTAAAGTTGTTTTGGATTTAAAAACAAAAAAATACCAAAAAAAAAGGCCAAATGCATAATTTCTTCTGATTTCTTCTTTTTAGTTAGTTACTGCTGTTTTGCTCTTAGGGTTTCTTATTGTCTTGTTTTATTTTAAATATATTTTAAATTATTTTTCATATTTTCATATTTTATATAATTTATTATTCATTTAATTAAAAAATATATATTTTGACAATTGAAACCATTTTAGCTGCATTTTATGCATGAAATATTCGTCCTTTTCATTTCTTTTCTTTTTACTTTGTTTTTTTATATACTGATCTGTGAAGCATCTTGAGTTGCATTTTATGTGTGAAATGTTCCATAGACAGCATCATTTACTATTTATTTAGTTGTTGTTGTTTTTTTTTTTCTTTGGAGTAGTGTGCAATGACATGAACTTTATGGCCACGAAACAGGTATATGAGAAAGTAAAGGAAGGCAAGTTGAATTTCCCGTTGACCTTTAGTCTGTTAGGAGATGATTTTGTCTGACACATGTAGGGGAATGTATTCATGTTCTGCATCACAGTGTTTTCATTCCCACTTACTGTCCTTCTCATCTCCTATTCTTAGGACCCCTTAAATGTGTCCCAACAGTGTAGTAACACAACTAGCACTTGATTAATTAAACCACTTGATTTAGTTCTTCGTTAGTCCAAAAGCTTTCAGTTGGAGGTTCCTGGAGGACTAGACTCGGGACCACTCTATGACCTGGATCCCCATTAATGGTCCTCTCACCTTACTTTTAAAGTATGCCACAGTACATTTCTCCAGTCCTCTGCCAATCTGAGCAAACATCAATCTTAGACCACTATGATGTCCTCTGCACCTTCGGCGGAGTCGTTCTCCTTGAGCCTGCGTCTGGACGGCCCAACCACACACATCCACTAATCAAAGCGGGCTCTGGAGCGGCATCTCTACAAAGTGCAAGAGAGACATTGGCAAATGACAGTTAAAGGAAGCATTTATCTTTTCTCTGCAATAA
This sequence comes from Schizothorax lantsangensis, assembly GCA_027422415.1. Classification (NCBI taxonomy): domain Eukaryota; kingdom Metazoa; phylum Chordata; class Actinopteri; order Cypriniformes; family Cyprinidae; genus Schizothorax; species Schizothorax lantsangensis. The sequence continues at coordinate 10,753,153 of CM049847.1, read as the reverse complement.
GCTACAGAGACTCCTGAGCGTTGTGTCCGTCTCGGCTTGTGTGTGCGCGCGCGTACGGACAGTACGAGGGCCGCTGTGGCGGACGCGAGCGCTATGATTAATGGCTCAATTTCCTCTCCCACTTTTGAAAGTGGATTGTCAATTTGCTCTCTGTGATTTGGTGACGTCTCATCTACTGAGTAGGTGGGGAGACAATGTAAAAGATTGTGGATGAGCAGTTTGATTATGATTATTGAGATGACAGCGAGACTCTAGGAGGGACTTCATCGCTTTTTGCTGCTGACCTTGGGAGGGAAACAGAAAGACGCTCAGTTTGAAGCACGGACACATGTGGAAGCACATCTCATTGATGTACAGGCCTAGAAGAGCAAGTTTAAAGTTTCTAAGTAGTTCTATGTTACCTACTTCCCTATTTCCCTTACACTACTGGTCAAAATGTAATTAAGGTTTTTATTGTTTGTTAAAGAAGTCTCTTATGCTCACAAATGCTGAATTTATTTGATCACTGTAAATACTGTAAAAACAGCAATATCGTGGAATATTATTAAAATTTTAAATAAATGTTTTCTATGTTAATATATTTTTTCAAATAAGCTGAATTTTCAGCATCATTACTCCAGTCTTCAGTGTCACATGATCCTCCAGAAATCATTCTAATATGCTGATTTGTTGCTCAATTTTATATCAGTTATTACTGGTGCTTAATTATTAATAATGTTTCTCATTATCAGTGTTTAAAATCCTGTTGCTTAATATTTTTGTGTTCTTCAAAGATTAAAAATAGAATGTATTCAATTTTATGTAATAAATTATAATATTAAAATGTCTTTACTGTCACATTTGATGAATATAGTCAGTACCGTCGCTCCCTATACGCAGAGTATGCAGTCTGCGTAGGGCACCAACTCCCGGGGGGCACCATCCAAGTTGCTCCAAAAAAAACCCCGAAAAAAACGTGACGCGCCATTCCTGCATCTGCACCCGCGTCCGCTCGCACCTCATGTTTGCGGCTGAATGCAAATGATCATAATTGATGGACAACTATGCCCGTAAAAAGACATCAGCAATCAGCCGCCAAGAAAAAAATAAATAAAAAAGATTAAAACGAAGCCTGTGCGTAATTTTCAGGTAGGCTACATTCATAATCCTGTTAAACTTTTCTGGGTGTTGGGGTTAATAACGTGTTTTAATGTCGGTAATAATTTCACCACCACCAACACATCTAATATTCTCTCCGAGTTTCCATGCTCCCTTATGAAAGTTAGCCATGGTTTTAACACAAATAAAAGAAAAAAAAAATTGTTCTTGTAGCCATTGTAACCGCAAATTAACCATGCTTATGTTTCTTCTAAAAATAATTTACAAAGAAGTATTAAGATAATATTTTTGTGGTTATAAAAACAAACCTAAGCCAACAACAGCCTTTAAAATGCATTATATAAAAACAATGAGGCAACCCTGCTGAAAAAAAACAATAGAACATCACAGAAAATTCTAATACCATCACAAATGAATCACAAATACCATTACAAACATTACAAACCATAAACTTTTAACCATTAAAACCATTTAAAAAATGGTTTTCTGTAGTGTGTTTTGGGACATATTCCATTAGGATTTATTGGTTTTAACAAGCCACCAATAGAATGTGACCAATTACCAGTAGAGACCCACAGGGTCCATTACAGTTTCCATTAAAACCAATACAAGTCCCATTAGAACCAGTAAAACCATTAAAAATTTTGTGATTGTGTCTATTGTTTTTTTCAACATTACATGTTATAAATGCCTGTAAAGGGAGCCAAAGGCCTGGTAATAGCTGCTGTTACACTTACAGGACGATCATATCCTTGTTTAATGGGCTATTGAACAAACATTTAATTCAAATATCCACTTAATCTTTCATTTTTGGCCACCTTGTGCTATAGATGACACAGCCTCTATAATTTATTCAAAAAACAAACAAACAAGTGGACATCACAACCCTTACAAAAATTAACAATGATTTCATCGTAGTAAAACTGCTTAATTTTCTTTTGTGTGATTTCTGAATGCTTGAGACCATAAAATCAATCAGACATCTGTATTAATAAAATCACAGACATAGGTAACTGTCTAGAGCTACAATTGTAATTTTTAAATAATGCAATTTAATTACAATTTATTTAATTATTTACTTTTATAGTTTATTAAAGTTCTATTTTGACCCCTATAGTATTTTTTTTAATTATTTTTTTACTTCTGAATATAGTGTATTCTTGGTAAATAAAACTGTTTTTAACATTGATAAAAATAAGCAATGTTTTTTGAGCAGCAAATCTTCATATTAGAATGATTTCTGAAGGATCATGTAACACTGAAGACTGGAGTAATGATTCTGAAAATTCAGCTTTGCATCTCAAGAATAAATTATATTTCAAAATATATTTAAATAGGAAACAGTTATTTTAGTTTCAAGAGACTTTTTAAAAACTTTCAAAAATCTTAATCATTCCAAACTTCTGACTGGTGTTGTATGTTTCTTCACACCTTAGTCTTTCCAGGCTGGTGGGCCAGGCTGGCCTCAAGGAAACCCACAGTTACACAGATTAGAAGTGATGGTGTGCTCACAACGGAGCTGACCGCACCGCTTTATAACGTCTGCCGCTTGATAACGTGTGAGTGTTGGTTTAAGCGTGTTCAGCGCAGTTCAGCGGGGTACGCTCTGACTAATACTCATTTCAGAAACTGCCAGCCATCTATGTAACGCAGGATTTAAGGGTACCTGTGGGGACCATGGCAGGAACCAAGTGTGATGGAGTCCTGCACTAATGAATCAGGGCACGTATTCAAAAAGGATCTGTCGTGCAAAATTTTCTTCACCCTACAGCAAATTGTGGAGGAGAGTATTTTCAGCAGAATGAAGACTCTCTCCGGCTTTCTTCATGGTGCCTCGGGGAGCAGTTTGGGTTTAAAGTGCATCGAGTTCAGTCAAATGAGAGTCGGTTTTAGGATGACCCTCAGCAGAACTACAAGGCCTCCATCTTGGACTAAGTTAGGAACTTATTATGAATTATGCAGAAATCATTCAGGGATGTAAGATCACATTTTACAAGCCTTGTATTAAGGATGGGCATTTTAGTTATTGTTTGAGTATATGTAGCATGTGGGGAGGTCCAACTTTTGGTCTTTGTCTCGTTACATCTTATTTTATAATGATAATAATAATAATAATAATAATTACTACTATGTTTTAACTTATTTCTATTATTTAATTTTTGTAGTTATTTTTATTTATTTATTTTTCATTATTATTATTATTAATGTTTTAATTTATTTTATACTATTATATCATTTTTGTAGTTAGTTTTTTTGTACAGTTTTATTTATTTATTTTAAAAATGGGCTGTTTTAAACCACAAACCATAATTTTTCTCATTCTGACAAGTCTGACCAACTCCTAAAATAAAATCCTGTGCCTTGTTCAGTTTTTGCATAATCAAACCACAAGGTACTGATGAGAATCACGCCTTAATCGATCTCACAATTACAAACCAAGCCCATTTTTTACACATTTGTGTACAGTAGGTGACAGTAGATTTTAAAATTCAGTAACTCATGTGATGCATCAATCAGTTTTCATGATTGATAATTGTTGTCACTTCTGATGCCCATTCCTAACATTTTAAAGGGGTCATATGACGTTGCTAAAAATAACATTATTTTGTGTATTTGGTGTAATGCAATGTGTTTATGCGGTTTAAGGTTCAAAAAACACATTATTTTCCACATACTGTACATTATTGTTGCTCCTCTATGCTCCTGCCTATCCAGTGCGTATACATTTTGGCGGTGTTTTGCAAATCTTCCCACACCGTGGCGTAGACATGTGGGAGCGTGTTTGAATGAGCTGTTTTAGGGGGGTGTGACAGAGTCTTAACTTTGATAAAGAATATCTCTTTGGTTTTGAGACTTTAGTCTTTGCAACTTCAGGGATCTTATCTATGCACAAACAGCTTGTAACTCTCCAAAGAGAAATGATCGCATCACATGACCCCTTTAAAATTATTTATAATTGTCAGCTCTGTGCATTGCATTAGCGCACCACGAGTCTTGTAGCAAAAGACTTTTATTTTTTTTTGTAATTGCCATTTTTTGCCTTAACTAATTCTAGAGTGTTACCCATGGTCAAGCAACAAAAGACTCCCCTGAGCTCAAGTGGGCCAGCTTGATCACTTCAACAAAGTGCTTCATCAAAGAGCGACTGACACTTTGAATTAATAGCTGGAGTAATTGAACTCGATAGTCGTTACGGCTTTTTCACAAGCTCGACGACGATGCGAAATCCGCACGTTTTGCTCCGCGTCTATTTTGCAGCTCGAACGCTTCCCTTTAAATAAACCTGTCAGGGAGTCATATTGTTCACGACTTCTTCTCTTTCATATTGGGAACAACAGAGGGAGACGGATGGCAGGCCTAGCCTTTTGAAACAGGTAGCAGGATTTGCTCATGTCTTCCTTTTGGTGTTGAATTGTTAGAAGTGTTTCAAAGATCATTTTCACAGGAGGCCGATTTGCATTTCATAAAGTTTAGCAACAAGCATTCAAGACGTAAGCCAGAGAGAGAGAGAGAGAGGGAGAGAGAGAGAGAGAGGCATTGTCTGGAAGGAAGGAGACACTTCAGTTCGTCTGGAACGCCGGCTCCTTCTCACACGCCTCCCGTTTACCCCCTACAATAGTTTAAAGAGCGCTTTGAGGAGTTTCACATGTGTCGGCTCCTGAGTGGCAAACTTGGAGGCGCTCATTGGCAGTCAGAGCGAGGCATCGGCGCCGCCCTTCAGGTTAACTGCGGGTTAGGGAAAGAGCCGCCTGGAGCAGGTTCGCTAGAAGCCGAACGACTAGCCCCCAGGGTTCATGGGAAGTCGGAGGGAGGGGGAACGGGAGAAACGAGGGAACAGGGAAGAGATGTTCTCTGGCAGAACGCTGAAGCCCCGAGGCCTTCATCTTCATTTCAATGCAAAATGACTTTGTCATATAATCTCTTTGGTGACTACAGCTCTGAGTTAGGAGCACGGAATAGAGGAATAATAAGGCAATCAGAGCAAAGAGGAGGGGAGGAGTGCTGGGAAAGTGTAGGAAGCACAAAAAGCAAGCTTATCGGAAAATGAGGAAAACTAGGGTGAGAGGGGACTGTAAAGACGAGCGGGCTGCTGAGAATTGACTCCTGAATAAACAGAATTTGACAAAGGCTCGGCTCCCCGATGCTCAGTATCTGTCTTGATGCTTGTTTGCCAAATTACAGCGGGTCATTGTTTTTCATTCAGTCCATCGCCGGCAGTGCCAGGACACTCCCAGGGTCCCAGCGTAACAAATAGGCCCGGCTCAATGGTAAACATGATAACAAAGTATGTGTTACGGTCACATAAGATGATGGAACACTTTGCAAAAACAACAAAGAGTTGGCCCACATGCCCTGGCGTCAGGTGCCAAATCTGATCACATTCAAATCATAAAACTAGCAGATCCTATCCAATCTCACGCTCCATAATACCAGCTGGATTTTTCCTCATTTGCTTAGTGTTACTGTCTTGTTTTTGACTAATGAGTGTGGACGTTGTGACCTCTTGTTTGGCGACCAGCGTGTTTGTCTATGAGTTTTTTTGGTGCACAAAACTTGAAGTTAAACATTTGAAATGTTTCTCCATTTGGTCTGTTGCAGAAGATTGTGGGAAAATATAATTTATTTCGCTGTGTTGTATCATTCTAATGTTCAATTGGTCATTCATTTGTTTGTGCTATTGCTCTGTCTATCATTCATTCCATCCGTCCATCATCCATCCATCAATAAATTAATTATTCCTTTAAGCCATCATTCATTCATTGGTTCTATCGCTCTATCTATCATTCGTTCCATCCATCCGTCAGACCGTCCATGAATAAATTAATTGTTCCTTCGATCCATCATTCAATCATTGGTTCTATCGCTCTATCTATCTATCGTTCTATCCATTCATCCATCCACCTATCCATCCATCCATCATCCATCAATAAATGAATTGTTTCTCCAATCCATCATTTGTTCCTTGGTTCTATCGCTCTATCATCCGTTCCATCCATCCATCAATAAATTAATTGTTCCTTTGATCCATCATTCATTCATTGGTTCTATCACTCTATCTATTGTTCGTTCCATCCATTCATCTGTCCACCTATCCATCCATATATCCATCCATCAATAAATTAATTGTTCCTTTGATCCATCATTCGTTCATTGGTTCTGTCGCTCTATCTAACGTTCATTCCATCTATCAATAAATACATTTTTCCTTCAATCCATCATTCGTTCATTTGGTTCTATCGCTCAATCTATCATTCATTAATTCCATCCATCCATCTATTCATGCATCCATCCATCATTTGTTCATTGGTTTTATTGCTATTGGTTCTATTATCTATTGTTAGTTGTTAGTTCCATCCATCCATCTATCCATCCAAAAAACTTAGAGACATAAAAAAAAAGAATGACTTTTTAAACTTTCAGATGAGAGTTTAACAAGCCAACTTTCAAACATTGTATTTATGAATCTTCCTTTCGAGTTAAAGTGATAGTTCACCCAAAAATGTCATCTTCTGTCAGCATTTACTTACTTTCATATCAGTCCAAACCTGTATGAGTCTCCTTATTCAAAGGAACAAAAACGATTACATCAGAAAAAAATGGAAGTCAGTGAGGTTTGGTGTAGTTTAGACTAATCCCGACATTCTTTAACATATCGTTGTGTTCCGCAGAAGTAACAAAGTCATACAGGTTTAGAACAAACTGTTATTATGACAGAATGTTCATTCTGGGTGAAGTATCCCTTTAAAAATTCAAACTTCTTAAATTTACATTCACTAATTCTCCATCCTTTTTGCTCTGATTTAATTCCTGGATTAAAACAAATTCTCTTCCAATTCAAGAATTAAATCGGAATTAAAAAGCACTCTTGATTTTCTGAACGGTTCACAACCCTACTCTAGACACTTGTGTTTATGAACACTTCCTCTTTCCTCTTGGCTCTTTAATGCACTACTCATTTCTCCTCTGTTAGACCCATCCCTTCCCTCTTTGCCTTCAATAATGAGGGCAGCAGGGTTAAATTGGCACTGCGCAAGTTGGCATCTCTAAATTGAAACCAAGAGAGAACATTGCCAGTTGTGTTCCCATACACTTCCCTGGGCCTTCTGCCTGTTCTCAGAGCCGAGCCAAGAGAGCATATGGCCGCATGTAGATACACAGCGAATCTTTCGCGTGTCTGTCAGCCGAACACTCTGCCCTTGTGAAGAGCATCCTGATGTGTCTGTCCTGTAGACGTGTGCCACTTGTTACCCAAATCCCCTCTGTTTAGCCACGTTCTACTTCATTTAAAGTGCGAACAACTGTGATAGAGCCATTAACATATATGTGACACACGTTGTTTCTGGATTCTAGAAGCCCAGACACGGATTCTCCTCACGCTTTGCTCAAACGAGCCCACTGGTGCATAAAATGAGATCGGTCTTTCAACTGATCCCAGAATTCAGGCACAAGTAACTCATGTGCACGTGAGTGTTATCTTAAGCGCTCCGGTGGTGGTTGCACAGCGATACGATGCAGGATCTGCCACTTGTCAGAAGAGTTGATATTCGATATGGCATGCTGATTGGCTGTAGGACTGGAGATGCGATTCGCCCCTCGGAGCTGTGTAATCTGGCTCCTGACAGCTGCTCAGTGAGCAGTCTGAACACTTTGCGAATACCCCGGAGCGACGGATGAACGATGGTCATCCTCGGGTCATCTAGAATCGTCCGTGACTCTTGTGTCCCAGCTCAGAGATGGACGGGTTTCTCATACTAATGCTCAAACCTCGTTTCACAATATGTTGTGGACAAAACTCGCTAAATCTATATGATGTGTTTTGTGGTGTTTAAATGGAGTTCTCTAGGTTTATAAGGACTGCAGAAGAAAAGCTTGTCAATTTTACAGCACCTGAGAGAGGGTCAAACTCGGTCGGCTTGGATACATTTGTTTTAGTACTTTTAAAAGGCTGATAACATTAAGGGCAACACGTAACCTGTTTTTCTTCTAACTAATTAGCCCTTGACAGACTATCTATCTATCTGTCTATCTATCATTCTATCTATCGTTCTATCGTTATATCTATTGTTCTATCTATCTTTATATCTATCGTTCTATCTATCTATCTATCTATCTATCTATCTATTATTCTATCGTTCTATCTATCATTCTATTGTTCTATCATTCTATCTATCGTTCTATGTATCTATCGTTCTATCATTCTATTGTTCTATCTATTGTTTTATCATTCTATCTATTGTTATATCTATTGTTATATCGTTCTATCTATCGTTCTGTCATTCTATACATCATTATATCATTCTTTCCATCCATCCTTTGTTATGTCTGTATGTCTGTCTAGGCCTATATACCTGAAGGTTTAACTTTAACGTTTTACATTTTGTGGCTTTTTGCTTTCTCAATTCAGTTTTAAGAACTGAAGTGGGCTAAAAGCATTTTGAAGCATTCTCAAAGCATTTCCAGGAATACAGTGGTACATGTCCAAAATACAATAGACTTTGAATACCTTACCTTGAATGGTGCTAAAATGCCTTGGATTTTTTTTGATGTGCTTCTTTAGTGTGACCAGTGGAGGTAGACAGGAAATAATAGGATGAAGAGAAAGGAAAGGGATTGAGGAATGTTGTAAAAATGAGCACTGAATATTTGTTCTAAAGTAGAAAATATATGTTCTAACCAATATGTCAGCTGATATATGGGAGTAACATTGTAATGTTATTGAACTACGTAATTTGTATTTTTAAGACACATTTTAGAGAGTAAAAAGAGCACGATTCTAAATGTTTCTTCATTTGTTCTGTTGCAGGAGATTGCGGCCTACCTGATTACGTTTGAAAAACATGAGGAGTGGCTGACAACGTCCCCCAAAACCAGGTAAGATGACACGCGTGGCAGCGTTTCCTCATTTCGAGTGCACCGTGTTACCTGAAAAGCAGAAAGGTACGTTTCAGCACAGCTGCCAGTTCCTGCACATTCGTGGGCATGTGCAGACAGATAATGGAATATTAATGACTATTTATAATGCAAGATGTGGCCAGGTCTATTAGCTTAATTCTGTCTTTGCTCACCAATGCCATTAACGTGGGTGGTAATGTGGTGAGATCGTAGAACATCACCCTGCGGTGATAAGGGCTCAGCATGAAATTTACAGTGTTACTTGATTTACCGAGCAGCGATAATGAAAAAGCTTTTTACTTTTAATGCCAGTTTCTATATCTATCCTGAGAGATAACAGCTGTGATTTGATGATGAATGCAAATTAAGATATGTGGTTATATATGAAGCGCACGTCAAGAGCAACCAAATGGCACGCAGATTAATTCTAAACTTTGACGTTCCAACTGTTTCAGCACAGTGTATTTCAATAGAAGGCCATGCAATTAAATTTAATCGTAACATAAGGAAATATCCAACGGTATCAAAAAGTGAAATTTTGCATGCTTATCTGCGGTGGGCCAGAAAGATAACTTTGAATTTATTCATAAACAGAAAGCTGTGGAAAGGGCAAGGGTTTGTATGGGAAGCAAATCAAGGGAAACTAAAAATGTGGGCAGACAAATCACCACGGGGTTTCGGGTTCAAGAGCTGTTTACATGGACAGAGGTTGCCTGGCCGGCATCTGGACCTGTCATTCACAGAACGTGTACAAACACATTTGTAAGTACAGCGAGCAAACAAGGCTTTACTGAGCACACAACTGCTCAAGAAACAACCTTGTTTTCTTGTGTAACGATTTTTAGTGATTCAGCTCTGACATCAGATACCAAATGACTCATAAGATGTTTTTTGATTTGTTGTGTTTTATGTAGGCACACAGACACATATGCTGTGCCCCCAAAACATATTTTAAGAATTAAGCCGTGCATAAAAATGTCTTGAGTGTCATTGCATTAGATAACAAAATAGCAAGTGTCATTTATTTTGAAGAAGCACAAAGAAGTTTGTTGGTTTTAAATGAGGAATTTACATTTATGCATTTAGCAGACACTTTTATCCAAAGCGACTTACATTGCATTCAGGCTATACATGTTTTATCAGTATGTGTGTTCCCTGGGAATCGAACCCACAACCTTTTGCGCTGCTAACGCAATGCTCTACCACTGAGCCACAGGAACATTTAAATGATATGAATTTAAATGATAAATTAATTCTATTTAGGCTATACACTCAGAGCTCAGAAAACATGCATTTTGTATCCAGATATATGCGGATGTGTTTTAGCCAGATTGCATTTACACCATTTCAATAGAGTCATTAAGATTTTGTAATGTTTTTCAAAGAATATGTTCCCCAAGGCTGCATTTATTTGACCAAAAAATACAGTAAGTTATACTGTGAAATATTATTTAAATTTCAAATAAGTGTTTTTAATTTTAATATAGGTTAAAATATAATTTATTCCTGTGATGCCTTGCCTTGCCTTACATTTATTTGAATACCAGAAACTTTAGTAACATTAGCTGCGGCTTTTTTTCCATTTAAATTTTTCTGGACTCCGTTGGGGGGGTGGGGTGCCCCCTAATATAATGTCAGGGGAAACACTGAAAATACGGCTAATGGAAACACAAACATTTAGCAAAAAAATCATATATATCGCAAAAAAGTTTTCACGCTCAATTCAAAAAAGGAATATATCTCAAAACTGCAATGCAAACAGTTTTTTCACATTTACAGGTCGCCTGGCCGTAAAAATCATATGATCATTCTTTAATGCACTATTACCTCCAAGAAACACCTCATACATGGCCACTCTCAAGTATAAGGGGCTTTCCTTGGCATTAATACTTGGATAACCCCTTATTTACATCGCACACGTCTGCAGCGCATTACGGCTCCGACACGGCCAACTCAATGCTTGTGTTTATACCAGCTGCGCCGCAGCACGTAAGCATCCTAGAAGCGGCTCTCCGTGCTGCTTCGCTAAAGATACATGCATACGTCTCCTTCGATTAAAAATAATGGCTAGTGCAGTGGCTGCGATATACGTAAACCTACCGACTTATCGCGAGAGGAAAAAGGTACATTTTAGTTGCATAACATCAGTTTTTGGAAATGCCGTCATTTTGCAATAGTTTTTTTAATCAACATTTATAAAATATCGCAAAATGTTTGCGCAAATCTGTAATGGAAATGCACCTATTGTAAATGTGTTTACTTTTGGCCAATTTAATGTGTCCTTGCTAAATAAATGTATTAATTTCATTCTTCAAACTTTTGAATGGTAGTTTATCTTTAAAAAAAGATTTGCTTTTAGAGAGAATGTGTGTGCTCCCATTATGTGGGTCACATGAGAAAAGTGCATCCAAATAAGAGCTTAACGATGAAGTGTTAATGATTTGATCGCAGTGTGTGACAGCACCAGGACGCAGAGCAGCAGGGAAGAGACTGCCGGGCAACTGTCCTCTACATACACACACACACACAAACAAACATGTAAACACAAGCATTCACACTGAGTCTCTAGCACACACACATGTGCACACAGACACACACGCAGCCCCTCTCCGCCCCCGGCCTGCCTTTACATAATGGCACTGATTTCAATCTGCAATTTGCCATGGCTGTTTAGTGCAGCGAGAGCTTTCCTGCTCTTAATGAAGCCTGCGTGACTCCAGGCTGTCTTCAGGGGTCACAACCAGTGTGAGTTCACACTGCAAGCAACGACTGGAGATACACAACCGACATCATCCCCTAAACGCTTACACACACATTCATCTTCTAATATAATTAAAGCAATGAAAGCACTGCGATGATTGTGTCGTATTAATTTGAAGTTAAAAGAGTGCTTGTATCTCAGTGACTCTTTATGAAACGATAGGTTGGGTAATTCACTCATGATATCTCATCTCAGGATATTCAATTGTTTTTATAGCTCCGATAAGACTAGCTGTGATGTATTTTTGTTGGTATTGGTGGGTTTGAGATCATATTGGTTCAGTGTTGTTAGTTGTACACACATATGTTTCTCAGCTGTGCATTGTGTGAGTTTATTAGCCAGGCATTCTGGCTTTGTGTATTTTTATTTTAAATCTGTTCTGGTGTGTGCATTTTAACCTTTATATGCCTGGCAGATCTTGGCATTACCACCGCTCTATGTGTGTTGTGTGTGAACACTGTCTATTAAGTGTCTATAAAAGGCTGGAATTGGGTTTTGGGGTTGCAGCACCTTCCCAATAAAGATTTCTCCAAACATTTTTGACTTTTAACTATTTGTTTATATTTGTTTAAATATTTGTTATCAGAATTATAATTATAAGGAACAGCCATTACAGGCATTTTTAATCAGAATCAGAATCAAAATTTGATTTATTGCCAAGTATGCTTATACGCACAAAGAATTTGTCTTAGTGACTGAAACGTGCACAGACAATGATAACAGTTCGGACAGAAAAAAAAAAATATATATATATAGGTGAATTTTATATATATATATATATATATATATATATATATATATACACACACAAAAAAATTATATATAAAAAAAGAAAAATATTTTATAAACATAATTCATGTAATTATTATTATGCAAAGATATAAAGTTATATACATTAATAATAAAATCATATATAAAAATTAAATTAAATATAATATAATAATATTGTTGTTATTATTATTATTATTATGTCATTTTTGTGACCTCATATTAATTGAGAGACTACATGGAATATTTGTACTTTTAATTTTGTTTGAAGTGAAATGATATAAATCTATGCAGTCTTATTGTCAGATATATATTTAATAAAATTGAGTGAAGTTTATCCTTAAAACAAGAAAAAAATGATCATTTGCCATTGGGGTAAATATGGGTATTTAATTCAAAAGGGAAAACACATTTATTTTTCTTATCCCATTGGCAACTAATTTTTTCCTGTCTTAAGCATAAACCTCAGTGAATTTTGTTGGATTTCTGTGCTTTTCTCCTCCATAATCTGCCGTGCCGGCGCTCCCAGACTCCTCCAGTCTCTCTCTAAAGAACAGAACATAAAGGGCCCTCGCCCATCCAAACAATGACGTCTGAGGAATACCAATGCATGCCCGCTGCCGTTTTGTCAAAGTTTAATTTGGCTGATCTGCTTTGTGTCATGTATCTCTCCTCTCTTCCACAAGGGGAGTGCATCTGAGGTCGTAATTAAACACCACATGCTCATTCATGTGCAAATACACCCAGGGCTCTTTGAAACCGAACTGATGGAGGATAGAATGGGGAGAAAATTTATAACAAACAGAGTGAAGGAAAGCGCAGAGGAGAAAGTGTCCGCTCGTCTCCTGGAGTTCATGTTTCCTGCTCGAGTTGTAGAGGACTTTGTAGGCCAGTGAACCGAGAAGACCCGTCTGTACAGCGGTGAATTTTAAAAACACAACTAGAATAGAAACCAAACGGACCTTCGTTCGTAAATTCTCCCCAGTTGTTCTTAAAGGTATAATCGACCAATTAAAGCGCCAATGATCCATATCAGTTTATCATCAGAGTTGACAAACATGAACGTCGAGTTAATTGATCCATAACAGACGTTTGATTGGGCAGAAGGACTCACAAACACAATACACACACACACACATACAGTATATTGTGAGTCAGCATGTGTTTTATCTGACTTTCAGCCAGGATAGACTGAGAGAGAGATTGATCTGTTCTGTCTCTGTGATGTACACACCTACTGGCAGCTCCAGACACAAACAGTATATATTCAATATACCGACACACTGTACTTGACTGTGATGATAGTCTAAAGACTGCTTTACACTTCATCTTCTGCTTTGTTTTTACCACACGTGTCCACTGGTGCAAAGTCAGATGAGCTGAGTGGCCGTTTTCAATTCGTTCTCTATGGGAGCTGAGCAGCAGGGGATTGTGGGATTGACAGCGGTGCTGAGCGAACAGCAAGAGTGTTAGAAAGTTGGGAAATGCTGAACTTCATGCAAACTAGAGACAAGAAACGTCCTGCAGACAGTCGTTGTGATGTGAAGATAGATAGTTTCAGAGTTTAAATCACATCATTAAATATTATTATGCACACAGATTTCTGTATTTTATACAACCCGAATTCCGAAAATGTTGGGACGTTTTTTTAAATTTGAATACAATGAAAACTAAAAGACTTTCAAATCACATGAGTCAATATTTTATTCACAATAGAACATAGATAACATAACAAATGTTTAAACTGAGAATGTTTAAAATGTTATGCACAAAATGAGCTCATTTCAAATTTGATGCCTGCTACAGGTCTCAAAATAGTTTGGACGGGGGCATGTTTACTATGGTGTAGCATCTCCTTTTCTTTTCAAAACAGTTTGAAGACGTCTGGGCATCAAGGTTATGAGTTTCTGGAGTTTTCTTCCCATTCTTGCCTGATATAGGTTTCATGAACTGAACGCTGATAACACACTGGAAGGTCTCCCTCTTCTTTATCCCAGAGGAAACTGCGTCCGTGATTTCCAACAAGAATGTCAAATTTGGACTCGTCTGACCATAGAACACTTTTCCACTTTGAAACAATCCATTATAAATGAGCCTTGGCCCACAGGACACGACAGCGCTTCTGGACCATGTTCACATATGGCTTCCTTTTTGCATGATAGAGCTTTAGTTGGCATCTGCAGATGGCACGGCGGATTGTGTTTACTGACAGTGATTTCTGAAAGTATTCCTGGGCCCATTTAGTAATGTCAATGACAGAATCATGCCAATGAGTGATGCAGTGTCGGTAGCATGTGTTAAATGAATAAAAAGTCATAGTAAAGACTTATATTGTTAGAAAAGATTTCTATTTTGAACAAATGCTGCTCTTTTTAAGTTTGTATTCATCAAAGAATCAAAGAAAAAAAGTATCACATGTTCCAAAAAACAATATGAATCAGCACAACAGTTTCAACACACATAATGAAATCAGCATATAAGAATGCGAGTGTCACGGTGCACACACGAGGAGGAAACAGGAACACGCAGACGAGGACTTAAACTCAAATAATAGTCTTTAATGAAGACATTAAGGCAGGACAAGGCAGGACTGACATGGACAGAAACACCGGGGAATCACAAGTCGACCAGACGAAATCAAACTCAAAAGACAGGACTAATATACACAGGGTAATTAACACATAATCACAAACACACAGCTGGACACAAATTAACTCATAACGACATGAAACAAGGACAGGAAACAAACCAAATATGGACACAAGAGGCAGGAACAGATGACACACATAACAGAACCCTGACATAACTCCCCCCTCCCGGAAGGCGTGTCCCACGCCGTAACAGTTCCACTGGGGAGGGGGGGTGGGCGCTCTGGAGGCCCCTCAGGACAAACACGGACAGGAACACAGGATGGGGACCTCCAGAGCGGAACAGACAGACAGGGACCATGGCGGAGCTGGGAGCTCTGGAAGCCATGGCGGTGCAGGGAGCTCAGGAGGCCATGGTGGAGCTGGGAGCTCTGGCGGCCATGGCGGAGCTGGGAGCTCTGGAGGCCATGGCGGAGCTGGGAGCTCAGGAGGCCATGGCAGATGGACTTCGGGGCCTTGGCCTCGGTCCCCTCGGCCCGGCCCCTACAGCCGGAACTCATACTACCCCCCCAAAATTTCCCTGGGGAAGTGAGGGGGTATCAGAGCCCTCCGGGGCTAAACAGACAGGACAGTACAAAACGAGACAGGAACGCCCTCCAGGGCCAGACAGACAGGACAGGACAGCCCACAGGAACAGGAAGCCCTCCAGGGCTAGCTCGGAGGCTGAGGCTACTTCTGGGCATGACCAGGAGTCAGGGGCCCTCACAGGGTACCTCAGCGACCGCCTCCACTTCTGCGACAAGGGGGCAGGCGGCTGGGAATGGCCTCCATGGCCACTACAAGAAGAGCCGCCTGCCCCAGACGAGTCTCCATGGACCAGACAAGACAAGGTAAGTTTAAAATGTTCCTGTGGGCACAACAAGACAACACGGCACTCCTGGCCGTGACATGTGGACTTGATCCACGGGGCTAGGGATAGCGGCGGCCGGCGGGCATGAGTCAGCGGCGATCCGGCGGGCTTGAGTCAGCGGCGATCCGGCGGGCATTGAGTCAGAGGCGGGCCGGTGGCGTGATCTCCCGCGAACGGCGCGCCTGGGGGAGCGGCAACCCGGGAACTAGGCAACCCGCCGGCGGGCTTGGGAGAGCCGGCGGCGGATATCTCCCGTGATCGGCGGGCATGAGGGCCCGCGGCCAGTGGACTCGCGGCACTCGCGGCGATCCCGCCGAACTCCCACGCCCTCTTGCAGTGGGCTATGGCGGGATTACGAGCGGCGACTACCATGCCGCGGGACAAACAGACAGGAACAAAATAAAAACTTTTCAAAAAACAGAAAACAAAACGAGGTGAAGGGGCGCCGCTTACTGTTTAGGTCTGGTCTTCTGTCACGGTGCACACACGAGGAGGAAACAGGAACACGCAGACGAGGACTTAAACTCAAATAATAGTCTTTAATGAAGACATTAAGGCAGGACAAGGCAGGACTGACATGGACAGAAACACCGGGGAGTCACAAGTCGACCAGACGAAATCAAACTCAAAAGACAGGACTAATATACACAGGGTAATTAACACATAATCACAAACACACAGCTGGACACAAATTAACTCATTTTATGAGTTAATTTGAAACAAGGACAGGAAACAAACCAAATATGGACACAAGAGGCAGGAACAGATGACACACATAACAGAACCCTGACAGAGAGCGCTGCATCACAGAAATAAATTATATTTTAAAGTATTTTAAAATAGGAAACCAATATTAGAAATTGCAATAAGATTTCACAATATTACTATTTTTTCTGTATTTTTGATCTAACAAATACAGCCTTGATGAGTGTGTGTTTATACTGACATATATATATATATATATATAAATAACTATAACTATATATATATACAGGTGCATCTCATTAAATTAGAATGTCGTGAAAAAGTTCATTTTTTCTTGTAACTTATTTCAAAAAGTGAAACTTTCATATATTTTAGATTCATTACATGTAAAGTAAAACATTTCAAAAGTTTTTTTGTTTTAATTTTAAGGATTAGAGCTTACAGCTCATGAAAGTCAAAAATCAGTATCTCAAAATATTAGAATATTTACATTTGAGTTTCAATAAATGACCATCCATACAGTATAAATTCTGGGTATCTCTTGTTCTTTGAAACCAAAATAATGGGGAAGACTGCTGACTTGGCAATGATCCAGAAGACGGACATTAACACCCTCCACAAAGAGGGTAAGTCACAGAGGGTCATTACTGAAAGGTGTGGCTGTTTACAGAGTGCTGTATCAAAGCATATTAAATGCAAAGTTGACTAGAAGGAAGAATTTGGGTAGGAAAAGGTGCACAAGCAACAGGAATGACCGCAAGCTTGAGAATACAGTCAAGCAAAGCTGATTCAAACACTTGGGAGAGCTTCACAAGGAGTGGACTGAAGCTGGAGTCAGTGCATCAAGAGTCACCACGCTCAGACGTCTTCAGGAAAAGGGCTACCAAGCCACTTCTGAACCAGAGACAACGTCAGAAGCATCTTACCTGGGCTGTGGAGAAAAAGAACTGGACTGTTGCTCAGTGGTCCAAAGTCCTCTTTTCAGATGAAAGTAAATTTTGCATTTAATTTGGAAATCAAGGTCCCAGAGTCTGGAGGAAGAGTGGAGAGGCACAGAATCCATGTTGCTTGAAGTCCAGTGTGAAGTTTCCACAGTCAGAGATGATTTGGGCTGCCATGTCATCTGCTGGTGTTGGTCCACTGTGTTTTCTGAAGTCCACGGTCAATGCAGCCATCTACCAGGAAATTTTAGAGCACTTCATGCTTCCTTCTGCTGACAAGCTTTATGGAGATGCTGATTTCATTTTCCAGCAGGACTTGGCACCTGCCCACACTGCCAAAGGTACCAAAAGCTGGTTCAATGACCATGGTGTTACTGTGCTTGATTGGCCAGCAAACTCACCTGACCTGAACCCCATAGAGAATCTATGGAGTATTGTCAAGAGGAAGATGAGAGACACCAGACCCAACAATGCAGATGAGCTGAAGGCCACTGTCAAAGAAACCTGGGCTTCCATACCACCTCAGCAGTGCCACAAACTGATCACCTCCATGCCACACCGAATTGAGGCAGTAATGAAAGCAAAAGGAGCCCCTACCAAGTATTGAGTACATATACAGTAAATGAACATACTTTCCAGAAGGCCAACAATTCACTAAAAAAATTTTTTTATTGGTCTTATGAAGTATTCTAATTTTTTGAGATAGTGAATTGGTGGGTTTTTGTTAAATGTGAGCCTAAATCATCACAATTAAAAGAACCAAAGACTTAAACTACTTCAGTCTGTGTGCATTGAATTTATTTAATACACGAGTTTCACAATTTGAGTTGAATTACTGAAATAAATGAACTTTTCCACGACATTCTAATTTATTGAGATGCACCTGTATGTACTGTATATATATACAGTATGTATAAACATAAGTGTAAGCACACACACACACACACTCACACATCAGTTTCTCTTTGATGCCCACCTCTTGTTTGAGCACCTTCCCATAATCCCGAATGAGCAGTTTGTCGGACATGCCTTTTATTAAAACACCAAAATAACAACAGAGAGCTTTGAAGGTTTCATCGAACATAGCTCTCTATTCCTCCAGGAAATAAACAACCGCTTTTCACACAGCAAACAGTAAGTGTGTGTGTGTGAGAGGAGGTCGTAGAGATGTAAGCAGTGGCCATTGCAGACTGTCTGTGTGTGTGTGTGTGTGTGTGTGTGTGTGTATCGCATGCCTGCCATAATGAATTGTGCGATGGGCCGTCTCTCAGACGGTACGTCAGCTCCTCTGGCTCTTCCCGCTAGTGCTGCATGTGTTGGCTTGCTACAGCGGCAGACAGACTCTCTGCTCTGCACTAATGCTTTCTGGCAAGACACTGGCCATTTATTAGTGCAGGAAAAGAAATTGCATGTGTACATATGTGTGAATGTTTGCAGTAATGTTGTAACGAAACCGAATGTTCAGTAGTCAACACCAACAGCAGTGAAACTTCTTGGTTCTTGATACCATTTAATTCCACAACAACAATAAAACACTTGTTTATTTAAGAAGTTAAATATGTGATTAGTGTTATTTAAAATATAACTAAACGCCTTGGAGAGCCACTTCTGGGACAGTTCAGAAACGTGCTGGTATAAACCTGACACAAGCATTGACTCGAGCAGCCGCGATCAGCTCCGGTTCCCGCGTCTGAGTCGTGACACGTGTGCAGAGCGTATACTCATTATATTTTAATAAACCCGTTAGTCTTAATTATTTAATATGTTTAAATTAATCTGTTATGAAACATACTATGACAGCCAGTGTGTAATTGAATATATTTTAACAAGTAGCCTAGAAATTTTATTTTCTATAAGTTAATTTTAAAACTGCATTATGTGCAATTTACATGTTTGCATATTTTATTTTATTTTTTTATAAAAGTTGAGTGTTGATCATCTATTTAAAAATAAATAGAAATTAAATTTAAGTTTGGGTTAAGTTGTTAGGCCTAATTGTAACCTTATAATGTAAAAGGGCTCCCTATAGTTTTAAACATAAGCTGAGGTAGATTTTTATCACTAAGAAAATTTAAACTATAACTGAATGTATTTTAGAGAAAGAGCAACTTGTTCAGTAAACCACTGTTTATTTAAAAAAAAAAAAAAGGTTTAGTTTATCTCCCTGCTGTACCGAAATCATACCGAACCGTGACGTTAAAACCGAGGTACGTACCGAACCGTCATATTTGTATACCGTTACACCCCTAAGAAATACCGTTACTTTCTGGACATCCCAAATTAAATTGATCAAAAGTGATGATAAAAACATTTATAATATTACAAAAGATTTCTATTTCAGATAAATGCTGTTCTTCTGAACTCTCCATCAAATAAACCTGAAAAACATTTTACTCGGCTGTTTTCAACTTAATTATAATAATAATAAAAAAAGAATATTAGATTGATTTCTGAAGGATCGTGTGACTGGAGTAATGATGCTAAAAATTCAGCTTTGATATCACAGGAATAAATTACATTTTAAAATATATTCAAATAGAAATCAGTTATTTTAAATAGTAAAACTATTTCACAATATCACTGCTTTTTTAGTTTATTTATTTACAGGGGCAATGCACATTAATAAACATAACTGTAAACGATGAAATTTTTCATCTGTAGACCCTTGACAGAATGTTAAAAGGTCACCCTAAAAACAAAGACAGAGCATCACACATATACACATCATCATATGGAGAGAGAAGATAAAAATAAATAAAAAATACAGAAAACAAAAATCACACACAAAACAGTAAAATCGCAACTAAAATACAAAATATAAGTGAATTATCTAAAACAAAGTAAACATGAGAGAGAGAAAGAGAAAGATGGCAACAGGAGAGAGCAACATAGCCAAGAGCAATTAGTACAAGGAAGTCTATTGTCAAGAATACAACACTAATGTTGACAGTGCTGAGTTGTCAGTAAGCATTTTTTAAGATGAGACTGAAAAGAGCCAAAAGTATGTAATCGTCTAATTGTTGATGGGATGGAGTTCCATTCCCTTGCAGCTTTGACTGAAAATACAGACTGACTGAAGTTACTTCTTTTGAAAGGAATAATACAGTCCCCTCTTTCCCCACCCCTTGTAGATCGGTGAGCAGTTGTTCTAATATTCACAAACTGTTTTAGTGGTGAAGACAAGCTATGCATAGTCTTAAACAGCAGACAAATATGTACATATTTGATCAAGTTATCCCAGCTTAGCAAATTGTATTTCTTTAATATTGAGCAATGATGAAACTGAACTGATTTCTTATCAAGAGTTTTTAGTGATTGTTTATACAAAGACTCTAGTGGTTTCAGAGTAGTAATACTGCCTTGCGACCAAGTAGTTAAACACTAAGTAATATGAGAAATAATCATGGAATGCATATACATCAGAGCGGCGTCAGACGACATATAATCACGAATAAATCTAAAATTTGATAAACTAAATCTGACCCGGTTACAGACCTTTTTAACCTGCGCCTTAAATGAAAGTTTGGAATCAATCAGAACACCAAGGTACTTATATTCAGATACAACTTGTAATCTTTCCCCTGATACAAATACATCTGGCACTACACTTAAATTCTTAGTTTTGGTGATAAACATACCCACTGTTTTAGAGATGTTTAACTGTAAGCAGCATTGTTCTAGCCAAGCTGCAACATGAACCAAGGATTCTGTAAGTTCATTTGCAACTTGTGACACACTACTTCCGTGTATATAAATGACAGTGTCATCTGCATACATTTGAATGTTAGTGTTAGGACAGACGGATGGAAGATCATTGATGTACAACGTAAAAAGTAAAGGACCCAGAATAGATCCTTGTGGAACACCAGTGGATATACTTAGGGGAGCTGAATTATAATTCTGTATACTAACATACTGTGTGCGACCTGACAAGTATGATTCGATCCATCTTAAAGTATGTGGAGAGAAATTAAAACTTAATAATTTAGACAAAAGTATTCTATGGTTTAGAGTGTCAAAGGCCTTCCTGAGGTCAAGAAACACAGCCCCGACGACCCCTCCTTTATCTAATAGAGACGACTTTTTCAGTGAAGTAGCAATTTGCCATCTCAGTTGAGTAGTTTGCTCTGAAGCCAAATTGCATTGGATGTAAAGCAAAATAACTATTATTTAAATAATTAGTGATTTGTGCAGTCATCAATTTCTCTGCAACCTTTGAGACTATAGGTAAAATACTAATAGGTCTGTAATTACTAGCAGAGTGAGGGTCACCACTTTTGAATATAGGCACAATAACAGATGACTTCCAAGCACATGGGAACATCCCCTGAGAAACTGTATTTTGCTGTATATTGTGTCAAATAAATGCAGGCTTGGTGAGCAGAAACATCTTTAAAAAAACATAAAAAATCTTACTGTTCAAAAACTTTTGACTGGTAGTGTATATGTATGTATTCTGTGTGGATGTGGGTTTGTGTGTGTGCATCAAATTTATTGTGTGTGTTTCTCCATTTACAATATTACTGTAATCCTCTTGCGCTTTGTGAGCGAAGTCCATTTATTGCATGTTCGCAGACGTGAGTCTGTGTGTGTATTGGGAGGGTGGTGGGCCTGAGCAGAGCGGCCCGTCCGAGGGGTAGTTGAGCAAGATGAAACGAGAGGGGTCTGGGAAGTGGCAACATGTCAATATGAAATAGAGAGAGAGAGAAAGAGACAGGAGCCGGAGGAGAGCAGCGAGAGATGATGGATGAGAGACGCTGTGTAGGACGCACTGAACCATACGGGAAGAGCAGAGGAAGAAATCTGACAGAATTGTAAAAGAGAAAACACAGCGAGCAGAAGATATGTGAGGGATGAGCATGCTCTGACGAGAGCAGTGATACGTCCGTGTGGTCCGGGAAGACTATTGACCATCAAGCGAAACAGCGAGAGATTCCCGCCTCTATAAAACATACAACACACAGAGCTCACGCAGAACAGCGTGTCGCGGCTTTGAAGTTGTGCGCGTTGGGTTGATGTGTGTTTTTTGACAGTGGTTGGTCATAGTTCATCTTTTGATTTGAGTGCCGGGTGACCTGAATCTGTCGGCCCTGAGCTCATGAATAATCCAAACAAACAATCATATACAAACACATTAATGCATTCTACCATTCACAGTACACCGCCTTCAATGTGTCTGTTATCTGAACTTGTGTTGTGTTGCGCATCGAGACTCATAGATCAGATTGGTCAATGTATACTGCATGCACTCTTAAAAGTAGTATTTCACTTTTAGTTTCATGTTTTTATGTTCCAAAATGTGTCCGAACACAATTTAAAATGCAACCCAATTATTTGTTGCATACTCAGCATTGCCACAAGGTGTGTTGTAGTGAGATTTAGCATGAACTGTCCTCTTTTCCAGTCATTTACCCATTTAATTTGAAGTACAGTCAATAAGGGCAAAAGTTTGAAGTGAAATTTGCTAAACTGGTTAATTAGTTACTGTTTAAATTAGGGCTGTCAGTTTAATGCGTTAACTTAATTAGTTATGAAACAATAACGCGATTAAAATATTTTTACCAGTTAATGCACTGGCCCCACCCCCAGACCTGTACATCATCTAACATTTCATACAGTTGACTTTTGACAAATATGATGCATGGTAACAACTCCATAAATGCAGTTATGCCCTAAAATCCAAGATATTGGTGCAAAAAATGCCCCTGTATGACTTTTTGTCTAATATTTATATCATTCGATAAGCAATATCACACGAGCAGGGAGAGCAGTATTACACGAGTGCTGATTTTGTCCCGAATATCATGAGTTTAAATGTGATTTTATACAACAGTTCAGTAAATATAAGTTGATATTGTATTATATTTTAAACATAATATTATCTGTTTTTGCTCAGTTTGCAGAGAACATATTACCTTTAAAGCCAGGGGCATCATGCACTCATTATTTTTGAGGGGGCACGAGTGAAGGGGGGTGCTCGTCATGCTTGTCATGTGACACACCTTTACTTAATTCCTGAATGAATCGGCAGTTTGAACAAATCAAATGAATGAACAACTCATAAAGACATTTATCACCACCTGCTGGCAGATTTAGATTCCTATTTAGAGTATAATTTCATAAATATATATACTGTATATACTGTATATTCTGCACAACAATTTAATGTACAAAATATATTTTTTTGCACAATTTCATGTACAAATATCTCTTTTGCACAATTTCATGTACAGTATTTATGTAAAGTTTTTGTACAGTCTCAGTTTGTGTGTAGTCAACTATGTATAGTAGTTATAGTATTTATAGTATATGTATAGTCAGATGGTTAACTGTTGTATAGCTCTATTGTTTTTCTTATACTTGCATTGTTGTATGTTTATCTTATGTTTAACTGGTGTGTAGCACCGTGGTCCTGCGAGACACGACATTTCGTTCCACTATATGTCCACACATGTAGCAGAATGACAATAAAGCTCGACTTGACTTGACTTGATATATATATAAATATATATATATATATATATATACAGTGCTGCTTGAAAGTTTGTGAACCCCTTGCAGAATCTGTGAAAATGTGAGTAATTTTAACAATATAAGAGAGATCATACAAAATTATTTTTTATTTAGTACTGTCCTGAGTAAGATATTTTACATAAAAGATGTTTACATTTAATCCACAAGACAAAAAAATAGCTGAAATTATTAAAATAACCCTATTCAAAAGTTTGTGAACCTCTTAATACTGTGTGTGGTTACCTGAATGATCCACGACTGTTTTTTGTTTTGTGATGGTTGTTCATGAGTCCCTTGTTTGTTCTGAACAGTTGAACTGAGGACTGTTCTTCAGAAAAATCCTCCATGTCCTGTGGAATCTTCAGTTTTCCAGCATCTTTTGCATATTTGAACCCTTTCCAGCAGTGACTGTATGATTTTGAGATCCATCTTTTCATACTGAGGACAATTGAGGGACTCAAACACAACTATTAAAAAAGGTTCAAACACTCATTGATGCTCCAGAAGGAAACACAATGCATTAAGAGCCGAGGGGGTGATAAAAAGCTAATAAGTGATTAAATTATAAAAATGTAAAATTAATCATTTTAAATTAAAAAAAGAAAATAATTCACTTACTAGATAAAAAAGATTTACTTGTTTACCTGCATGTAACATGACAACTGTGACCATTTGAAAACAGTTAGCATGCAAATATGTTGTTAAATTATTGAAATATTACCATAACATCTTGAGGACATTCAAGTATATATTTTAAGCCAGATGGAATCAGCTGACAAAATAAAAAAAAAAAATGAAATAAATAAAAAATGAACATCCTTGGTTTAATGGCAATTCAGTGGTTTTCAAGACCTTTGATTGAGAATTTGCTTCTAATCAACAAGGTAAAAAAAGTATATCTACACTGTAAAAAAAAAAAGTTGGGCAAACTTAAAAGTTTAAGGCAACAAGCTTCAGCAGATTTTTGAGTTTTCTCAACTTCTTGTTTTAAGTTTATACAACAAAAAGTTGAGAAAACTCAAAAATCTGCTGAAGCTGGTTGCCTTAAACTTTTAAGTTGGCTCAACTTTTTTTTTTACAGTGTAGTTTTCTGCCTGCTATTGTCCATTAATTTATGAAAATTTCTGTTAACCCTAAAACACAACACAGTGAAATGCAGGAAATTACTTCATATTAATACAGTATATTGTGCCCTGTTTTTGTTTGTTTTTTTCATTTTTGAGTTACTTTTGAATTACTGTATGGTATTATAGAAAGTGCCAAGGGCATAGATGTATTTTTTTCTGGCTATATAATCCCAAAATCCTGTGTGTGGTACAGTGGTCTGTTGGAA
The DNA here is from genome assembly GCA_027422415.1 of Schizothorax lantsangensis. Lineage (NCBI taxonomy): Eukaryota > Metazoa > Chordata > Actinopteri > Cypriniformes > Cyprinidae > Schizothorax > Schizothorax lantsangensis. Next base: position 10,727,643 of record CM049847.1, on the reverse strand, counting down.
GAATAAAAAAAAATCACATTTGACAGAGCAGCTGGATGTAAATTAATTTACAAATGTCTTTTTTTGTGTGTTTTTAAATTCATGATTCCATTTCTAGCAAGAAATAACCATTGTAGTCATTAAATATTCACTTGGTTATTTCTAAAGCTCACTTGAATTTGTTCTAGATCATTAGATGTGACATTATGGTGCCTTGGAAGCCTTAAGAGGTGCCTTCATACAAAACTCATTGACTGACTGAGCAGCTGAATTCAGTTTTGGTCACGCAGCCTGTGAGATAATGCATTCCTGTGTGTGTGTGTGTGTGTGTGTATGTATGTGTCAGAAAGGAGAACGAGAGGTAAACCTCACGGGCAGATCATCCTCGTGAGGCTCAATGTCTCTTGATGATAAAGACTGAATTCAATTATTTAGCAACACTTGCAGAACAGACAGCAGCTCACTGTCCCTCCTCTAGGGATGAAGTGTGTGTCTGCCAGAGTACATCTGCTCTGAAAAAGCTGAATTTATGACTCAAATAGCGGTAATGAGTATGTTCGTTCATCATTTACTCATCCTCATGTCTTTCTAAACCTGATTTTGTTTTTGCTTTTTTGTTACACAGATGGAGAAATTTTGAAGACTGTTTTCCACCCTTTTTTTCCTGCAGTTACAATGGACAATGATTGAAACCTTCAAAACACATGATTCAAAACACAATTATAAACGCATTAAAAACCATATGAGAAACAGAAGGAAGTTGTCATTCACATTAAAAGAATACTTCACCCAAAAATGAAAATTGTGTTATCATTTTCTCACCCTCATATTGTTCCAAATACAGGTGCATCTCAATAAATTAGAATGTCGTAGAAAAGTTCATTTATTTCAGTAATTCAACTCAAATTGTGAAACTCGTGTATTAAATAAATTCAATGCACACAGACTGAAGTAGTTTAAGTCTTTGGTTCTTTTAATTGTGATGATTTAGGCTCACATTTAACAAAAACCCACCAATTCACTATCTCAACAAATTAGAATACTTCATAAGACCAATAAAAAAAACATTTTTAGTGAATTGTTGGCCTTCTGGAAAGTATGTTCATTTACTGTATATGTACTCAATACTTGGTAGGGGCTCCTTTTGCTTTAATTACTGCCTCAATTCGGTGTGGCATGGAGGTGATCAGTTTGTGGCACTGCTGAGGTGGTATGGAAGCCCAGGTTTCTTTGACAGTGGCCTTCAGCTCATCTGCATTGTTGGGTCTGGTGTCTCTCATCTTCCTCTTGACAATACCCCATAGATTCTCTATGGGGTTCAGGTCAGGCGAGTTTGCTGACCAATCAAGCACAGTAACACCATGGTCATTGAACCAGCTTTTGGTACCTTTGGCAGTGTGGGCAGGTGCCAAGTCCTGCTGGAAAATGAAATCAGCATCTCCATAAATCTTGTCAGCAGAAGGAAGCATGAAGTGCTCTAAAAGTTCCTGGTAGATGGCTGCGTTGACTGTAGACTTCAGAAAACACAGTGGACCAACACCAGCAGATGACATGGCAGCCCAAATCATCACTGACTGTGGAAACTTCACACTGGACTTCAAGCAACATGGATTCTGTGCCTCTCCACTCATCCTCCAGACTCTGGGACCTTGATTTCCAAATGAAATGCAAAATTTACTTTCATCTGAAAAGAGGACTTTGGACCACTGAGCAACAGTCCAGTTCTTTTTCTCCACAGCCCAGGTAAGATGCTTCTGACGTTGTCTCTGGTTCAGAAGTGGCTTGGTAGCCCTTTTCCTGAAGACGTCTGAGCGTGGTGACTCTTGATGCACTGACTCCAGCTTCAGTCCACTCCTTGTGAAGCTCTCCCAAGTGTTTGAATCAGCTTTGCTTGACTGTATTCTCAAGCTTGCGGTCATCCCTGTTGCTTGTACACCTTTTCCTACCCAAATTCTTCCTTCCAGTCAACTTTGCATTTAATATGCTTTGATACAGCACTCTGTAAACAGCCACATCTTTCAGTAATGACCTTCTTTGACTTACCCTCTTTGTGGAGGGCGTCAATGTTCGTCTTCTGGATCATTGCCAAGTCAGCAGTCTTCTCCATTATTGTGGTTTCAAAGAACAAGAGATACCCAGAATTTATACTGTATGGATGGCCATTAATTGAAACTCAAATGTAAATATTCTAATATTTTGAGATACTGGATTTTGACTTTCATGAGCTGTAAGCTCTAATCATCAAAATTAAAACAAAAAAACTTTTGAAATGGTTTACTTTACATGCAATTAATCTAAAATATATGAAAGTTTCACTTTTTGAAATAACTTACTAGAAAAAATGAACATTTTCACGACATTCTAATTTATTGAGATGCACCTGTATGTCAATCTGCTGTTGAACACAAAAGAAGATATTTTGAAGAATATTTGTAACCAAACATTTATTTTATTTTATAATTTTTTTCTACTGTGTAAGTCAGTGGGGATCATCAGTTGTTTACTTCAAAATATCTTCTTTTATGTTGAACAGAAGAAAGAAAGTCATACAGGTTTGAAACAGTTTGAGGGAGATTAAATGATGACTTTTGGGTGAACTATTCTTCTAAAAGAAAAAGAAAAAAGTTTAAATTAACTTCAGTTCTCATTAGCATGTTCAGACCTTTTCAGTTATTATTTGTTATCTTGGTTTACAAACTGGTATAAATTATTCGTTCATAAATGATCTAGTTCTTGAGTTCAACTCACCGACTCAGTGATTCAGTTGCAATACTTATCGACTCAGTGAAGGGAAAAATGATCAATGAATAACCGCATTTATATTGGAATATTGAGCACAAGTTGTATAGTCAGCATCTATAATCCTTATTTTGAAACTTGAAAACGTTTCCCCATTCATTGTAATTGCATTCACAAGAAATATCAACACAGTCTGCAGAATATCTCCTTTTGTGTTCCGTGTAATAAAGAAAGGCATATGGATTTGGAACAGCACAAGGTGGAGCAAGTTATAATTTTTTTCTGAACTGTCCCTTTAAACGAGAGCATCGGGTGTGATTAAATGAGACTAGAAGTCGTCCTAGTGTTCGTGTGTGCGGTTATAGGCGCTTCTGATAATGCACATGTAGGCCTCGTTCAACAAGGAATGATGGAGCGTTTTGACTTCAATTAATTCTTCATCATTACTTTAATTAATCTAAATCTATAGTTAATTAATTATGTAGTATATTTTTTCTTGTGCATGGTTAAAAAGTCAAAAGGGTTGTTAGATGATGTTTTAAATTGGAAAATTAATATTCATAACTCCTAATGAAGTTTCTAGAATGACCCTCGATTCATGGCTTTACTGAGATTTAATTAACAATCCTGGCAGCCGACACCTTTGACAGAATGGGTGGCATAATCGAGCCGCGTGGAGTGACTTATTGTTCGAACACGATAAAACATACAAACATTAATATCTGGCAAACGCTGAGCTCTCTTAAGATCCTCAAAGACACAGACATCTCATAATATGCCGTTCACAAATTATCCTGGCAAACATTAGGAGTTAAACTGCTTAAGTGTGAAAATAATGTCATGCAAGACTGAGCAGTAATGAATATATTAGGACTCGGGCATCTGATCCAAGGTCAGAGGAAAATTTGCAGCAACATTTATAGACCCCGTAGAATTTTCAATAATTGCCGTCCTGTCATAAAAGTTTAACCCTCAAACCATGATATTGATGCCAGACATCGACCGGCAGCTAAATTAATCACATTACTATAGAGTGGGAGATTTATTGCGCATTTTTATATATATTTCTGCACATTATTGTTTTATTTGCTTCTGTGGACTTGTTTATATATTTTCTGAGTAGTTTTGGTTTCTATACAGTTTTTAGCATATTCTGGGTAGTTGCTAGACAGTTGCTCTTAGTTGTTCACCTCAAGGTAAACATGCTGTTAAATAAGTGTGTGTCTGTGCTCTCAGTGATATAGTCTGTCATCCTGAATGCCCACAGACTCCACAGACACATCGTCTCCAGACTGATAGAGTTATGTTCACATCAGCGCTTATGTGTGTGTGTGTGTGTGTGTGAACTCTGCATGACCTTGGCATCCTTCAGTGACTACGACTAACCCATCACTGCAATCAGTCAACACGCTGACCTTTATCACCTCACGCTTGACCCTGAGTCAACACACGCCAATAGTATGCTAGATGTAAATAGTCAATATGCTCAAGAAGCTTATATAATCTACATATTCTGATACAAAGATTCTGGTCTTTAGTCAGTTTGGAATAATTAAGTTTTTATAAGTTACTTATGCTCACCAAGGCTGTGATTAAAAATACAGTAATTGATTAAAAAATATAGTAAAATGTAATAATGTGAAATATTACAATAATAATATTTAATATATTTTAAAATATAATTAATTCCTATGATGACAAACTGGTGCACAGTTCAGCTTGGTGCACAGTTATTATCAATTAGTATTGGTACTCAATTATTAATAATGCTAAAAAAAAAGTTGTTGCTTTTTTGCAGGATTATTTGATGAATATAAAGTTAAAAATAACAGCATTTATTTGAAATGGAAATATTTCAGTGTCACTTTTGTCCAGTTTAATGTGTCCTTGCTAAATAAAAGTATTAATTTTTTTTAAGTTCTAGAAAAAACTTTTAAATGGTAGTGTATTACAGTTTTCTCAAAAATACTGTTTTCAACATTGATAATAATAATAATAATAATAAATGTTTCTTGAGCAGCAAAAAAACACTCTTAAAAATAAAGGTGCTTAAAAGGTTCTGCACAGCGATGCCATAGAAGAAGCATTTTTGGTTCCACATTCAGTCAAAGGTTATTTAAAGAACCATCTCTTTCTTATGTAAGCATATGTGTAGCAAAATTCAATTTGCAATGTAATATGCAAAATGGCAATGCAATATGTAAAATGGCAATGTATTTCTGTATTTAAATTTAGAACGGAAAATGACCGCTCCACTTCACATTATTGTCCAATGAAATTTGAACTTGAGCCAGATTATGATTGGTTTGTGTATTATACATGACAAACGGGCATTGATGAATTATGTAATATTCTAAAATATAGCCTATAATATATGGATTTTTATTTTCGACACACTAGCTTTGATTATTGATGAAAAAAAGTGTAAAATATTGTTTGGTTTATTTTTTTTCCTTCCGTTGACCCACTCACTGAAAGAACCATATATGGCTCGAGAGCCTATGGTTTCTGAACAGACTGGAATATCAGTCAGTGGAGCAAAACGCACGCAACCCATAGCAACGCCTCAGATTGACAGATATGTAAAAATAAACAGGAATATCCCGACTTTTGAGCGATTAGTTACCATTTTGTACACATTGTCATGTTAATTAGAATTCAAATACATTTTGTTTTATTGACCACAATATCATTGATATTTGTCTGGGAGGGGCACTTTTGAATAATTTTGAAAAAGGGCAGGGGCTCGAGACCCCAAACTCCCCCAGATATTTGTCTGGGAGGGGCACTTTTGAATAATTTTGAAAAAGGGCAGGGGCTCGAGACCCCAAACTCCCCCCCCCCCCCCCCCCCCTCCCCTCCCCCCCCTCCCCTCCCCTCCCCTCCCTCCCTCCTCTCCTCTCACCCCCCTCACCCCCACTCCCTCACCCCCACTGTGTAAGGTGGCAAATAAGTTTAGAATAGCAGTCTGTTTGCTTATGTGCATCAATCCGAGTGTATACAGTGAGAGATGTTCAGGCAGGTGAAAAGCGTTTGGTTAATGGTGAATATTGACCTATTGTGCGTCCTGTTGCCGAGCCCCGCCTTGATATAATAATTGACAGCTAGGGGACGTGCTCGGCTCGGAATGCATTTTCAAATCCACTATGACTTAAGCTATATTCATCGCGGTGTATTTAATGAAAATGCAACTGAAACGTCATATACAGGTGCTGGTCATATAATTAGAATATCATCAAAAAGTTGATTTATTTCACTAATTCCATTCAAAAAGTGAAACTTGTATAATTTATACATTCATTCCACACAGACTGATATATTTCAAGTGTTTATTTCTTTTAATTTTGATGATTATAAGTGACAACTAATGAAAACCCCAAATTCAGTATCTCAGAAAATTAGAATATTGTGAAAAGGTTCAATATTGAAGACACCTGGTGCCACACTCTAATCAGCTAATTAACTCAAAACACCTGCAACGGCCTTTAAATGGTCTCTCAGTCTAGTTCTGTAGGCTACACAATCATGGGGAAGACTGCTGACTTGACAGTTGTCCAAAAGACGACCATTGACACCTTGCACAAGGAGGGCAAGACACAAAAGGTCATTGCAAAAGAGGCTGGCTGTTCACAGAGCTCTGTGTCCAAGCACATTAATAGAGAGGCGAAGGGAAGGAAAAGATGTGGTAGAAAAAAGTGTACAAGCAATAGGGATAACCGCACCCTGGAGAGGATTGTGAAACAAAACCCATTCAAAAATGTGGGGGAGATTCACAAAGAGTGGACTGCAGCTGGAGTCAGTGCTTCAAGAACCACTACGCACAGACGTATGCAAGACATGGGTTTCAGGGTCCATGTCAAGCCACTCTTGAACAACAGACAGCGTCAGAAGCGTCTCGCCTGGGCTAAAGACAAAAAGGACTGGACTGCTGCTGAGTGGTCCAAAGTAATGTTCTCTGATGAAAGTAAATTTTGCATTTCCTTTGGAAATCAGGGTCCCAGAGTCTGGAGGAAGAGAGGAAAGGCACAGAATCCACGTTGCTTGAGGTCCAGTGTAAAGTTTCCACAGTCAGTGATGGTTTGGGGTGCCATGTCATCTGCTGGTGTTGGTCCACTGTGTTTTCTGAGGTCCAAGGTCAACACAGCCGTATACCAGGAAGTTTTAGAGCACTTCATGCTTCCTGCTGCTGACCCAACTTTATGGAGATGCAGATTTCATTTTCCAACAGGACTTGGCACCTGCACACAGTGCCAAAGCTACCAGTACCTGGTTTAAGGACCATGGTATCCCTGTTCTTAATTGGCCAGCAAACTCGCCTGACCTTAACCCCATAGAAAATCTATGGGGTATTGTGAAGAGGAAGATGCGATATGCCAGACCCAACAATGCAGAAGAGCTGAAGGCCACTATCAGAGCAACCTGGGCTCTCATAACACCTGAGCAGTGCCACAGACTGATCGACTCCATGCCACGCCGCATTGCTGCAGTAATTCAGGCAAAAGGAGCCCCAACTAAGTATTGAGTGCTGTACATGCTCATACTTTTCATGTTCATACTTTTCAGTTGGCCAAGATTTCTAAAAATCCTTTCTTTGTATTGGTCTTAAGTAATATTCTAATTTTCTGAGATACTGAATTTTGGGTTTTCATTAGTTGTCAGTTATAATCATCAAAATTAAAAGAAATAAACACTTGAAATATATCAGTCTGTGTGGAATGAATGTATACATTATACAAGTTTCACTTTTTGAATGGAATTAGTGAAATAAATCAACTTTTTGATGATATTCTAATTATATGACCAGCGCCTGCATATATATAAGTGTCAATGCATTTAAGAAAAGTAAAAGACATTTAAATCACCATTTTGCTACCCTTTTGCTGCACCTTTGGCTCAGAATGCATTTTGAAACTCTCATTGAATTTTGCTACAATCATCACGCGGTATTACGATGAAAATGCAATCCCAAGTGTCCTACCCCTAAGTCTAAATGCATTTAGGAAAAACAGCATTTAAATGATAATTTTGCTACAGTTTTTGCTTGGACATGTTAAACATATCTAATCAATTTGGGTAATACATTTTAATTTTAATTTTGCAACTTATAAAGCTTTAAAATATGTTTTTAATATGCATATTAAAACTAGTGTAGAAAATGGCAAATTTATATTATATAATTGAATTATCATTTTCATTTTGCACTAAATGTTGCACATATGTATGGGAAAATGTAAATTTAAATACAGAAATAAATTGCCATTTTACATATTTCATTGCCATTTTGCATATTACATTGTAAATTGAATTTTGCTACACATATGCTTCTTTCTTACCTTTTTATGATCTGAAAAACCTTCTTTCGCCACAAAGAACCTTTTGTGAAACAGAAACGTTCTTTAGATGTTAAAGGTTCTTTATGGAACCATTTAGATAAAAAAAGTTATTATATGGCATCGTGAAGCACCTTTATTTTTAAGAGTGTATTAGAATGATTTCTGAAGGATCATGTGACACTGAAGACTAAAGTAATGATACTGAAAGTATATTAAAATAGAAAACAGTACTTCTGAATCGTTACACACTATACTGTACAACCATCTGGTGCTGGCAGTGCCAAACCCATAGGTTCAGTTCCCTAGGAATACATATACTGATAAAATGTATACAATAAATGCACTTTGAGTTGCTTTGGATGAGAGTGTCTAGCAAGTGAATAAATATATGTATGGTTACATTCATGGCCATCTGGCATATATATGTACACAGTCTAAGAGGCCATTTACACCGAATGCACTCATTGTTTTTCTATGTAAACATACTCATAAATGGACGTGTTTGACTATTGCGGTTGCATCTTTTGCAATGCGACGCTCAATTTAAAAGAACCTCAAGCATCTTTATTTCACGTGGAAAAATGCATTCTGTGTAAGTGAAAACAAAATCAGATTGAACACAAGCATGTCCCTAAGGCAGGATCTTCCGTTCAACGTCACAAAAGTGCATTCAACGTATTTTGTGCTACGAGTGTTGTGTGAAAAAAACGCTCCGAAAGACAGCAAACACTCCCCTATAATCCTGCGAACGTGTTGGCATAGCCCTCAGCGTTTGTTACTCCACATTCAGTCGACAAGATCAGAATGTTCTCTCTCAGTAGGCAGCGGCCATGTTTCATTAATCAGCACCCGCCATCTCTCCGAATCAACCTTCTCCCGCCGGTCCCCCGTTCCTCACCCCTACCAGGGCTCCGCGAGGCCCTTCCCATCCCGCCTTCATTTCCTTCAAATGGAGCCGTTGACAGGCGCAGGGGTCTTTTCCATCGCCACGCTGGGGGGCTTTTTAATTTAAGGTAATTAATTGCTGACCTCGTTTGACGTGGCACTTTATGAGTCTTTGGCGACAGCTTGTGATTTTCTGTACTTCCCGCTGCTAGCGAGAACTCCTGCGATGATGCTGAGAACGAGCAGAAGATTGTACGAAGGAAAGCGATGGGTAGGTGTGGAGGGAGAGGTTGTTGTGATGTGATCTGAGGGGGAAATCACAGAAAGGATCTGGTGCTTTCTAAAAGAGACGAGTGATTTCCCCAGTCTGCCGTTCTTCCTGCTCTAGTGGAGGCTGCATTCCTCCATCTGTCTCCAGACTTGACTGTCAGGGGCATCCACTCCATTTAATCAAACACATTTTTGTGATTACATTTGCCTCCACATTCCAGAGAGAGAGAGAGGGAGAGATGGAAAGAGGAAGCGGAGAGTGTTGTGGATCAGTAAACCACCTAGTGCCACAGTGTCTGCTGACAAAGTAAATCACACACACATAAGAGACGAGCTGGGCAGCCCATTACGAAAGCACTTCCAACCATCTTTTTCTGACTCTCTGTCTCTCGCTCTCTTTCTTGCTTGCAAAAACTGAATATTGTGTCATTGTTCGCACACCCTTGTGTCTTTTTCTGTGGTAGAACACAAAAGGAGATATTTAAAGCACTGTCCAAGCTGCTCTTTTCCATAGAGTTAAAGTGAATAGAAACTATAGCTGCCGAGTTGGATTTTTAGTGATTAGTGACTTATTTCCTACACAAAGCTATCATATGAACTTTAGAAGACTTTAGATATAGTGAATAGGTTGTAGTTTGAGTCACTTATAACATGCATTTGTGAATGAGAATGCATATAAACTGGCTGTTGTCAGCAAACAAATAAGCTTTAAGGGTTCCTGGAAATTTTCCAAAATAACAATAATAATATTGTTAGTATTTATTGATATATAATCACATAATTTTTGGCTGAATTGTAAACCTGAAGCTTTTTAAAAGTTTTTTTTTTTAAAGGGGACCTATTATGCTCCTTTTTACAAGTTGTAAAATAAGTCTCTGATATCCTCAGACTGTGTATGTGAAGTTTTAGCTCAAAATACCCAACAGATAATTTTTTATAGCTTGTTAAAATTGCCACTTTTAGGGTATGAGCCAAAACACACCGTTTTGAGTATGTCGCTTTAAATGCAAATGAGCTGTTGCTCCCGGAGAAGAGGGCGGAGCTTCAAGAGCTCAAGCTCTGCATTATCAGTGCTAGCCTTTGCAAATAAACATTCCACTATTAATACAAGCCTGTTATATTTACAGAAAACTACTCGGTTTAAAAGTCAGTCATCTGATTGTACTGTGCATAATAAATTTGCGTTTATGAATTACACAGACAGGGAGCACGGCGTGATAAAATAACAACATAGCTGGTCTCATGGTGCATGGCATGCTATCACAAACTTTATAAGTCCCACTCGTGATTATGAGCTCAACAAACTCAAGCGATCGACTCACATTGCTTTCATATCAACACGGAGCGTTGGTATTGATCCCTACACGTATTGGGAACTTTACCGTTTTTTTCCGGGACATTTCCTTAGACGATGAAACTTAACCACAGTGTCCTCAGCGGCTTGGATGGAGGGAGTCTATGGAGACTCCTTTGTTTGTTGGTGCATCCCAAAACACAATGCTTGTAATGTTTATTTGGCGTTGACATTGTATATCTCCAGTAATGGAGGACCGCATCTACTCACTCAGGGCTGTGTTTATGCTAATAGGGCAGAGAGCTTCACAAATGGGCGGGACATTTTCCCCTCGGTGACGTGAACAGATGGAGAATCTGAAACAGCTCGTTTGGAGAGACTGTTCATGATTTTTTGGTATAATAAAAAAATTTGTTATAAACATCTTATAAAAGTGATTTTTGCATAATAGGTCCCCTTTAAATCGTAATTAATTAATCATAAATAATTTTTTTTTTTTTTTTTTTTTTTTTTAAATGTACAGCCCTACTTATATGGTACGTTTTTGTCATTTTTTTGAGCTTGACCAGCCACCATCCACTTTTGTTAAGCATGACTTCAAAACTTCTCATTTTGTGTTCTATGGAATAACATGAGAGGGAAAATTATGAAATGAATTTTTATCTGTCCTTTAAGAATGTTTTCCCATGCACAAAGCATGTGAAAAGGCCCATGGCGTGTTTCTGCAAATTATTTCATGTTCAAAAAGACGCTAATGCTAGTATTGGTGAGGCAGCTTTAAATTAGTGCATAAAATCTCTTGCTACCGTTAGGTAGAAGTATAACCGGGAAAGCAATTGAAATCAATAGATGGGGAGGAGAAACTCAGCCTCCCTCTGACTGGCCCAGACAGAAATGTAAACGGCTCCATTTCCTGTCTCTCTATTCATAGAGGAATGAATAAGAGTCATGTTCACAGTACAATATCACTGAAATAGAAAAAGTGGGGCAGAATGGTACTTAGCACAAAGCAGGGGTCCCTGGAAATGGACAGGGTTTAGTGGCCCATATGTTGCCTCTAAAAGCGTGTTCACACCGATAGCAATTAAATTGCAGCAAGTCGCCAAGGCGCAAATCACAAGTCTGATCACTTAACAGCGCACCTCACGTCTCAGAAATGTTGCAGAACAAGGTATGCACTGAAATTTAGTCATTTAATGGGTTTGTTTAGATTGCAAAACCAAAAAATAAGCACAAGTAATAGTGATAAGCACCATTAATGATACCATTGCTTGTTGAGTTGTACAATACCATTGAGAAATACATTTTATTGAGTTTTTCTGGCGTGACAGATCATGTTGTTGCTTTGACTGGAATGAAACTGATCTGAAGAATCAGCAGATCCTCTGCTCTATAGAAGCATAACCCACACAGAATTAGTGCACAAAACTCGCTGTAGAATTTTGAACGTTCATCATTTACAAATCAGAACATAAAATGTGGAAAAATCAGCAGGTTTCTCATTGATAATGAAACCCACTCGTTATCCATTTCTGTGGTGTCTCTCATCCTCCTCCCCTTTAGCCCACTTGCTTTTCAATGATTTAAACCGTTGGACTGCCGGGAGTATGGAGCCGGCACTGATAACGACAGCAGCGCTTTATTTATGCACACATGAAGCTCCGTCAGCCGTTAATTAGTAGAAGTAATTGGTAAGCACTACTAACGAACTGCGGATAAAATGTAAGTGTTGAAGCCATCAGAAGATTATATTACATATGCAAAAGAAAGCGTTTCAAATCACTTGAGATGGACTGAATTCAAGGCCTTGAACGTCGGGGGTTGAAAGGAGGTCGAGGATGGCGTCGCCCGTCAACACTTCCTGTTCTTTGTGTTTTAAATGTGGGCGAGGACAAAATGAAACATGTCCTTATCTCTCCCTTTTGCTGCCTTTATATGTGTGCATGTGAGATCCGTGTGTGTGTGTGTGTGTGTGTGTTAGGCCTCCCCCTAAGGCTACCGCCCGCAGGCATCATTAAGCATGATTTACAGTCTCTGATTTCATCCACTTCATGTCATTTAGATCAGCTTGTTGCATGCTGAGAGGAGCTGGGCTGACCGCTCACTATTTGTGTGTGTTGACAGTTTAAAGCAGTGTTGAGGGTTTTGGAATTGAGGTTGTATTAGTAGCACTGCTTGATCCATGTTCAAAGTCAACCTATTTGCATTTCTGGTCTTACTGTACACTTTTCAGTGTACTAAACTGCTTATGTTTTAGTTAAAATGTGTTGACCATTATTCACAATTGAACTGAGAATTGAATTTAGAAATTCCAGTTATATCTTTAGTCTATATATCTATAGCAAAATTTTCTGAAATACAAAGAAATTCATATGAATGCATAAATGCATTATTGAATTCCTTTTCAATTCCAATATAGTGAATTCCTCTTCCTGTTATCCCAGTTCCGGGGCAAATTCTTCAGCTCTGAATTGTGCAGGGACATTAGGAATTAAAGACATTTGCAAGGAACTAAAATGAATTGAAATTCAAAGAAAATATCACATGAGCACCCACATGATATCGTTCTATATCAGCATGGCTGTGATTTGGCTGTAGGTAATCACAGCCATGCTGATATAGAGCGATATAACACAAGTACGAGTGTCCAAGCCTACGTTATTAATTCGAAAACGTCACTACAGAACTAGTAATGAAGGAATGTTGAGTTGCTTCATTGAAAGCTTATTGTATTACTGTATTAAAAGCTAAGTGTATTATATAGAGCAGAGTATTATAAGAGAGAGATTCATTCTTCAGCTCAATGTATATTCACAATAAAACATTAGTTTGAATGTCCGCTGAGGAAAGCAATAGGGTCTTTGTCGTCCTATCATTTCATCTGTTAAGAGCGATGACAGCATTGCTTAGTGCAATTGTTGGCTGCGTCTTTCAAGGTGTCTTAGTAAATTAGTAAAAATTAACTTCCTTATTTACAACCCTGTTTCAGTCTCTTTCAATAAAAGTCTTTACTGCTGGCTCGTTCATAAAAACAGTCTCTTCTCACCATCTAATGGCAGAACAATGTAGTACCAAATACTATTATTAAATGCTTCTATTATTTGCATAAAATATTATTTATTGAATAATAATATTTAACAAACAGCAACAGCCATCTTAAAAGTAGCAAAGCAATTCAGTCAGAAGTACAAAGGCAGCGCTCTGATACAGCGTTAGAGTTGTATAAAATATAAAGATTCGAGACTTTGCTCTCAGCCAAAACTATTTGCTCTGGAACAAATGATTGATTAATGATACCGAAGATTGCCATTTACCCAAATTTACCCAAAACAAATTATATCAGAGCCAGCAGTAAATTCCAGAAGATCTGGCCGAGTTGAGGCTGCTCTCAGCGGGTTCATGAGCACTAAACGGCCGCTGACACCCTGGAGCTCACATCTCCAAAAACGTTGAAGCAAATTTTCAAATAGATGTTATCTTTATTAACAAACCACATATTTTAAGTCTAAACAACTACATTCCCACCTAAAAACTCTTAAAACTACATTGCATGAAACAAAAATGTATTTGTTATTTGTAGAATTATAGTGGATTTGAGCACCATGACACTTGCTGTAAGAAATGCTACAAACACTGAAACGGTTCCCGTGATGATATTGGGTGAATATCTCATTCTTGGAAAGACCTTCAGCCAATCAGATTTGAGAACCAGAAAGAATTGTTGTGTAAACAAACTTTAACTATAGATGTAAACAAGCCTTGTTTGGAGGGAGGGGGGGGGGAGGGGGAGGGAGGGGGATAAAAAGCCTTAAAGTTTTATTGACCGGTTAGATAGATAGATAGATAGAGAAACATGCACTTTTCTTGAGCCATCTATTTCAGATGGATAAAATCAATTTGAGTTCTTTCTTTCTCACTTTAATCAAATATGTGGAAATATACCAGATTGCTGATGTAAAACACAGTTGAATCTAACTGAACATGTGGTTTTGCTTTATCTTCCTCCTGCTGCTGGAATATTTTATGTATTTTTGAGGTTTTTAGGTTGCAGTTTAAGCATCTCAATGCCTACAAAATTTTCAGGCCCGAATTTGTGCACAATATCCTCTCTGCAAAGTGTACTTCTCATCCATGGTGTGGTGTAATGCCTTGAGCGGCATGTTGCAAACCCACTGTGGGTTCTGTTATCTCCACTAAGCTTCGGTTCTCGTCTACATCTCTTCCCTTCTCAACTCTGTGAAACCCATGCACTTATCCACCCATCCCGGCCGGCAACTGCACAAACCCCATTATCCTCCTGCAGCAGATTTTGACTCCGGAGCACATTAAATCTCCAGCAGGGATCAGGGTAAACAAATAAACAGGTAAATCGGCTTTTACCAAGTCTGCTGCTGAGAGCTCCCTGTGTGCTTTGATCACATCTTCCTCGTAATCTCTCTCCTCTACTCCGGCTTTGATTGCAGCGTAAGTCAGACTCTCGTGTGAGTGAGAGACGCTTCGTTCTTAATCGCAGTGTCTGGAGAAGGCCTCGCGCTCATATTGGTGGAGATGAACATCAGTAAGCAGGCGGAACCCGCCTCCATGATCATGGAAAAGTGAGGCGCCGCTCTGTGAAACCCTCGGGAGAGAGATGAATCATATCAGCACCGGTGTGTTTTAAAGGTGCTGACCGCTAGTCTGCCACAAACCGCCCTCAGCGAGAGTGTGTGTGAGACGAACGCAGAGAGAATGATTAGCCTGCTGCTCACATTGAGGAGAGAAGGGCATTGGGGAGGAAAATGGAAAGGCGTGCTTTTACTTTTTCAGGCATTTTAAAGCTACAGCTCGCTAAAAATTAATACTGTGTTCTAAGGCATAGTCTATCCAAATGTTTGTAACGCAATCATTGCATTACGAAATCTGTTAGCAAATGATGATTCATATCAATAGGAGTGATTCATTATCAGGGTTTCCACAAGGGGTGCTATAACTGTCATTACTATAAACTATCTCTATGGTCAATGTTGGCATTCAGGTCATTTAGTTTAGAGCAACAGTTTGAAAAGAGTCTCAATTTTTTTTTACCCTGATTATCATTTAAAATATCTATAGATAACTTAAGAAGCAACACTGCATAATATATTAAAGCTTGTTTTCATAGTGTCTTTTGTCTTAATACAGCAAAATAAAATGAATTGCAGAAGCCTTTTGAAGTCCAATTCAAAGACTGAATTTGAAATTGAGGTAGAAAACATGATAATGAATGGTTATTATAGGAAAGAAAGAAAGAAAGAAAGAAAGAAAGAAAGAAAGAAAGAAAGAAAGAAAGAAAGAAAGAAAGAAAGAAAGAAAAAGAAAGGAATTATTACTTGGGGAAAAATTTTAACTGAAATAAAGCATAAAACTTTATTTATGCTTGTTGCCAAAATATTTCTCTCTCTCTCTCTCTCTCTCTCTCTCTCTCTCTCTATATATATATATATATATATATATATATATATATATATATACAGGGTATATATATATATATGAATATAAAATATTAATTAAAACTGTAATAGTATCTGAATAATACTAAAATGTAAAGTTTTAAAGTTGGTTGTTAGGAAGTAGAATTAAAATGTTTTAAAATTAATTTTATATTGCTGTAATTTTTTTAAGAGATGGATGGATGGATCGAGGATTAGATTCATATTCAATAAATGAGTGTTTGTGGAACAGGGTGGAAGAACATGTCATTTCCCGGAATGCATTGCCTGTGTTATATTTCTTTGAATTGCAAATAAGTAGTTTCTTCTTCCAGTTTTCCCAGTTCCCCAGTTAAATTAAGTTTCTCATACCTACACTTTTTATAACTTATTTTTACTTAAACGGGTAAAAATCTGACAGTGCCCTTGTGAAAAATAACCATGGTTTTACTACAAATAAATCCCAAAACCATGGTTAGTAAACGATGGTAACCACAAATTACCCATGGTTTTGCTACACTAACCATAGTTTATATTTGTAGTAGAACTGTAGTTATACAAATAGCAATCAATACACCAAAAAAAAAAAAAAGAAAAGTTACTACACATGGTTAATTTTTGACAAAATACACTTAAGTGTGTTAAAGAACAAGAATAAGATACGATTCTTAATAATTTGTGGTTTTGTTTGACAAGTAAATGTATCTTTTTTAAAGAATGTTTAGATATTTTACTGGAAATCAGGTAAAAAAGGATAATTAAAAACCAATTAAGAAGTCATGTTTGCAGTGTAGCAAATAGTAACATATCTGGTTTAATGGCGCAAGACACTTTATCGCCCCCTTGAGTACTGGAGTTTATTACAGCCACAGTAACGGAAAATGCTGTGTAAAACGAGCAGTGCTCAAGCGGCTTTAGCGCGAGCCAGAGAACAGAGAGGAA
The DNA here is from genome assembly GCA_027422415.1 of Schizothorax lantsangensis. Classification (NCBI taxonomy): domain Eukaryota; kingdom Metazoa; phylum Chordata; class Actinopteri; order Cypriniformes; family Cyprinidae; genus Schizothorax; species Schizothorax lantsangensis. Next base: position 10,710,754 of record CM049847.1, on the reverse strand, counting down.
GCGTGTCTGTGTTCTCTACGGGCCGCTCTGCAGGAGGGTATGATGGGATCATATGGTCTCTCTCTCTGTGTCTGCTGTCTCAGCACACATGCTGCTTCGGGCGACCCCACGCTGGCTCGCACGCTCACAGCTGCAGCCCTCCTGCTCCCAGGGAGCCTTGCAGCAGCCGGGCTCCAGTTTTGTCGCTCTTTGTCTTCGGTCATCACCCCAAAGACACCAACTCTACGATTTCTCCTTCAAATACCAGAGGAAATAAGCAAAAAGAAGAGCAGCCTCTAGCCAGGAAGTGTTAATGATGTTTGACAAGCAGACACAGTCCCACATGTGCGCAGCTGTGCGCTCAAGAGCCAAACACACACACAACACACACTATGTCCCACATCCCCTTCACCTGCTGCTCTGCTAGTCACACACAGCTCTCCATGGAGCTGTCATCATGACTCCTGACTGCCAGAACCATGAGAATGAGAGATGAAGGCACAGGAGACAAAAAGAGTGAGAGGAAGGGGGAGGAGAGAGTATGGAATAAATGAAGAAAGGAGAAATTCTCACATTTTGTCATTTTAGCTTTTTTATATTTATTTTTTATTTCATTTAATTTTTTAGTCTATTTAAAATGTTCGTCATAGAATCTTTAAATTTTCCAGCCTCTCTTTAACCTTTAGAATAAAATTGGCACATTTTCTGTTTGACCTTAAAGGGGTCTTTCTTTACCCTGTGCCCATTTATTTAGAATGTGAGTAAAAGTTTTTCCCTTTCGATATTCCACTCGTACTGCATCTGTAAGACGCTGTATGGGAAAAACTCTTTTTTCCTCTTCAACTGAAGCCTTTTTCAATCACGCAGTGAAACTGCACGTCCATTGGTTCGTGCAGTGCTAAAAAAACGAACCAATGGCACAGCGGCGGCGATGAGCAAGCCTATGGCTATGTAGCCCGCCAAAGCCCGCCAGAATGGGCGGGGCATCTGGCTATATAAGATGCCGCCGCATCTCAGATCGCAGATTCCCTGTCTATCCCCTGACGCCATCCGGCGACTATCTAAAAGAGCCTCACAAAAGAGCAAATTTTGCGGCGTTGTTGCAAATGCCGCGCCGGCATTGTAAGACGTGCAGGTCTCCCCTGCACGCTGATGATGGTCACGCTGAGTGCGTGTCATGCTTGGGGAAATCCGACGCTGACGCTGCGCTCAGCGGGGCTGATTGCTGTCACTGCGAGAGTTTCAGCCTTGCCTCTCTGCGCTCGCGGATAGCTTTCTTTTCAGAAAGCGACTCCGCCCCTCGCGCTCTCCCGTCTTTTTCCTCCCAGGGACCTGCGAGGAAAAGACAGCGGGGCAGAGGTTTTGAGCGGCCGGAGACGAGTGAGCTCACGTCGGCTCAGTGCCCGCATGCCTCGCCGTCACCGCAGAGAGAGGGTTCGCCGGTCCTCTTCACCCAACCTGATCAGTATCCCTCTGCGGCTGCGAGCGACATGATCTCGTTCGGTGCGAGTGACGACAACATGGACGACAGCCTTTCCCTGGCGGCTTCGGACGCGGAGGAGTTATCTGGCTGGGTGACTGACCCCGCCCTCTTGCCGCCGTCCTCTTCACGCAGCGCCAGACCTAGAACGGACGACGAGCTCGTCCGTGTGATATCAAAGGCTGTCGGTGAGCTCGGGCTCGAGTGGTCTCCGCCTCAGGAGCCGTCTCGCAGCAGGCTGGACGAGTGGTTTCTTCCGGGGCGCCAGCAAGCCCCCCGCCATCCCCCTTCTTTCCCGAAGTCCACGACAAGCTCACTAAATCGTGGCGTGCCCCCTACGCGTCTCGCATCCGTCCTTCTGCTTCCTCTGCCCACACCTCCGTTGACGGCGCTGAAGAGAAGGGATACGAGAATCTGCCCCCTCTGGATGAGTCAGTGGCCGCGCATCTCTGCCCGCCCACGGCTATCGGATGGAAGGCGAGGGCGAGTCATCAGTCCAAGCCATGCAGAGCCACATCTGCACTCGCTGGATGCGCCTACTCGGCGGCTGGACAAGCAGCTTCGGCGCTGCACTCCATGGCTTTGCTCCAGGTCTTTCAGGCCAAGATGCTCGCCAGCGAGGAGGTCGGTCTTGATGCAGCTTCACTCAGGGACCTGAGAAGCGCGACGGACCTGGCCCTGCGTGCCACCAAGGCCACCGCCCAGGCCATTGGGCGGCCGATGTCCAGCCTGGTAGTGTTGGAACGCCACCTTTGGCTGACGTTAACGGAGATGAAAGAGGCGGATAAGGTTCCCTTCCTCAACGCTCCGGTCTCGTCAAGCAACCTGTTCGGGCCAGCTGTGGAGGGCTTTGCTGAACGCTTTACGGAGGCTCAGAAGTTGTCTCAGGCGATGCGACACTGGCAGAAGCTAGAGCTCAATCTACCAGACCCCTCTATGCTTTGAAATGGGCTATTTTCTCGGCTTGGTGTCAAGTCTGCGACGTAGATCCGGTTACCTCTGATGTGTCAGTGGTTCTGTCGTTTCTGCAGGAGATGCTGGATAAACAGCGTTCTTCATCCACCATCAAGGTTTATGCAGCAGCCATAGCGGCTTTCCATGCCCCTATTGCTGGCCGATCGGTGGGCAGAAATAGTGCGGTGGTCCAGTTTATACGAGGTGCCAGGAGAATGAACCCCCCGCGTCCTCGTACAGTCCCACCTTGGGACTTACCAACCGTGCTAAGGGCCTTGAAAGGTCCTCCGTTTGAACCATTGCAATCCACGAGCCTCAGATCACTCTCGCTTAAAACCGCCCTGCTATTAGCACTGGCGTCGGTTAAGCGAGTAGGAGACCTACAGGCCCTCTCCGTCAACCCTGCTTGCCTGGAATTCGGGCCTAACGACTCCAAAGTCATCCTGAAACCAAGGCTAGGTTATGTACCTAAGGTGCTCTCCACTCCGTTCAGAGACCAGGTCATAGCGCTTTCTGCGCTTTCCCCCTCGACGGATGACCAGGAATTGTCCCTGCTCTGCCCCGTCAGGGCCCTGAGGGTGTACATTGAGCGTTCTGCCTCATACAGGAGATCAGAACAGCTTTTTGTTGGCTTCGGTAACCGCGCTAAAGGTCGCCCTGTTACGAAGCAAAGAATTTCCAGGTGGTTAGTGGATGCTATCACCCTAGCATACTCCTCCTTGGGCTTGCAGTGCCCCATTGGAGTCAGAGCCCATTCCACCAGCTGCATTGCCTCCTCCTGGGCATGGTCCAGCGGGGTGTCCATTTCGGAAATTTGTGAGGCGGCCGGCTGGTCCTCGATGTCCACATTTGTAAGGTTTTACAACCTGGACATCCCTGCCTTGCAGGCCAGAGTCCTTTCTGTTTAGTTTGCCGCCTCCGGCTAGCTAAAACGGTCTTATGGGTTCACTTGACCAACATTGTTCAAGCCCCCCTTCACTTGGGCGGTCCATATTATCTGGACACCAAGTATCAACTATACGGGACAACACCCAGGCCATGGATGACCCTGATGGCTTAGCCTGTGCTTGGTGTACTTTATTAACTCCCCTGGGTCTTCTCCCACGTGAGTTTGGGTTTTGAGTCGTTCCCCATCATAGCACGGCGTGATTGTACTGGTTCCCATACAGCGTCTTACAGACACAGTACGAGTGGAATATCGAAAGGGAACCTCGTAACTATCGTAACCTCGGTTCCCTGAGATATGGGAACGAGTACTGTGTTCCTGGCCATGCTGTGAGCTGCACGCCTCAGTCGCTTCACTCAAAGAAATCTGAGATGCGGTGGCGAAGCGGGCGCTTATATAGCCAGATGCCCCGCCCATTCTGGCGGGCTTTGTCGGGCTACATAGCCATAGGCTTGCTCATCGCCTCCGCTGTGCCATTGGTTCGTTTTTTTAGCACTGCTTAAACCAATGGACATGCAGTTTCACTGCGTGATTGAAAAAAGGCTTCAGTTGAAGAGGAAAAAATAGTTTTTCCCATACAGCGTCTTACAGACACAGTACTCGTTCCCATATCTCAGGGAACCGAGGTTACGATAGTAACCGAGTACATGTTTTATTTATTTATTTATTTTTTGAACTACCAAAATTGGTAGTATTTATTATTATAATTTTTTATTATTATTTCATGGCATTTTCCACCCTCTCTCTGACCCTTAGAATAATATGTTCATATTTTTGCTGCTTTGCCTTTCGCATGTGAAAACAACAGTTTTACTTTGCTACTTTTGGAGTTTGCTTTTAATATGTGCTCTTTTTGGAGTTTTGAGTTGTTTTGATTTGTTTTACTTTTTGATTTTTAATAGTACAACAATATATCAATATAATACTACATTTACCAAACAAAAATTAAAAAAAACAAATAAATAAAATAAAATAAAATTCAGAATAACTGTTTTGTACTTGAATATATTGTAAAATGTAATTTATTCCTGTGATCAAAGCTGAATTTTCAGCATCAGTACTCCAGTCTTCAGTGTCACATGATCCTTCAGAAATATTCTAATATGCTGATTTAGTAACATTTAGTATTTTTTTATCAAATATCAAACAGTTGTGCTGCTTAATATTTTTGTGAAAACCATAGTTATTTTTTTTTCAGAATTATTTTTTAAATAGAATGTTCAAAACAGCAGCATTAATTTGAAACCTTTTTTTTGTTGTAATGATGTAAATGTCTTTAGTGTCACCTTTGATCAAGTTAATGCATCCTTTCTGAGTAAAAGTATTTATTTATTTCAAGTTTGCTGACCTCAAACTTTTGAACAGTAATCTATGTTGATGTGCTCATCATACCGTTACAATTTTAAGGCATTTTGTAGTTTAGTTTTAATAGTGTGTGCGGCCTAGAGAGAGAGATTTGCATTGTTGCAATGTTGTCTACATAGTACCTCAGATTCATCTTGCTCAAAAGACCAAGAACTCCCATTTCCCATGATATGAGGTAGAAAGGAGAAGAAATTTAGTGAGGAGATGAATCAGATGAATTAGAGGCTTTAGTGAGCAGGAGCTGAGAGGGCGACTCTGCAGGTTGGAGGGGAGAAGATGAGCGCTCATTCTGTTCACGTCCGGCACATTTCATGCCCTCTGCTGAGCTGTTCGTCTCGGCCCGCTCCACCCTGCACATGCAGAGTTACGTACCGTATGCCATATGCTTCACATCCATCAGCACTGCCGAGCCCATGGGATAAGCAACCTTTGTGCATGTACTTAAACATATGGGCTGGAGGGAGTTTGATTCTGACTTGTGATGTTTGCAATGTTTCTCTTTTTCCTCCTGTCGTTTCTGTCCTCTGTTTACTGCTCTAGTACTCAGTTGAAATATGTTATGGTAGTACTTACCTTAAAAAAAAAATAATAGGATTTACATTAAAAAAAATCCCTTAGACATTCCTAGTAAATTTCACAAATAATTACAAATGAACTGCAATTAACATGTCTTAAATGTGACATTTTAAAGTAAAAACAGTATTTTCTTGTAAAAGGTACTCAAATAATCTGTTTCATTTACAGCTTTGTACACTCACTGTACTTGCATTGTTTTCTTCCTTAGATTAACGCCTTCTACTTGTTCCATACAGCAAACAGATATATTTTCAAATGCTCAAATATTTTTGAATGTTTTTATTATATATATATATATATATATATTCACAATAGAACATAGAGAACATAGCAAATGTTTAAACTGAGATATTTTACACTTGTATCCACTAAATGAGCTCATTTCAAATTTGATGCCTGCTACAGATCTCAAAAAAGTTGGCACGGGGGCAACAAAGGGCTGAAAAAGCAAGAAATTTGGAAAAGTTTCAGCTGGGAGAACATCTAGCAACTAATTAAGTTAATTGACATCTGGGCTCGTATTTATCAAGCCTCTAAGAATTACTCTCAAGAACACTGCTAAGAATTGACATAAGTGTAAAAATTCTTGGCTCAAATCTGTGCTTAAAGGGGGCATAACACACACCGTTTCACCCAATCTCATGTTAATCTTGAGTACCTATAGTGTAATACTGCATCCTTCATATCTCCAAAAAGTCTTTAGTTTTATCATATTTATAAAAGAAAGATACAGCTTTACGATTCTCTCCGAAAAAAGCTGAGCTCCTGGAGGCGCGCTGTGGGCGGAGATAAAGAGTGACGAGCACTTGAGCGCCGATCACCAACAAAACAGACATTTTATGCCATTTCACTTACCATCTGCAGTTCTGAATTATGACTGGAATCTTTTATAGCTGGGACCGCTCCATCTTTCAGTATCAAACGATGTGCAAATCCAGCGTCGAACTGGGCCTTGTTTATAAAACGTTTGTCAACAAACACACTTGAGAAACTCCGTTGCTGCCCCGAAAAACAAACTGCATCCACTGTTTACATAACGCTGGGTTCTTCGGGAAGCTGAACAAGGTTATCTTTCCCTCACAACCAAAAACACACTTCTTTAGAGACATTCTTCCCGAGCGAGTCCTGTGCAGTGCAGCCGAATGAAGCGCGTTGATGGGCGCGCTCTCGCTCTGGTCGAGGAGAAGTACCCATATAAGGAGTTCCACCGTCGTTTACGTCAGCAAGAGCCACGATTGAAAAAAACTCTCCGAAACTTGTACGAACCCAGAAGGAATATGGTATATAACACCACATACTGCAGCTATTACAACAGCATGGCTGAGTCCAGGTGCTGAGTTGGCCTGCCTGCAGTCCAGATCTTTCACCTATAGGAGAACATTTGGCACATCATTAAATGAAAAATACGTCAAAGACGACCACAAACTCTTCAGCAACTGGAAACCTATATCAGGTAAGAATGGGACCAAATTCCAACACCAGAACTTCAGAAACTCATAACCTCGATGTCCAGACGTCTTCAAACTGTTTTGAAAAGAAGAGGAGATGCTACACCATGGTAAACATGCCCCCGTCCCAACTATTTTGAGACCTGTAGCAGGCATCAAATTTGAAATGAGCTCATTTTGTGCATAAAATTTAGTGCTGTCAAAGTTAACGCGTTAATAATGCGTTAACGCAAATTCATTTTAACGGCACTAATTTTTTAACGCGCGATTAACGCAGCGCGTATTTTCTGTTTGACCCGTAGCCCAACCCGTAGTTGGAGAAATGGAGATGCACAGTGTTGCCAACTTAGCAAAATTGCAGACCCCTTTAGCGACTTTTTTCGACTTTAATTCAGTTAAACACAGATATTATGTTGCTTCTCTAATTTTACATGCAAGTATAGCCGAAATCACAGCACAGCTATTGTCTTTATCTTATGTGTATTTGATTTCATCAGACGACGGTGCGATTATCATGATTATTTTGTGCAGATTAACATCTTGGAAGGGAGCTGGTTATGTAGGCTTAATGGGTCGCGTTTCAGTCACTATGTCATATTCATTCCGTTGTCTGACAACAGAAACAGTAAAATATACCAATGAAAACCGTTTTATTGAGAATTTAGCTTAATCAAAAAACAGTATGTGGACACAGAGAGGGAAACAAATGTAATAATAAATAATAAATGTACATTTAGCATTTTCAGAAGAAGAGCTGCCCTGTGTGCAGAAATGTAAACAGGTTTGTGTAAGTAAATTGCTCAGTGTAAAGAAAGAGAAGTAATAGGAACCTGGTATTTCTTTTTTCATGTGTCTAATAGACATGAACAAGTTCTTTGAAAAACATCTATGACCTTTGAAACATGTCTAGTCTTCATGCTTTATATTGACTATGGTTTCAATAATAATAAACATACATTTGCATAAAGCATCCATATTTGTCCATGCCCATGTTGATTAGAGTATTACAATTTGAAAAGTATTAATTTAAGGTACATTTAGAACAAATAAAAATGTGCAATTAATTGTGATTAATCGCGAGTCAACTCGTGACAATCATGCGATTCATCTCGATTAAATTTTTTAATCGATTGACAGCGCTAATAAAAAATTTAAATTTCACAGTTTAAACATTTATAAATTTATTAGGGCTGTCAACTTTAACCAGTTAACGCATGTGATTAATCTAAAAAGTTTAACGCGTTAATATTTTTTTTACGCAAATTAATCGTTTGATAAGGTCTGACCCCAACTTCTTGCCGTCATCGCAGCACGGAAGGTAATCATTGCCTGCGTCCCAATGTACACACTATCCACCCTAAATTCTATGTGATATTAGTAATTTTAGTAATTTTAGATTGTGTGATTATGAGGCGCCCGGCTAGACGAAAGAGAAGCGAACGTGGAGAGAGAGAGCGTGTGTCCGAGAGAGAGAGAGAGAGAGAGAGCGAGTGTGTGAGAGAGAAGAGAGAGAGAGAGTGCGCGAGAGAGAGCGAGTGTGTCCAAGAGAGAGAGAGAGACACAGTGCGCAAGAGATATTATACTCATATGTGAAAAGGGTACAGCGAACCAGTGTTGCCAGGGTCGGGGTTTTTCCCCTCACAAGTGGGCTATTTTGAAAGTACAGTCGCGGGAAAAATGACAGAGCCGTGGGTTGCGGTTTTTTGGGCTACTTATATAATGTACCGCGGCCGCCCAAAGTGTATGTGATCGCAAAAGGAAGTTATTACAAACACTCGATGGTGGTTTAAAGTGAGTTCTGAGTAAAAGTGTACTATTAATCTCATAAACTGTCTTATGTAGAATGATGCTAATATTAGTTCTAATGCACCTGCAGAACAGGTCCAATTCTTCTTCATAATGCATTTTATCATAATACTTCATGTAAGGTCGCAAGAAAATGTTTTGTTGTATTTATTTAGAAATACTTTTGATAATAGTTGGGTAAATGTGTACTGGGATTTAAGTGATGTGGCTTGGTAAACGTTTTATTGCCAGTATAAAGACTGATAATGGCTGAATAAAAACAAAAGAATAATAAGGATTATGTCTCATACTTTGCGGAGGTGTGAAAGGTTAATGTTTCCTTAAACTAGTTTGTCATGCATTTCTTTATTTCAACACATTTACAGGTAAATCCTAGTATTTTAAATTTGTGATTAATCATGATTAATCACAGTCCATGACTGTGATTAACGCGATTAAATTTTTTAATCGATTGACAGCACTAAAATTTATATAACATTGTTCTATTGTGAATAAAATATTTGCTCATGTGATTTGAAATTATTTTAGTTTTCATTTTATTCAAATTTAAAAAACGTCCCAACATTTCTGGAATTCGAGTTATATATTACTTACACTTTTGCTAAAATGAACATGAAAGCAGAAAATATACATACAAATAATTGTATTTCAAAATGTTAACAAAATCTCTAATCTCAATACTAAAATAGCACTGTCACATTTGAAGAAAAACTTGTGAATATACAGTATAACACACATTGGTTGCTCTAAGACTGGAAATATATTTCCAAATGTATTTCAGTAGCATGAAAATACGTATTGCTATATTAGGGTTGAAACTAAATATATTTTCAATTTCAAAAATATATTTAATTGAGATTTACTGTTTACAACACATATTTAGTAGGGGTGGGAGAAAAAAATCAATCCATCGATGCATCGCGATTCTCTCTCCAACGATTCTGGATCGATTCTGAGAATTTCAGAATCGATTCTGAGCTTAGTTTTTAATCAGATGTGTGATGACGCTGAGTTTGCTTTAGAAACACCCGTATTCTGCTTGCTTCCAATTCCTCACACACATACAACACTCGATCCTTCCGTAAAATAATATTTCATAAAGTTCGGAAAGGTTGAAGCGAATTACAAGGACATTCACGGGCTTCATTGCACAGGATGCGCTGTGAGAGACACGCGCTTTGTTTGACGTTACACTTGAAGTGTGTGGTCTCGCCCGTCTGTATTTTCCTTACAAATGCTCAACGAAGTCATCATTTATGTGGTTTGGAATACAGTGGACTTATATATTTAAAATATGAACCTCACTAACAGAAGGCTGCTTTCCATTTCAAATGCTGACACGCACTTTGTTTGTGTAGACTGCTCGCGTATGCAGCTGTGTGTGCGCGACTCTGTGTAAGTGGTTTAACGTATTTGCGTCTCAAAATGGTTTTATGACACAAAATTAATGTGTAAACAGCCAGTTATGTCTTAAGGGATTAAACGGACAGGACAAACCACATTACTTCTTATATTTCAAAAGAGATCCGTGCGTGAATGCAGCTTAAAGGGATAGTTCACTTTGAAATTAAAATTTGGTATCTATCAGCTTACCCCAAGGGCATCCAAGATGTAGGTGTCTTTTTTTCTTCAGTAGATCCAATTTTGATGTTTTTAGGTCAAACCGTTCTAGTCTGTCAGTCATATAATGGCAGGTATAGGTCACTGTCTCTATAAGAGGGAAAAAGAACATGCACAGAGAAATCCAAATTAAACAATTCCCCATCGTAACATTGATGGCCTAAGACACGAAACGAGCGGTTTGTGTGAGAAAACGAACAGTATTTATATAGTTTTTTACCTCTTGTACACAACCATGTCCAAGTGATCTGAGTGCGCACACACATCCGGTGTGTGACGTGTGTGTGCGCGCGCTCTGGCTCACGCTGCATTCACACGGGGCGTCGGCGTCAACGCTTGACGGAGGGCGTGTCTGAAGCGTGGTGCTGACGCGCCGTCATAGTTACAACAACCAATCACATACTTCTCTGGTGTTGCATGAATGGGATTGGGTATTTGCATGAGGCGATCTGATTGGCTGACGCCTCCGTTGGCGCTTGAAAAGTTGCGTCAGCACCACGCTTCAGACACGCCCTCCGTCAAGCGTTGACGCCGACGCCCCGTGTGAATGCAGCGTGTGCGCACTCAGATCACTTGGACATGGTTGTGTACAAGAGGTAAAAAACTATATAAATACTGTTCGTTTTCTCACACAAACCGCTCGTTTCGTGTCTTAGGCCATCAATGTGTAGTTACGATGGGGAATTGTTTAATTTGGATTTCTCTGTGCATGTTCTTTTTCCCTCTTATAGAGACAGTGACCTATACCTGCCATTATATGACTGACAGACTAGAACGGTTTGACCTAAAAACATCAAAATTGGATCTACTGAAGAAAAAAAGACACCTACATCTTGGATGCCCTTGGGGTAAGCTGATAGATACCAAATTTTAATTTCAAAGTGAACTATCCCTTTAATAGATCTCCCGCTGTCAATGATGTCATAGTAAACAACAACAGTAAAGATGAAGAAAAATCACTCCCAGTTCTTGAATGGAAAACGTTCAGATAATCTTAAATACTGAAAGCACTCTTTGTTTGTTGTTTGTTATATGTTTCTATGCTCCTCTTTATTATTTGCTACTTGCTTGTATGTTTTGAAGTTATATTAGTTAAAAATTCTTAACATACAACTGTTTTAAAAAAAAAAAATTTTTGTAATTATTTTAAAAAGTACATAATTACTTATGTAAGGACATGTAAATGTAAGGATTTTAAGATTCTCAAGTCGGTAAACTAATTAATTAATAAGGGGGAAAAAAGATGGGACTAAAGATTCCCACCCCTAATATTTAGCATGTATTTTAAATATATTTTTTGGCAATTATTTTGCTGTATGTACAGTATATTTTCTCTCCTAAATCACAATGGAAAGCTTCCTTTTTGACTAAAGGCACTAGTCTGAAAACAAGCAGTAATTGCCAATGCTGATTTTTTTACAGTCATGTTTTATAGGTGATGTGTTTTTAATCGTACAAACCCTATTTGGAAGTTGAAAACATGTGGCTAGGATTAAGCAATATCAGATGCTTAAGGGCAAGATGGCGCTGCTATGTTCGGTCGCCGTCCGGGTCGCTCCGCTAAGACTGTGCTTTTATTTACTTTTTTACTTACTTTTGATTTCTCTTTTTACACACTTAACGTCGGCACTGATCACCTACGACAAAAGTACACTCTTGGACATTGGAAACCGCTTCACTAACCTGGTTCAGGACACTTTATCACCGAATCCGAATCCAGCGTGGCCTCTTGAGATTCTTCGGAACGCGCAGAACAAAGGACACAGGAGACGGAACAAAAAACACAGTGGAAATAGCGCTGGTATTCGAAACAGATTGAGGAAAAGGGCTCACAGTCCTCCTTTACCGAGCATTCTGCTCGCTAATGTCCAATCCTTAGAGAATAAGATGGACGATCTTAGAGCCAGGATAAGTTTCCAACGGGACATTAGGGACTGTAACATCATCTGTTTGACTGAAACATGGCTCACGCCCTCGGTTCCGGACACTGCTGTAACGCCGTCTGACAACTTCTCTGTTTTACAGATGGACAGAACAGCGGAGGCTGGTAAATCCAAAGGTGGAGGAGTGTGTTTCATGACTAACAAGAAATGGTGTGACCCCAGGAATATCTCCTCTCTGTCGCGATCCTGCTCGCCTCATCTGGAACATCTATCGATTATTTGCCGCCCATTCTATTTACCCCGCGAGTTCTCCGCGGTCATCGTTACTGCTGCTTACATTCCACCTCAGGCAGACACCGGCTTGGCTTTGTCTAAACTTCATGACGTGATCAGCGGCTACATTAACAAACATCCTGACGCTGCCTTTATCATAGCGGGGGATTTTAACAAAGCCAACCTCAGGCAGGTCATGCCGAACTTTCACCAGCATGTATCCTGTCCAACTAGAGGACCGAATACACTGGATCACTGCTACTCTCAGTTTAAGAATGCCTACAAGGCCCGCTCACTACCGGCTTTTAGTAAATCGGACCACGCCGCCATTTTCCTCACACCGGAATATAAACAAAGGCTCGCACAGGAACCCCCGGTGAAGAGGGAAGTGACGCGTTGGTCCTCCCACTCGGAAGCTATGCTGCAGGCGGCTCTTGATGACGTCGACTGGGACATGTTCAGGGTGAGCTCATCTGACGTCAGCGAGTTCACGGATGTAGCAGTGAGCTTTGTAAACACACTTACCAAACAAGCTACAGAAACGATAACTGTAAGGACCTTCCCAAATCAGAAACCGTGGGTGGACAGAACAATCCGTGATGCGGTTAACAAACGCACTGCCGCATACAACGAGGCTCTTTTGTCTGGGAATATGAGCGAGTATAAAACATTGTGTTATGCTCTCAGATGAGCAGTAAGTGCCGCCAAACATCGATACAAGGAGAGAATTGAGTCTCATTTTCAGCTCAATGACTCTCGACGCATGTGGCATGGACTAAGGACCATCTGTGCCTTTGGAAACAAATCCTCCGCGGAGGTGAGTGCAGATCCGTCGCTGGCCGACGAGTTAAACACCTTCTAAGGCCGCTTTGAATGCAACGACGGCAGCAAGGCGGCTCTGCCGAGCAGCGCGTCAGGAAGCAGCAGGCAGAGAAGCGAGAATCATGTGATCACCGTGTCGGAGGACGAGGTTCGGAGGGCACTAAAGGGAGTGAACATCAGGAAAGCGGCTGGACCTGACGGGATCACAGGCCGGGTTCTGAGATCATGCGCTGATCAGCTTGCTGGTTTGTTCACTTCTATCTTCAACGAGTCCCTTGCTACCTCTGTGGTTCCCACCTCCTTTAAAAAATCCATCATCATCCCTGTGCCTAAGAACAATAAACCCTCCTGCCTGAATGACTATCGTCCAGTGGCCCTCACATCAATAGTCATGATGGTTTTTGAGAGACTTGTTAAGAGCCTCATTAGCTCCTCCATCCCTGTTACTTTGGACCCTCTTCAGTTTGCTTATCGCCCCAATAGATCAACTAATGATGCCATCTCTCACATTCTCCACTCCTCCCTCACACACATTGATAGCAGCAATAGGAACTATGCAAGACTGCTATTCATAGACTATAGCTCAGCTTTCAACACCATAGTCCCCATCAAGTTGACTTCTAAACTCACAGACCTTGGCCTAAACACTTCACTCTGCGACTGGATTCAAGATTTCCTCACCGGCAGACCTCAAGTGGTGAAGGTAGACCAGTACACCTCAAACTCCATCACCCTGAACGTAGGAGCCCCGCAGGGTTGTGTCCTGAGTCCCCTGCTCTACTCTCTCTACACATATGACTGCGTGTCCTCTCACAGATCCACATCTATTATCAAATTTGCCGATGATACTGTGGTTCTGGGCCTCATTTCCAACAATGATGAGACCGCATACTTGGATGAGGTGGAGAGACTTACATCATGGTGCCTGGACAACTGTCTCTCTCTGAATGTGAGCAAAACTAAAGAGCTGATTGTGGACTTCAGAAAGAGACACCTGCTGCCCTACACCCCTCTTATGATCAGTGGGACCCCTGTGGAGAGAGTAAGCAGCTTCAAGTACCTCGGTGTAAACATCTCAGAGGACCTGACTTGGACTACACACATTCAAACACAGGTTAAGAAAGCCAGGCAAAGACTGTACCATCTGCGACAGCTGAGGAAATTCAGGGTCTCACCAACAATCCTGAAAACTTTCTATGCAGGGACCATAGAAAGTGTATTGACTCAGTGTATCTCAGTGTGGTATGGAAACAGCTCCAGTCAAGATTGCAAGGCCTTGCAGAGAGTTGTGCGCTTAGCTGAGCGCATCTCTGGGTCTGCTCTCCCCTCTCTGCAGGACATCTACCTCAAACGCTGCAGAAGCAGAGCTGTCAAAATCACCAAAGACTCAAATCACCCTGGAAACTGTCTATTCACTCTGCTGCCATCTGGTAAGCGCTTCCGCAGCCTGATGGCAAAAACTGAGAGACTTAGGAGGAGCTTCTTCCCCCAGGCCATCAGGCTCCTAAACTCAACTCAGCCTCTTAACATCATCTGACTTACTTCATAATCACTAATCACACACTCATTATTCTCTACCTCATACTGACAGTGTCATTTGCACACAACACTTTATGTGTCTTGATATATTATCTTATCTTATCTTATCTTATCTTATCTTATTTTTTATATTTTATTTTTTTTGTGATTGGCTGCTTCATGTCAACCATATTCAACCTGTTTGCACATTCCTCTCTCGTACAGTCATGCTTACCTTAATATTTAATTCTACAGCATACTGTCATGCACATTCTTTTATACCTTATATTTTATATTTTATTCTTTATATCTTATTTTTTATTCATTTTATTTTATGTATACTTCCCTTGTGTTGTATTTTTCAATATTTGCACTGTCCATGGAGCGGACCCGACTCACATTTCACTGCTGGTTATACAATCTCTGTATAGTCGTGTATGTGACAAATAAAACTTGAAACTTGAAACTTGAAACTTATGAATGGGATGCTGGGAAAGAGATTCAGTGTTTGGCTGCCCCCTGCAGTGAGCAGGAAGCATTGCACAAGGGCCGAATGAGTTTGACCTGAGAATCAGGAAATAAATAGTGAGCCTGAAGTACAATGGAGTGCAGGAAGTGTGTTTCTTAGATGACCAGTCCTGGATCAGTCTCTCTTCCACTTTCTTTCAGTCTCTCTCACTCTTTACGTCTGTTGTGTCCCAATCGAAGTTTGGCAGTAGCGAAAAAGCTTGAGGCTTGACAGCTGTAGAGCTCATGTTAAACTTTATATAGCTTGAAAGTGCTTTTCAAAGACTTAGATTTCCTAGCTGTTTCATTCTGCCGTCATATCTCTTCAGGACATGACGAACCAAGCAGCATGTGGCAACATTCAGTGATTTGAGTTATTGCGTACAAAGCCGTCACATCATTCTTTCCTTCTTTAGGCTCATGCTTATGCGCATACATCCGCGTTTCTCGTCTGAAGCCACACACGATATCGTGCAAACACAGATAGAATCATGTTGAAATAATGTTTGGCTTTCTTCCGAAGCGTATTTGTGGCTCCAGGTGGGGGGATGCGCTCGTCCTTATTGTTCCTCTCTAGGGACGAGCCACTTCTGTCATCCTCAGCGGCAACGTCTGCATCACTCTATCGATCAGCTCCACAAATTGGAGGGCAGAGAGTGAAAAAAAGACAAAAAGACAGAAGCTGAGGGATATAGAATGCCTGTAAAAAAAAAAGAGAGAGAGAGGAGCGGGGATGCTGGGAATTGTTTGTCTTGTTCAGAGACGTTAGGCTGAATGAACTCGACTGTCAGTCGTCCTTGTTTTACGCGCGCTGTGGATAGACGACGTGTCTCCAAACGCAGCAGGCTGTTATCGCTAAAGCAGCCTTTAATTTCCAGCAGCTCACAGTATGATAAAGAAAAGTCATATGCATATGTTCAAAATGATTAACCTGTACATGACATTTGTGAACTTGGCCTGTTCTCAAAGCTTTTTCTGTTGGAAACACCAGTGCTTGCAAAGTAGAAAAAGTGCAATTCACTATGCAAATATTCAGAGGACGTCATCGCTGTAAGTTAGATTTTAAAAGCGCAAAATGCAGTGTTGCATTCAAGGTCAGCAAAATGCAACAGAATGGAACAGAATGCAGGCATCAAGCTATGTTGAACATCTTTTAACATGACATTCATCTAAGAAAGTGGCGTTTATGGCATGGTTTATGGGAAAAATGGTGAGCTGTATATAATATTTTATTTTTTTTTTTTTTTTTTTTATGAGTTTGAGGTTGAAAAAAATGATTAAATGCTGATTATAATTATATGATATTAATTTAAAAAATACAATAATTTATTGCAAAATATTAAAAAGTATTGATGAACATATATTCATCAAATGTATAAAAAGGCTAATTTAACCAATTTATATAATGTTTTTGAAAGGCTCTTATGCTTACCAAGGATGCATTTTTTATCACAAATATAGCAAAAACTATAAATATTTGTTTTCTATTTGAGTATATTTTAAAATATAATTTATTCCTGACACAAAGCTGAATTTTCAGCATAATTACTCCAGTCTTCAGTGTCACATGATCCTTCAGAAATCATTCTAATATGCTGATTCGCTGCTCAAGGAACATTTCTTATTATTATCAATGTTGAAAACTGCTTAATATTTTTGGAAACTGATATTTTTTTTAATACTTTAGAAAGATCAGCATTTAAATAGAAATAAAAATTAAATCGGGTTGAATCGTCCTTACTGAATAAAATTATTAATTTAATCTTTAAATAAATAAATAAATGAAGTACCCACCCCAAACTTTTAAAGAGTAATGTACATTTTTTTATTTTTCACAGAAGAAGGAAAGCCTTACAGTAAATGTTTGGAACAACAAAAAGGTGAGTAAATGATGCCAGAATTTTAATTTGGGTGAACCTCTTTAAAATCTCTTTATAGAACAGAACACAACACTAATAGTGAGTGAGACATTCTTAAACTTTACTTAAACTTTGTGCTTAAACATAAAAATGTGAAGATTGTAAAGTTTATGAAGACCAAAAATTGATTTGGCACAAAATTAGCACACCTACGAAACAGGAGAAGAAAGTTTTGGAAGCTAAAAGTTTTAGACAGTAGTTTTGTAGCTTAGCTCAACATAACATATAGGTGAAAACAGGCTGTTTAAAGTGGCAGAGAGAGGATAGAAAATCATTAATTATGAAACAAAATTTTAAAAAAAGTTTGAGAAATATCAGTGCAGTGCAGCCTTCCGAACACTTTTTGGCATATCCTAAAATTTGGAAACGGATGCGCTCTGCTCCACCTGTGTGCACAACCACGGCCACACGGAAAGCTGGAAGAACCGAGAATGAAAAACACAGACAAAATAATATAAAATACAGCACTTATGGTCTATATGTTTCAATTTAATGTGCTTGTAATGATAAATTATTTTAGCTAAGCTGCCCATAGAGGACTTGAGCAGTGTCGTGGTGGCCAGGACATTAGAACAATTGCTGCTGTCAGGGGAGGCTGTGGCCATTAGTCAATAAATTAAAGAGTAATTACAATGGTTTCTGCTTCTGTGACTCTATCTGCGAGACCTCACACAGGTGGAATAGAAATGTGTTCAGAGACCAGAGAGAGAGAAAGAGAGAGAGAGAGAGAGAGAGATGTTTCTGAATCACATCCAGCTTCAATAGATGACAGCAGAGAAAGTTGGCCAGAAAGTTCCTTTCTCCTTCTCTCCTTAACTCATTAAAATCCTGAGGAATGGAAGATGGATCTCCACTTGAAATGTTTTCTGTGAGTCTTTTAGATTCACTGAATCACCTTCACATTTGCATATACTATAGGAATCTTAAAGGTACAGTAGCAAAAACAGTTTGTTTTCTAAGGGTCATAAAATGCGGGTGGGGAAATTATGAATTTGTCAAGTTCATAATTTGAACAGCTTCGTCTTCACTCTCTGAATGTGGAGAAGACGAAGGAGATTGTTGTTGACTTCAGGAGAGTGCACACTCAGCATGCTCCTCTGACCATCATGGTGTGACTGTGGAGAGAGTGAGCAGCACCAAGTTCCTGGGTGTACACATCACAGAGGACCTCTCCTGGACTAACGACACTGCAGCACTGGCCAAGAAAGCACAA
The DNA here is from genome assembly GCA_027422415.1 of Schizothorax lantsangensis. Classification (NCBI taxonomy): domain Eukaryota; kingdom Metazoa; phylum Chordata; class Actinopteri; order Cypriniformes; family Cyprinidae; genus Schizothorax; species Schizothorax lantsangensis. The sequence goes on along the minus strand of CM049847.1, from coordinate 10,692,445 downwards.
CAGCGTCTCTACTTCCTCCGCAAACTCAGAAGAGCCAGAGCCCCGGCCTCCATCATGTGCACCTTCTACAGAGGCACCATCGAGAGCATCCTGACTAGCTGCATCACTGTGTGGTATGGCGCCTGCAACGCGTCCTGCCGCAAGACCCTTCAACGGATAGTGAGAGCAGCTGAGAAGATTGTTGGTGTCTCTCTCCCCTCCCTCCAGGACATCTACAGCACCCGTCTCACCCGCAAAGCCCTCAGCATTGCAGGTGATCCCACCCACCCGACACACAGCTTCATTCATCAGGCTGTCAGGAAGCTCAACTCTCTCCCCCCTCCCCCCCCTCCTCTCTTTTGCCCCATGCACCATTGAACTCTGACCCTCTGACTCCCCCCCACACACACACACACACTGTGACCAGCACCAGTCACTTTGTACAGCATAGGACTGACCTCCTTCAACTACCTCTTCTGACAGTTTGAATAAAGACTGCTCTCTGAGCTTTTTGTCACTTTAAATAGACTGATAAGCTGTTTTGCACTACACCATTTATATCTGCACTGTTTGTTTATTTAACTGGTTTGCACTCTATCTACCATGTGCCTTATGCTACTTTATCTATTTTTTATTATTATTATTATTTTTATTTTTTTACATGTCCTTATTTGTATATTTGTAATAGTTGCATTATATATATATATATATATATATATATATATATATATATATATATATATATGATTTGTATTTATCTGTATTTTTACGTTCTACTGTTAGTGTTTAGTGTTATCTGTATGCACCAAGGGTCTGAGAGTAACGAAATTTCAATTCTCTGTATGTATGTACGGTACATGTGGCAGAATTGACAATAAAGCATACTTTGACTTTGACTTGACTTTGAAGTTAAAGACCCAAAAATGTCATTTACCCATTGTCGTATTGTTATATGACAGCACAACTGTTTTAAGAAATGTTTCTTAAACAGCAACAGGGTCACGTGACACTGAAGACTGGAGTAACGATGTGGAAAATTCAGCTTTGCATCACAGGAATAAATTACATTTTATAATATATTCACATAGAAAACAGTTTAAATTGTAAAAAAAAATACTGTTTTTACTCTAATTTTGATCAAATAAATGCAGCCTTTCAGTCGTTTTAAAAATCTTATCAACCCCCAAACTTCTAAATCCAACCTGATCTCATGACGAAAATGTACCTGTTGGAACATTTTCGCAAGACGCGAAATACGCACTGTCATGTACGTTTCATGACATATTCGATGTGAAATGTCCACTGAGTGGCACTAAAAGAGTGTTCGTTTTTTCCCCTGGAACAGATGAAGGTATATATGGTACGTTTTATGTGACGTTGGTTTTGTACGTGTCACCGCAGTTCTGACTTGAAATGTTCGTTGAGTGGCGCTATAACTCTAATGCTCCCTGACGTTTTAAAATAACATACTATCTGCACTACACCTAAACCTACCCAATAGTATGAACAAAAGCGAATGTGATGTAAAAATGCAATTGCAAGCATGCCGTTTTAGCTTGTTTTTCATCGTGAGTCATGTTTTTCACGGAATACCAAGGATTCCGCATCCTAAGTTCAATTTTGTAGCTGAGCTACTGAGCAAGCTTGTTACCTCTGGAAAGCGAAAAATATGGAGCTGTAATCAAACTGTAGTGATATGAACTTATTGGTACATATTTTGCGTCTTGCGAAAAAGTTCCCACAGGTACGTTTTCATCATGAGATCAGGTAGTCTAAATGTAAGGCCCATAAATTAAATTCATATGAGGGAATATATTATTCCTGACCCGTACTGAACTTTTGTCTCACAGTAGGACACAAGCACCATCCCTTCCCATCCAATAAAAGTCTCAGTCGCTGACAGAAAGCAAAATGGCTATACCTGAGTCCACTCACCTGCATTCCACTTGAGTCCACTTCAGCAGAGATAATACAAAGAGATAATCATCCGCAGGTAAAAGCACACTTGCATTAGACAAATCCCCAGGTATTCTCACCAGAGCCGAATGGAGAGATGCCTGGGGTTGTTCTGTGTGCACTCAGTGCCTAATAATATATGACACCCCTACTGCTCAGCTTTATAATACTCAATCATAGAGCGCAAACATATTCCACTGACAAGCGTGCAAAGAGTTAGTGCATACCGAAAATAACCAATCACATCTGAAATCTGCAACAGCAGAACGAGAGACTGAGAAAGGGGGCAAGAAGTCAGTTAACTAACTAGTACACTATGAGTGGACTGTGTTAAAGCTAATGAAGTGATCTAAAGCTGATAGTTTTCTAGTAGTTAGTCTTTGACTGCATTATGCATATTTTTCTAGACAATTTTCCAGATTTTCCCAGAGTTGGAATTAATTTATTCATTTATTTAAAATAGTACATAAAGCATTTATGCTAGAATAAATATTTTAAACAGTAGTGTTCTGCACTCACATTAAATGTGAGCACCTCTAGTTTGCATTTTTCTTTGATCTTTTCTTTTATATTATTTTTATAACAACTTTGCCTTTTTTAATTTAGTTTTATTTTATTTATTTTTATTGGGCCTTTGCCTTTTTATTTATTATTTCATGTATTTTTTTTATTGAGTATTTGCCTATTTTTTGTTTATTTTAGTGAGCATTTGACCTTTTTAGTTATCTAAATTGAATTGAATTGAATTGAATTTTAGATCATTTTATTAAGCATTTGACCTTTTTAATTTTTTATTTGATTTTAATTTCATTTAATTTGTTTATTTTATTGAACATTTGCCCTTATATTTTAATTTTAGATAATTTGTTGAGCATTTGCCATTATTTATATATAGTATATATATATAGTATATATTATTAAGCATTTACATATGTTATACATTTGTTATATTGATTTAATTGGCCATTTGCATTTTTAGTTTTTATTTGATTTGATTTGATTATTTTGCATTTGTCACTGGTAGTGGAAGAAACTGTCCTAGTATGCATAGCACAATTCACAGTCTTCATACTACTCTCATTAAAGTATATATGCAGTTAAAAATTTGGCTCTTCTGATATTCTCATGTCCTTCAGCTTCGCTCTCCATCTCATAAACAGAGCCGTAAAGAAACACACAAACATACTGCGGTCACTTCCTTATTCTGCTCATCATCTAGCCATGCTAATGAGTTTATTTGAAACATTTTCACTCATGCAGTATTCACAAACACACCCCGAACGCACACGCACCCACGAGACTCCACTGGAGCGAACAACTTTCTCTCAAGGGCAAATGCAGAAGTTTAGCAGAGCTAGACAGTGGCAGCATCTATACTGAACAGCTCAGGTGTGTGTGTGTGTGTGTGTGTGTGTGTGTGCTCCACCAGGTGTGTGAGATGTAGGCATGTTTCTGACAGCAGAAGAACACTCCAGAATCTGCCTCCTTCTCCACGGGATTTCCTATTATCGCCAGAGACACAAATAGCCTTTGAATTGTGGGTAACAGGTGTCCGGAAGTCACAAACAAATGATTTGTACGTCTAGAGGAGAGTCGCACAGAACACGCTGTTTGTTTGGATAAAGCCAGCTGTCTCGCAACCTTTTTTGCGGCTTTCATCAACAGCCACCTCATCTTCACTAATGAGGCGTAATCTTAATAGCATGTCACCCCCTATGAGATGGGCGCCGTGCCATTCTGATGGGCTGACACGGGTGGAAGGTGTCACTGGCTTAACGAGGGGCGTAAATCTGACACAGCGGGACCAAAAAAGGTGCTTTATCAGCCCGTGGCGAGACACACACTCTTTCATAGAAGAGGAGCCGAGAGACAAAGAGAAGGAAAGTTTAACTACTGCCTGCAGTGAAAGAGCCTCTTGTGTTTGGGCTTGTGTCTCACCCAGCTGCAGGGCCGTGACAGCTGTAAACGCAATGAGACATTCAGTGGATTTGGCCCCGTCCTCCACCGGAGAGGCCCCACGCCGCGCTCTCAGACGCCAGAACTTCGCTCCCACCTGTGGTGCCCACCTGCACGCAAATTCAGCCTTGATTTATGACGTGTAGGTACGATAACTTATAGTTCTGGTAGAAGCGTGAAAGTTAAGTCTCAGACGGTTGCAGGTGAGCGAGTCCCACCCATGGAACACCCACGTCTGTCCAAACCATTACTGCACAGATTCCCTGAGTATAAGCCACAGTCCCTAAAATCAAAATCAGTTTATTAATAGTAATGCTTATTATATTCACAAATAAAAAAAAATTATAATATTATAATATAATAAAATTGTGTAAAATTGTAATTTATTATTGGTTAATATTTATTATTTTTTATTTTAAAATTATTTTTTATATATTTATTAAAAAAAATATATTAATCTTGACAGGTAATTCACAGCACAAACATACATTTGTGTACAAGCTTATAGATTAAAGTCTAATATAGATTTTTTTTTATGCAGTTGTTTGCAAGTAAATGATATACACAGTACAAGCAGAACAACACTACTATTCAAATGTTTGGGTTAATTAAGATTTTTTAAATGTTATTGAATCTCTTGTGCTCTCCAAGGTTGCATTTATTTTATACAAAATATAGTAAAGAAGAAACATTTCTTATCAATTTTGAAAATACTAAAAGTGCTGCTTAATATTTTTATGGAAACTGGTCTTTTTTTTTTAAAGCAAAAGTTTAAAAGAACAGCATTTATTTGCAAATCTTTTACATTATAAATGTCTTTACTGTTGTTTTTGATTATTTAATTCATCCCTGCTGAATAAAAATATTATTTTTGATTTTATTATTTTTTGATATTTAAATATTATTTAATTTATATATACATATCAGTGCTGTCAAACGGTTAATCGCGATTAATCGCATCCACAATAAAAGTTTTTGTTTACATAATACATGTGTGTGTACTGTGTATAGTGTACTGTGTATATTTATTATGTATATACTGTATAAAGACACACACATGCAGCATATGTTTTGAAAATATTTACATGTATATATTTATATTCATATAATTTATATTATAAATAAATATATTATTTAATATATAAAGTAAAAATAAAAAATGTAAAAGTACATACACGGTACACACACATATACTATGTAAACAAAAATGTTTATTTTGGATGCAATTAATCGCGATTAATCATTTGACAGCACTAATATATATACGTATATATATATGTATATATATACACATACTGACCCCAAAATTTTGAATAGTAGGGTATTTTTTAGGCTTGTCAAATAATCAGCACTGTTTTTGGCCTTTTGTAAATTTTAACTCTACACACATTTTCTTTTTAATGATTTCTTCCGTATGTTTATACAAACGTTAATTTAAATGTAATTTAAACGTTTCTACTCAAGTCTATTATGATATTGCCTATTTTAGATAAATCTCACCTCTAAACTACTCATAAAAATGCTTTTTATGTTCATTTTCTTCTGTTTAAATGGACTTTCTTGGCTAGAATAAACGTCTGAGACGTCAGAAGTCTGGTTATGTGAGAATATAGGTGAGTTTTAAGGGGGTTGAGGAGAGAAAAGGCTCTCTGAAAGTGGCCTCCCGCCGACTGGGGAGATGAATCCAGGAAATGGGGGTCAAAAGCATGTGAACCATGAGTGACTGCTGGATGATGCAGCGGTCATTGATATGCACGTCTCTGCTGGTATTTGTGGTGAGGGTTTGGAATGAGGCGAGAGCAGATGATCCAGCCCTCGACTGATGCAGTATTTATAAGTCAGAGCCTCCCCAAATGAGCATTTGGACAAAGAGGAAGTACTCGCTCTCTCTCTTTCTCTCTCTTCCACTGCGAGCACTATTTATCTTGCTGGTCTCTGATAAATGGTGGATGTGTATGTAGCTCATTCATTGGTGTAGCTCTCATTGTCTCGCTGCGTCAGCCTTTTCTACTGCTCCACCACAGCGCTCTCTAAACTATTCATGAAGTGCTCCTCAAACACCACTAAATCTAGATAAACCCTTAAGGAAAAGGTTTGTGCATTGACAGCTGTGCCAAAATTCGGATGCCAGATTTCCAGTACTAAATTGCGAATGTCTATCAGTTTGCCTGAGGAGAAGAAGCAGTGATGTCCAGAGTTTTGCTTGACAGCTGGCTGTAGCATATGAGAAATATGTATCATTGTTGTATCGGAGGGATTTGTTTTGGGATAGAAGAGATTTGTTTGGATGTGCTCTGTCTTAGAGACACTTGTCACCCTAAAGCTCCTGTTTATCCTCGTCAGCTGTTCATCTGATGGTCCTGTTTCACAGACGCACACTGATTTTGCCCAGTCAGTTCTGAGTATGCAAACACACTCATAATCAACTCCTACTATCATTTTTAGAGAATAATTGGTTTAACTGATATTCTGTAGTTATATTTACACTTTTTTTCTACAGTCCACTGTTTATCTATCTTCACTGCACAAGCTGTATTCAGTGTAGTCTGGGTCTTTTTTTTTCTTGTGTAGTTTTGTGTATGTTTTTGAGGACAATGACGTGTCGTACAACCCACCCATGTTTCTACCAAGTCACTGACATATTGTAATTGTAAAAGAAATTAAATAAATAAATAATAATAAAAAAGTAATTTTATGAGATAGATAGATAGATAGATATATAGATAGATAGATAGATAGATGGATAGATAGATGGAACATTGTAGAGTGCCTCCCTTCCAATAAATCACAATAAACTTTGTGCTTTTGTTATTTTTGATATGAAAGTCTCAGATTTCAAATTCTTACCATTTTATTACAATATTCAAACAATAAATACCGTTTTGGCATTGTTTAATGTGGAGCGCTGTAGTGTCTCAGCGGTGGAAAGACGTCAATATAACAGCTTGTAAACAATGTCACGTAACATCAAATTTACAGAAAAGTTTGCAGGAAAAAAAAACATATTCATGACCATAAACCCGTTTAAAAATTAATTTTAGAAAGGAGCATTTTGCTAAATATATGAACCATGTGACACATTCATTATATTTTTACTGTCTTTCAATGTTTAATTTATGTTGGAATAAATCCATCAAGTTTTTCAGCCACCATTTAATTGTAACTTTATTATTATAAAAACTGTGGAATTTGTGGAATTTAAGCATTTGTATTCAAATAAATAAATTTTAACCTTCAGTATTGATAATGTAGTACCAGCTGACTTGCATGTGTATTTTACAGCATTAGTTGAGAGTTTTTGTTTTCCTTGAGAAAATTTGACATGTACTGTACCTGATATATATCCAAAATAATCTAATTAAATCTAATCTGAAATCGAATTGAATCTCAAGCTTGTGAATCGGATTCAAATCTATTAGACAGATTAAGTCATTTTAACTTTAATTATAATAAACTGACTTAAAAAATTGAGTTATGGCACTGCCATATTTACTTATTAAATATATATATATTTTTTTTTAAATTATAAAGTAAAATAAAAAACATTTTGCCATCACTTACTGATCACTTGGATAATTTAGTCTTTTTCTAACCTCAGTTTTTGTAATTTCTGTCCTTTTTTTTTTTTTTTTTTTTGGTTGGTCTTAAATACATTTTTTTCAAGTATTTCTCATTGACTGTTTGAGTCAGGTCAGAATCAGTTCCCAGATGCCGATGTGCATCATATGAGGTGTTTGAGTGAGTGAGAGTGTGTGTGTGTGTGTGTGTCTGTGTGTTCTTGACTGTACAGTATGGGTCAATGAGCTGCAGTGACAGAACAGTGCTGCACACCACGTCTCCACATGACTGAATGAGAGCTGATCCATTCCCATTTATTGATGGGAACAATATGAGACACTAGAATGACTAAATCCACAGTGCACACCCTCCTCTCTCTCTTTCTCTTTCTCTCGCTCTGATTTTCTTTTTATTTTGGCCTCTCTCACTGGAGAACCATGAGTGTCAAGAGGATGGACAGAAAGAATATTAAAAGAGTATTATGAAGAAGAGTGGAAAGTACATACAGTGGCCCCAAAAGTATTCGGACACTTAAAAATGTCTGAATGTCATTGCTTTAGATTTCTCCAGGTATTATAAGTCTCCATTCTTATATATAATGCCCATTTTTCACAATTCAATAATGAATAAAATGAAATCCCACCCTATTTTATTCCCCTCGTTGAATATCTTTCACTAAAACGTGTCACATTACGGAAGTAAAATGAATTGTGTTTTGTGTTGACTTTAAGTGTCTGAATGCATTTTGAGGCTGCTGAACAATCTGCATTTCACAACACAGATATATTGGGACGCAGCCACAAAGAGAGAGAGCGAGCTGAGAGGGATGAAACCAAAAAAAAAAGAAAAAATCCAACGCCTCTCATATCATTTCAAAAGATGAATCTAATCTCACTGCAATCAGCTCTCTTGCTCTACCGCCTGTCTCTCGTATGATCGTCAGCAGCGGTCTCTCGGCACGCTCCCATCCCCTCCCCACAGGCCACGGACGCTTCGCTTTGCGGTTATTAACCTGAACAGTGGGCGCATCTGAGTCTAGGTTAATAAGCTGCTGTCTTCACCTCACTCTTTGTCGGGAGAACAATGTTGTCAAGCCTCCAGAAATTGGCAATTTACAACAGAGATGGAAATGGAAGGCAAGGTACTCTTTTGTGGAATGCTTTTTATAGCAGGGCCCACCGGCGGTGCCTTGCTCTCCCACAGCCTTTTAATGATGGATATGAAATTACAGAGGTGTGAGACTGAGATGAGATGAGAATGGACAGAGACAAGGCGAAGGGAGACATGGGCGCTAACCAGCAGCTAGTGCAGTGTACTATATTTAGACCGGGTTTAAAACAGGTCAGAGACAGATAAAAAAACTAGATATGGTGTTGGTGCCAACAAGTCTTGAGAAACGTCATGGTAAATATGGCTGTTTTGACAGATAATGCAGTATAAATGTTGCTGATATATAGTAAGCAAGTAATTATATATGTGAAGCGTGAGTGTGTGTGTGTGTGTGTGTGTGACCCTGGACCACAAAAACACTCATAAGTAGCACTTGTATATTTGTAGCAATAGCCAGCATTACATTGTATGGGTCAAAATTATTGATTTTTCTTTTATGCCAAAAATCATTAGGATATTAAGAAAGATCATGTTCCATAAAGATATTTTGTACAATTTCTACCGTAAATATATCAAAACTTAATTTTTGATTAGTAATATGCATTGCTAAGAAGCTTTGAACTTTAAAGGCGATTTTCTCAGTATTTACATTTTTTTTGCAGATTCCAGATTTTCAAATAGAACTATTTTCAAATAGTTCAAATAGTTTCCAAAAATTTTTTTACCCTTTTGACTGGTTTTGTGGTCCAGGGTATATATACAGGTGCATCTCAATAAATTAGAATGTCGTGGAAAAGTTAATTTATTTCAGTAATTAAATTCAAATTGTGAAACTCGTGTATTAAATAGATTCAATGCACACAGACTGAAGTAGTTTAAGTCTTTGGTTCTTTTAATTGTGATGATTTAGGCTCACATTTAACAAAAACCCACCAATTCAACAAATTAGAATATGGTGACATGCCAATCAGCTAATCAACTCAAAACACCTGCAAAGGTTTCCTGAGCCTTCAAAATGGTCTCTCAGTTTGGTTCACTAGGCTACACAATCATGGGGAAGACTGCTGATCTGACAGTTGTCCAGAAGACAATCATTGACACCCTTCACAAGGAGGGTAAGCCACAAACATTCATTCCCAAAGAAGCTGGCTGTTCACAGAGTGCTGTATCCAAGCATGTTAACAGAAAGTTGGAAGGAAAAAGTGTGGAAGAAAAAGATGCACAACCAACCGAGAGAACCGCAACCTTATGAGGATTGTCAAGCAAAATCGATTCAAGAATTTGGGTGAACTTCACAAGGAATGGACTGAAGCTGGGGTCAAGGCATCAAGAGCCACCACACATAGACGTGTCAAGGAATTTGGCTACAGCTGTCGTATTCCTCTTGTTAAGCCACTCCTGAACCACAGACAACGTCAGAGGCGTCTTACCTAGGCTAAGGAGAAGAACTGGACTGTTGCCCAGTGGTCCAAAGTCCTCTTTTCAGATGAGAGCAAGTTTTGTATTTAATTTGGAAACCAAGGTCCTAGAGTCTGGAGGAAGGGTGGAGAAGCTCATAGCCCAAGTTGCATGAAGTCCAGTGTTAAGTTTCCACAGTCTGTGATGATTTGGGTGCAATGTCATCTGCTGGTGTTGGTCCATTGTGTTTTTTGAAAACCAACGTCACTGCACCCGTTTACCAAGAAATTCTGGAGCACTTCATGCTTCCTTCTGCTGACCAGCTTTTTAAAGATGCTGATTTCATTTTCCAGCAGGATTTGGCACCTGCCCACACTGCCAAAAGCACCAAAAGTTGGTTAAATGACCATGGTGTTGGTGTGCTTTACTGGCCAGCAAACTCACCAGACCTGAACCCCATAGAGAATCTATGGGGTATTGTCAAGAGGAAAATGAGAAACAAGAGACCAAAAAATGCAGATGAGCTGAAGGCCACTGTCAAAGAAACCTGGGCTTCCATACCACCTCAGCAGTGCCACAAACTGATCACCTCCATGCCACGCCGAATTGAGGCAGTAATTAAAGCAAAAGGAGCCCCTACCAAGTATTGAGTACATATACAGTAAATTAACATACTTTCCAGAAGGCCAACAATTCACTAAAAACATTTTTTTATTGGTCTTATGAAGTATTCTAATTTGTTGAGATAGTGAATTGGTGGGTTTTTGTTAAATGTGAGCCTAAATCATCACAATTAAAATAACCAAAGACTTAAACTACTTCAGTCTGTGTGAATTGAATTTATTTAATACACGAGTTTCACAATTTGAGTTGAATTACTGAAATAAATGAACTTTTCCACGACATTCTAATTTATTGAGATGCACCTGTATATTACGACAGCGTTTTAATGCCATGTAAAAAAATAAATAAGAAGAAGATTATGAGATTAAAGTCGTAATATTTCGAGAACAAAGTCGAAATTACGAGAATAAAGTCGAAATATACGAGAATAAAGTCAAAATATTTTGAGAATAAAGTCAAAATTATGAGAATTAATTTGTAGCAATTACGAGATTAAAGTTATAATAGCCCATTTTAAGAGTATATTAGCCTATTACGCATGCAAATTATTGCCATTACTGGGTGGCTGGCGCACTACAAATAATTAATAGATTTGAAGACGTTAAATATTATTTCCAATCATTTACTGTATTATAGCGTGAATAAAACAGCTTGTGACTTGTCACTTAACGTTATAGCCTACCTCAGAAAAGACAACATAACTTATGTTTAATGAGTTGGAGCCCACTTCAACCTTTAGAATGTTTTATTGTTGTTTTTAATTAAATACATGTGAGGAATGAAAGGTTGGATGCCACAGACGTTTTTTGCGGAGTAGGTGGTGGAATTTTTACAAAGAAAACGGAAAAATTTAATGAATTGATTCACATGAATACAGCGATCTGTCACGCCACATTTAAGATCCTGAAATACACATTATTGTAAGACACATTGTTTGTATTTTGCTATAAAAATGATTTTGAAAGCTGAGCCTTTGTTTTATATTAAAAGTACCAAAACCACAAGGGGGGCTGGTGCACTACAAATAACGAATGCAATCGAAGACATGAAATATTATTTCCAAGCATACTGTCCCCGCGAGTATGACAAATGGTATGATTTCTGCTAATAATCCCACATATATTTGTTGTGTATTAACCCCTTTGCTGTCACCCCCCATTTTCGGCATGGAGACACAAATGACATACCCAAAATAAAAAGGTTGCTGCTTATGAGTCTTTCTGACTAGATACATAATCAACATGTTCACAAAGCTGACACTTCAAAGTTTACTGTTTAAAGATAATAGAGATAAATAAGCTGAAACATAAAACAAAAATAAAAATATTAAAAACATATTTTTTAAATGTATAAAATAAAATAAAATAAAATAGTATGTTGCTGTCGTATATGCGTTTAGAAACACAATGAAGCTAATGCCACAAGTCTACTAATGCTTCATTTCAAATTTCAGGACATAATCTCTAAAACTGTGAATTTTATGAATCATTTTCTAAGACCATGTCATGTGTGTTTTTAGAGAAGGCTAATAAAATTGATTTATGGCCCCCTGTAAGCTCTCCTGAGTGCTAAAACATCATCATAATATATATACTACTGTGCAAATGTCTTATAATTTTACCAACAAAAAAATGGTTGTAAAAGGATAGTTCACCCAAATTACTAATCCTGATGTCGTTCCAAATTCATAAGACCTTTGTTCATCTTCGGAAATTAATATATTTTTGATGAAATCCGAGAGCTTTCTGACCCTGCACAGACAGCAACACAGCTACCACGTTCAAGGCCCAGAAAGGTATAAGAACATTGTTAAAATAGTCCATGTGACATCAGTGGTTCAACCGTAATATTATGAAGCTACAAGAATACTTTTTGTGCGCAAAGAAAACAAAAATAAAGACTTTATTTAACAATTTCTTCTCTTCCGTCATGTTACTCTCGTAAACGTATGTCAAAGACTGACGTAAAGAAGAAATTGTTACATTTTGTTAAGTTGTTATTTTTGCTTTCTTTGTGGACAAAAATGACGGCTGAACCCCTGATGTCAAATGGACTATTTTAACAATGTCCTTACTACCTTTCTGGACCTTGAATGTGGTAGTTGCGTTGTTGTCTATGGAGGGTCAGAAAGCTCTCGGATTTCATCAAAAATAAAGTGATTGTCAAAGTGATTGTAATGTCTATTTCCTATAATTTGGTTGCATTTGGCACAACTGTGATAGAAACAATAATCGAAAAAGGCTTATTGTTTCATGCTGTATATTGTATCTCCCACCCCTAACTCAGCGGTTCAGCTGGGAAGTACTTGATTGAGCTGCTTTGAAGCATGTGTTGATTTTGATAGATTTTTAATGGCACGTCCCTCTTCATTCCAGTCGCACAGCACGGCACAAGGACACAACTCCGTCAGGACACAGTCAGGAAGCTACCGCTATAACAACAGAGTGGAGATCTGCTGCTCCTCAAAGATGTCGTGCTTCCCACGCTGCCTTTTTGAAATACCCTGCGGTCTGGCGAAAATTAATTTGACTCCCTGTGGGTGTGGAGTTGGCTGAGAGATTGAGGAGGGAAGGAAGGAGGGTGAAGCGTCCTATGTGTGTGGAATCATGGACAGGTAGCAGCCCCTGCCCCTGACAAACACAGATAGTCCACAGCCTCATGCTGATGTATTCATGAGGAGTCCTGCACCTCCAATAACTTAATTAACCCTGTGTAGCAGCCCACTGCTTACTGTCCCTTCCACAGCAGATAATACACAGGACACCATGCAGGAAAACACATCATTTGTGTTCCTCGCTCTCTCTCGTATCTCGCGGTTCTGTGCAGGAATGTGTGGTGAGATTGTGGAAATGTTCTAGGTGTCTCGTACAACAATGGCAGTGTCAACTCCATGAGATATTTTTGAGAAACATTTTATTTAGCTGAATAGATATAAACTGGTGTTCCTCAAACATCTTGGTTCCATTAAACATTTCTTGTGTAGAATATTTTATGCAGGTTTGCTCTATGTTTTGCTTTGTTTTTAGACTTCAGGCATATTTAAGGTTAAAGTTAAGGTTAAAATATATCTATCTGTCTATCTATCTAGCTATCTATCTATCTATCTATCCTACGTTCTACGTATCATTTGTTCTATCTATCCATTCATCTATCCGTCTATCCTTTGTTCTATCTTTTGATTGTTCTATCTATCATTCCATCCATCCATCCATCCATCCATCCATCATTCTATGTATCATTTGTTCTATCCATCCATCCATCAATTCATTGTTCTACGTATGTATCGTTTGTTCTATCTATCCATCTGTCCATCCATTGTTCCATCCCTCCCTCCATCCATCCATCCATCCATCCATCCATCCATCTCTCCCTGTCATTCCAATTCCAATTCAACTTCCTGTGTTTTGCAGTCAACTCAATTTAAGTTCTAAATTTTGAACAACCCTTGTGTCAACAGCAAAACGGCTCTAATGCGGCCTTAATTAACGCAGAACCGAATCCTAAAAGTTTAATTGGCATCTTTTGCTCCCCCCTTCCCTCTTTCTGGAAATGCAAATCTTGTTTACATCAGTGTTGGACAATTTTTTTTTTCTTTTTTTTTTTTGTCATGGAGTATATTGGAACCCGAGGGCAAAGAAAACAGTTTAAAAACATCTCCAACATACGCAGCGTAATGTTTCCAGTAATGATTTAATTAGGTTTAATAGCTTCCGTGGCTTTACCCTTTTCACACTCATCCAGTTAACACAATGCAGAAGCCTCAATGCGATTTTCCCTGAGGGCCGAAACTCAGCGCCGTCTTTTCATTACTGTTCACACCACAGCTCCAAATGCCACCACCATTGATAACCTCCAACCCCCAGAGGGAAAGCCTGAAAACGAGATGATCGGGAAGCCCATCGTATGCCGCAACTCCTGTATGCAATTATTCAGCCATGAATGCTGTGGCCTTTCCATGCCCTTTGGAAAACTTACCCTGACCAAATGCTCGCTGGGGTTGCTCGGTCTGGGGGCGTTGTGCATTTTAAAGTTAGCGTGTGTTGCCTGTGGTCGCCTTATTGATCCCGGGCAGCCTGGTGCTCTCTGCTTTTTGGAGATAAGGCAACAGACTCGACCCCCTCCTTATCCCACTGGCCCGCCAGACTTACAAACACAAACACCCAATTTCTAATCCACTTGTGGGCTGCTGAAGACAGACAGGCCTTTATTTATACCCTTTCAAGCCATCCTCGGGGTCCGCCGTTCCGATAAGCCGTGTAGGGACATCAGTTTTCTTGTTTGGAGGCAATCTGACGTAGACGAAGCCGTCCACCCATCACTGTCCCGACCCCGTCTGTTTTAGCCAACCGAAGGAGAAGGAGCCGAACCGACCAAAGCACCAGGTGTGGATGGGATCAGTGTTCTGTTATGCTGAGTGTGAAAAAAGTATCAAACTCATGTCCGATACTGTGCGATAGGATATAGTGGAGACTAGAGGTCTTCACGGGTCCACTTGGATCCGAAAACCCGAGACCCGACCCGAGACCAGAGCGGGTTCGGGTCCAAAACTTCTACGAGTGCCTCGGACACGGGTCGGGTTCGGTATTAGCAGGCTCGGGTCTCGGGTAATTAAAATAAATGTGCTTTTCCCAAATGGACCCGATAAGACCCGAAATTCTTTTAAACTTTCCCGGATGCGTAGCCTACTTGTGCGTTCATATTAAGTTCATTTTTGAGAAACGCACGTAAAAAAGGAACACGTTTGTAACCTCAGAAATCCATCTTATAGATATGAGGTCCATCAGGAAATCCACTCACTTCATTACGCTGCGTGTCAATGCAAGGCTTTTCTTTTTTTGTGTGTGCAGAAGCCCTTCACCGGAGATGAGGTAAATAACGTTGCAGACAAAACTAGCAAATCCATGATTTATTAACTTATCGATTTAATTTTTTATAAAACTATCACGTTTATATTTCAAATCCACTGGTTACAATTAAAAGCCAAACTCAGAAATAACATGTATCCATCAGGCAGGCAAAAATATAAAGTAATAGGCTAATAAGTAAATAAACTGAATGAAAGTAATGGAGCAGCGGCCAAATCAGCAGGACCACGGGATTTTTCCGGACCGATGCGGGGCTGAAGGCTGTGCACACGTCAATGCCGTTTACGTTCGGGTCCAGTCGGGTTCGAAAATAAATGCGGTCGGGTCAGGTCGGACTCGGGTCTAATTTCATCGGGTCTGTCTCGGGTCGGGTTTATCTTTTTTTTATTATTATTTATGCACGTCGGGTTCGGGTAAGAAGTGATTCGGGTCGATTCGGGTCGGGCACAGATTTTAGGACCCGAGAAGACCTCTAGTGGAGACTACAGATGTAGTGCTATTGGTTCCAAATGTTTACAGTCAACATGAATTTTGAAATTGGAGGAAACAGTTAATCTTAAAAAAATAAAGCATGTACATATACATACATGTCCTATTCTGTGACCTAAACTCCTGAAACATTGATGTTTTATTTTTTAGAGCAGTCAATGCAATTTGGGAAAGAAATCAATCATATCTGTAAGTGTGTGAAAATACTCAGATGTAACCCCCTTTGTAATCGTTAACATTTTCATAAGTAACTGTAATTTAATCACACAATTTTTTCTCTGTAACTGTAACAGATTACAGTTACATTTATTTTGTAATTAAATTACGTGATTCCGTTTTATGTAACTAGTTACACCCCAAAACTGGAGGCAATGCAGTCTTTTCCAATAGTTAACATAGTATTTTATAGTTAGTTAACATGTATTCAGTAAAGCTTACAGCAATAGCAAATAAGCATAGATCATACCACATTACGGAAGTAAAGTGGGTTGTGAATGTCGTTTCATGTTGACATACACTCATTACAGAGAATTGAAGAATTGGTTCCCTTTTGAATCGAAGTGGCCACACAAAACAGGCTGAACTGTAATTCAGCATAACTAATGGATTCTGAGAAATTAAGTGTTCTTCTACGCTGACCCTCAAAAGAGAGTTTGTTTCTGATTAAATATATAAACTAAATACAATTTAGAATTTCATTTTAATTCTAAGTCCTTACATTCAAATCAGAATTGCAATTCTGCATCCTCTTTGCTTCCACAATTCAAACTGAATTCAAGTTCAGGCATGAAGTTGGTTTTTAACCCCTTTGCTGTCACCCCCCATTTTCGGCATGGAGACACAAATGACATACCCAAAATAAACACATTCTCGCTTCAGCTCTGAATCTGCCACAGCCTTGCTTCACTGCCATCAGAGGCTGCGATTAGCAACGCATCTCGATAAGACGCTTGAACACTGATGGAATCTTGTCTCCAGAAACACCCTCAGCACCCCCTCAGACAGCAGAAATCAAATTCTGTTCAATCAGACCCACAATTACATTAGATCGAATCCAACAGCAGCGCACCGACGGCGCATGTGCTCATCCTCATGTGTTTTTGCGTTCGACGTGTGCCGCAGTCCTGTCACCATGGTAATGAGGTGATTGATTGATGAGTGTGATTGCTGACATTGAGGGGTGGGCAGGTGGGAGAATACATGGGGGGTGATTTGTTACCGCCTGCCGCCTCTGTTATCGCTTATTAAATCAACAGGCAAGGCGAGGAGATATGAAAACAGGCGGAGAGAGGCAGGACTCCTGCAAGGATAAACAGCTCAGCTCCTGTGCCATATGGAATACCAGTCCTTTTGGTGGCTAAATGCCAGCATGACTGTACACACACCAGGAGCCTCTGTCTGTTAACAGGTATCAGATGCTCTGGTGGTCGAGTCAAACGTTGTGATGCTCGGATAAGACGCGACTGGAGTCTCTTTTGTGTATGTGTGTGTGCAATGCAATAGTTTCACTTCTTTATTGTAGTTATGGATCTAGTTATTTTTGACTTATATTTACTATACCATTCGAAGCATGCACCAAATGAATTATAAGATCCATAAATAAAACAAAAATAGTATTATTTATGGTAGCACTAAGGTACGTTTTCGGTACGTTAAAATTTTGTAATTTTAATATTTATTTATTTATTTAATTTATTGTTAAAGTACTGTAACCATGTTCATTTTTAATAAAAGAAATGCATGCTACTTGTTAGATTAAATTTAGTTACTTTTTGGTAATGTTTCAGTAGAGTAATTAATTATATCATTTATTTTATTTTTATTTTTATTGTATTTTTCCCACATGCTCTTTCTAAAAAAATAAATAAAAAAAATAACATAAAAAAAGGCAGTATACAGTATACACTACACATTATTCAAGATTTAGTAAACAGTATTTTTTGATGACTTAAGGTAGGTTAAAGGGCCAATAAATTTAAAAAATAATATTTTTTTTTTGGACCTTCTACTTTGGCCAAAATGTGGAATATACAACATACAGCATATTTCATAATTGTTCATAATGTTCCCCACAGTGCAATGTGCTTGACATGGCCCTTGATTTATAGTGTGGCATTTTAAAAATAAAGTATTTTGACTTATTTAATTGAGTTGCCAAGACCTAAGACATTTTTACACAAAACTGGATAAAAATACAAAATGCTCATTCTTAAAATACATTCAAGATCACAGCTGAATGGCAATTAAAGGAACACTCCACTTTTTTTGGAAATAGGCTCAATTTCCAAGTCCCCTAGAGTTAAAAAGTTGAGATTTACCGTTTTTGAATCCATTCAGCCGATCTCCGGGTCTGGCGGTAGCACTTTTAGCTTAGCTTAGCATAGTTCATTGAATCGGATTAGACCATTAGCATCTCGCTCAAAAATGACCAAAGAGTTTCAATATTTTTCCTATTTAAAACTTGACACTTCTGTAGCTACATCGTGTACTAAGACCGACTGAAAATGAAAAGTTGCGATTTTCTAGGCTGATATGGCTAGGAACTATACTCTCATTCCGGCGTAATAATCAAGGAACTTTGCTGCCGTACCATGGGTGCAGCAGGTGCAGTGATATGACGCAGCGCCTGAAAGTAGTCCCCAGCTATATCATAGGCTACTGAGCTGGGGACTACTTTCAAGCGCTGCGTCATATCATTGCGCCTGCTGCACATACTACAGATTTGATGTATTATGAATGCATTACAATCCCATTTATTATTCATTATACATATATCTAAAGCTCTGCTGAAGTCCTACACGGTTATATCGACTGCCTGTGTTTAATCAAACATATGCCGCCCTTTGAATAAGACAGTATTCCCAACCACATCCCTTTAAGAACATTTCTTCCCTGCCCATATTTTCCATTTCTGTCTGGTACTGAAACAGTAGTCGCTGAAACAGAAGAGGCGTCCTGTCATCCGAGTGTGATAACAGAACGGTTAGCTTTCCCTTTGCCCTGCTCTCCATGTATAAATATGTATAATTCTGATAAGATTAATTGGATCGCCTAAGTACACAGAGAAGGAGAGAGAAAGAGGACGCAGAAGAGAGCTCTTGTTCCGGCTGCTTTTTGGAAATATGCTCCAGGCCCACCTCAAATTCCCCTGCTAAAGTGCTTCATTTTTTTCTAGAACAAACTGCCTTCAATTAAAAAAGAAAATGGCTTACCCAAAGGTCCCGAGGAAAAGGAGCCGAGCAAATGGCTTGAACACACTCACGATAAATAGTCCTGTTAAAATATTAAGCATTCTGAGAACTGTTCGATACAAAATGCTCACCTGTGTCTTAACGGGCAAACATATTTCTTTGAGTTTCCACTGCTAAGAGAAATTATAATCACTCACTGTGTGAGGGAATCTGTTGGAAACCTTCTCACATCATATTTCACAACAAAATCAAAATAAATAAATATATATTTTTTAAATAATAAAAATAAAATCCATTATTATTATTCTGTCCATATATGCATATCCATATCCATATATGTTGAGTCTTGGTCCTTGTACAGGAAATGCAGTTTGAATTCTGACGGTAACACTTTACAATACTGTTCCATCATTAATGAATAACTACAAAGAACACATGAGTAACGCAATATTAGCACTCTAGTAACTACTATTAACTAACAAGAAACTCTGATTAATGAATTAGTAAGTAATAGTGCTTAGTCGAATCTGCTAGTTCACTATTAGTTAATCAATAACTACTATTTTTTCATACCTCCCTAAGAACTACTAAGAATTACTATATACAGGTTAATAATTCATATGAATAATACATAATGTATCATTAATTCTAAAGTGAAGATCATGATAACTCCTTAGCAATTACTGAAGTCATTGTAAACTTTTGAGGTTTTAGTAATTAATTTTGATAACACTTAAACCAATACTAGTGGGTTACTGTGATCTTCACTTTAGAATACTGATCCAAATAATTAGTAAATTTTTCAGAAGGATGTATTAACACATGAGTCATTACTATCCAAAACCTTACATATATCTCAAAAGCTTGCAATGACATCAGTCAATATTAGGAAGTTATCATGCTTTTCACTTTAGAATACTGATCCAAGTAATTAGTAGTTCCTTTAGAAGGATTTGGTAATACTTGAGTCATTACTAGTGGATTATCATGATCTTCACTTTAGAATTAATTATACATTATGCATAATTCACATTAGTTATGAACTTGAATACAATATTTCTTAGTAGTTATCCAGGAAACATGGTAGTTTCATGGTAGTAAAAAAATAGTAGTTATTGATTAGCTAACAGTGAACTACCAGTTTCAACTGAGCACTATTACTAACTAAATTGTTAATCAGAGTTTCTTGATAGTTAATAGTAGTTACTAGAATGTTAATAGTGCATTAGTCACTTGTTCCTGTGTAGTTATTCATAACGATGGAACAGTATTCTAAAGTGTTACCATTCTGACTTATTCTGATTTCCTGTCCCTGTTCTGATTTTATGAATAAAAAATGTCAAAAAGTCCCAAACTAACTACAAAGCAAAGATCACGTGCATCTCTCCCACACATTTTTTTCTGATGGTTTCTGAGGCTACACGGCATGGTATGTGCTGACAGGCCACTTCTGCTTTCCACATTTGTTTTGGCAAACGGCACCCAGGAAACATTCCCATGGCATCGGTCGTCATCGGTGAAAACTAAATACAGTCCCAAGACCAATTGTTTGTGTGTCAAACCAAGAAGTGGGCAGAGAAGGATGCTCTACAAATGCAGAGCCGGCAATAAACCTCCAGTATAAATGGGAACGGACGGGCCACATAAAGGGCCTCAATGTGATATTAATTCTGCTACCGCTGCGGTCTGGAAGGCACTCCGTCAAGCTAACGTGTTTTACTCCGTCTAAGGTACGGTTATGATAATAATGAGCTGTACGTTCTACACATCAGCTCTGAGCGATAGAGGCACGAGTCATTGGTGTGTTAAAGTGTTTTATTATTACTGGAATTATGAATTATTTTGTGGGAAATTCTTTCTGCACTCATGAGTCTATAAATTGAAGGAGGTTGGTTTACTCTGAATGCTCTATGCTGTAAAATATTCTGTGCCACTGACTTAAGAGAAAGTGGCTATTATTTGTAATTTATTAAAAATATATATTTTAATTTGTAATATATATTTTTTATTTTAATTTGTGTTTGTGTGTGTGTGTGTGTGTGTGTGTGTGTGTGTATATACAGTATATATATATATATATATATATTAGTGCTGTCAATCGATTAAAAAATGTAATCGCGTTAATCACAGTCTTGGACTGTGATTAATCATGATTAATCGCAAATTTAAAATACTAGGATTTACCTGTAAATGTGTTGAAATAAAGAAATGCATGACAAACTAGTTTAAGGAAACATAACCGTTCACACTTCCGCCAGGTATGAGACATAATCCTTATTATTCTTTTGTTTTTATTCAGCCATTATCAGCCTTTATACTGGCAATAAAACGTTTACCAAGCCACATCGCTTCAATCCCAGTATACATTTACCCAACTATTATCAAAAGTATTTCTAAATAAATACAACAAAACATTTTCTTGCGACCTTACGTGAAGTATTATGACAAAATGCATTATGAAGAAGAATTGGACCTGTTCTGCAGGTGCATTAGAGCTAATATTAGCATCATAAGACAATTTATGAGATTAATAGTACACTTTTACTCAGAACTCACTTCAAACCACCATCGAGTGTTTGTAATAACTTCCTTTTGTGATCACATGTAGAATTTGGTCGTTTACTGTTGTTAAAATATGCTTTTTATAGCCTTTTATATCGCTGCAAAAATGAGCATTTCAGATGTAAGTTACACATTCATCTCAAGAAAATCACATACAAACCATATCCTATCGTAATCGTGTGTTTATTATCTTATATAATCTATAGTGGCTGTTGTCATGTTTATTTCTGCTGTGTTGTATGCTGTGGCTGAAACTCACGTTGTTTGTGATGTTACAACCGCCTCTCCGTTCTTAAGTTGCCAGGTATACATTCCAAGTATGATACACATTAGTAAAAGGATCTATTTTAATTTTAATTTTTCTTATATACACTTTGGGCGGCCGCGGTAGATTATAAAAGTAGCCCAAAAAACCGCAACCCATGGCTCTGTAATTTTTCCCGCGACTGTATTTTCAAAATAGCCCACTTGTGCCACAGCCGCTACCCTGGCAACACTGGCTCGCTGTACCCTCATCACACTACGATAGATAACCTTCCACGCTGCGATGACGGGAAGAAGTTGGGGTCAAACCTTATCAAACGATTCATTTGCATAAAAAAAATATTAACGCATTACAATTTTTAGATTAATCACATGCGTTAACGCCTTAACGTTGACACCCCTAATATGTCTATATATATATTAGTGCTGTCAAAGTTAACGCGTTAATAATGCATTAACGCAAATTAATTTTAACGGCACAAATTTTTTTTACGCGCGATTAACGCAGCGCGTATTTTCTGTTTGACCCATGGCCCAACCCGTAGTTGGAGAAATGGAGATGCAGTGTTGCCAACTTAGCAACATTGTATACCCCTTTAGTGACATTTTTCCCTTCAAAAAAGCACCCAAACCTAGTTTCTGAGAATCGCCGGTACTGCCGCGCGAGCGCGAGGTCTTGCTCTCCCAGCGCGCGCACACACACCTCTCTCTCTCTCTCTCTCTCTCTCTGTCTGCTCAGTTTCTCTTCAGCGATCGGCAGAGAGGAGCAGCGCTTTAATTCAGTTAAACACAGATATTATGTTGCTTCTCTAATTTAACATGCAAGTATAGCCGAAATCACAGCACAGCTATTGTCTTTATCTTATGTGTATTTGATTTCATCAGACGACGGCTCGATTATCATGATTTTTTTGTGCAGATTAACATCTTGGAAGGGAGAGCTGGTTATGTCTTAATGGGTCACGTTTCAGTCACTATTTCATATTCATTCCGTTGTCTGACAACAGAAACCGTAAAATATACCAATGAAAACAGTTTTACTGAGAATTTAGCTTCATCAAAATACAGTATGTGGGCACAGAGAGGGAAACAAATGTAATAATAAATGTACATTTTGCATTTTCAGAAGAAGAGCTGCCCTGTGTGCAGAAATGTAAACAGGTTTGTGTCAGTAAATTGCTCAGTGCAAAGAAAGAGAAGTAATGGGAACCTGGTATTTATTTTTTTCATGTGTCTAATAGACATGAACAAGTTCTTTGAAAAACATCTATGACCTTTGAAACATGTCTACTCTTCATGCTTTATGTTGTCCATACATTTGCATAAAGCATGCATGTTGATTAGAGTGTTAAAAATTTGAAAAGTATTAATTTAAGGTACATTTAGAACAAATAAAAATGTGTGATTAATCGCGAGTTAACTCATGACAATCATGCGATTAATCGTGATAAAAATGTAATCGATTGATAGCCCTAATATATATATATATATATATATATATATGCAGAATAAAGGGTTAAAAATAATATGTAATTTTATATTATCTTTGGATTTATGTATATAATGTTTATTTGTTTTAATTTCATTCCCATTTCTATTTTTAATATTTATTTTAATATTCTGTGTTTTAGTAAATACTTTGTAGTTAAAGAGCAATCTTTGAAATCAGTCAGTCTTTTAAAAACATTGTTTAATTTAGATTTACTCTCCCATATACAGTACTTCACCTTATTTGTCTTAAAAAAAATTGTGAAAGTGAAAGTGACATGACATGTGGCCAAGTATGGTGACCCATTCTCGGAATTAGTGCTCTGCATTTAACCCATCCAAAGTGCACACACACAGCAGTGAACACACACACACACACCGTGAACACACACCTGGAGCAGTGGGCAGCCAATGTTGCGGCGCCCGGGGAGCAGTTGGGGGTTCGGTGCCTTGCTCAAGGGCACCTCAGTCGTGGTATTGAGGGTAGAGAGAGAGAGAGAAATATGCAATCACTATTATTAAAGTATGTGTTTTTTTTTGTGTGTGCTAAAACAAATCCATTTAAACTCTCCCTTTCTCTTTCTCTTTGTCTCAGGCCGCAGAATGGGTCTATGATCCTCTACAACAGAAAGAAGGTGAAGTACAGAAAGGATGGCTATTGCTGGAAGAAGAGGAAAGATGGGAAAACCACGCGGGAGGATCACATGAAGCTCAAAGTGCAGGGAGTCGAGGTGAGAGGCTGTTCGCTATTAGTAACACAATACAATCACAAACTCTCCAGAAAACCTCATGGAAGCACAGACTGTCAAACCACAAGGTTTTTGTGTGCGTCTGGCTTTAGTGTCATCAGACTGATTGGAAGTACAGGGATTGTTCCTGAACACGCCATTGAGGAGAAAACTGGTGTCCATGTTTTTCACAAATCCTTTGATGGTGCTTTCATCATGTTAACTTGTGTAAGAGAGGATGTGTTTGTGTGTATATGTCCATTACACATGACCTTTGTAAGATATGACCCCCCCCCCCCCCGATCCCGGTGCCGCGCGTCCCTGTGCGGATGACTCTAATGTGTCAGCTCAGGCGTGGCCCCTTTAAATGAAGAACCGTAATGAAGCATGTCTCTGGTCCCTGCGTTCCTGCTCACTGCTTCTAATGAAGAGAAATGTCAGCGCATTGCCGATTTAGCGGTGTGATAGAACGAGCGCATGGATGAGTGCAGGCCTCGCCGGTCTCCTTTGACGCTCTACCTACCCGAGTCGTTCACCTGAGCCGTGTGCCTTGATCTAACTGAGCTTTATGAGGCCAGTTAGAAACGGAGACGATATTTAGCGTAATACATTGCTGACATGTGTAGCCTTTACAGGGAAAGATTATGCAATGTTTACAGTTATATCACTGTTTATTATCAATTATGTCATTCCAAACCCTTGTGACTATTATTTCTTCTATGAAACACAAAGCATAATGTCCAACCTGTTCTCTTCTATACTGTTAACTTTAATAGAAACTGGGGCTGTCAAAGTCAAAAATGACAAAATAAAGTTGCATAAAAGGATCATGAATCTTGTTCATGTCAAACGTTTGTTATATTCTGAGTCTTTTATAATTGTCTCAATTGATATATGATATTCAGTGATATTTGTTTTAACATGCCAAGCCAAGTTTGAACATGTGCAGATGATATTAAGAGAGTTTCTATACAGCAAACAAATTGTATGGACTACTTTTATGGTACTTTTTTGGAGTTTAAATGCCCTTTGTAGTATTGAAGAGAGCTAATTTATTGATAAGTGTGAGTAAATATGACAAAATTATCATTTTAAGTCAACAATTCCTTTAAAATGCCATTTCAGGCCGATTTAAATACCAATTAAACTCTTTTAATGAATTGGACGAGTCATTAAAGCAAGAGTCAGAATTTAAATGCTTGTACAAACAAATTACTCTTATGAGTTGGTTCTTTTAAAGAATCATTCAAAAAAAGTATGGAGTTCTTTTATGGCACTTATTTAGTCTATTTTGGAGTTTGAATGCCCCTGGTCACTATATACTTTTGTTGTATTGAAAAGAGCAGCATTAATTGAACCAGCTCACAAGAGTGATTTCCTTTTAATAAATTAGTCAAAAATGGTTCAGTGATTCACTGAAGGTTCCAGCTCATATGAGACCCTTTTTGAATGCTTGTACAAACAAATGGCTCTTATTAGTTGGTTCTTTTAATGAATCATTCGAAACAAGTTGTATCAAATACTTTTACGGTCCATTTTTGGAGCTTTAATGGCCTTGGTCACTATATGCTTTAGTTGTATTGCATAGAGCAGTACCTTTCTAAATGTTTGGAATGATGTGATGGTGAGTAAACACGACAGAATAATAATTTTAAATGAGCAGTACTTTTAAAATTTAATTTCCAGGCAGATATAATGCTTCTAAAATACAAATAAAAAATTAGCTGGTTCTTTTTAATGAAGCTGTCAAAATGATTCACTGATTCATTAACAGAACCAGCTCGTAGGAGTCAATTGTTCACCTGTTTGTACAAACAAATGACTCTTATGGGCTGGTTCTTTTAATGAGTCAGTCAACAAGAGGCACTGAGATTCAAAAGAGTCAAAAGCTTCTATGAGTCCTCTATTTGAATGTTTGTTCAAACAAATTGCTCTAATGAGCAGGTCAAAAAAAGTTGTATGGAGTGCTTTAATGGTGCTTTTTTTGTCCATTTTGGAGCCTAATTGTCACAGTGTATGTTTTTTTTTTTTTAAAGAACAGCGTGAAAATTTAAAATACATTTATGGAAATAAGTAAATGATGACAGAATGATCTTTTAAGTGAATGGAATTTCCAGCAGATGTAATGCTTGTATAACACAATTCTACCATTTAGTACAACACAAGCTAAGGAAATATGACAGGCATGAAATGTGTATTTGTCCATCTGTGAAAAGCATTATGTGTGGTGCCGATGGAAGACTCCACTATAGAACTTCCCTAGGTGCATTTTTCAATGTGGATCATTCCTCCAAATTTGTTTGACATGTTGAAAACAGGGTAGAAAATGGGTGGACAGTTGATGTTGAATCGATAATCATACAAGATGTTTCTGTCTGGAGGGACGGTAGGTCTGAATGAACAACGACATTCTGACTGATGATCGTTTCACCTGTGCTGGGCTAAAAGGGCAACGGTGGCGAGTCTTTTGGTTTGTTTTCCGGTTTGCTGGTCACATAATTACATATTAGGATGTAAAATCGTAAACCAGAACTATTCCCAAAGATTTGGCCCTTTGGAAATCTGCATTTAATTTTATATTGGCATTGGCAGATATTTCAGGCCATTTGTTTGTGTGTGTGTTCAACTAATAAGCAAATTTCTTATTTCTCAATCCAATCAAGCGAAGTAGGATACATTAGCGTACATTAGGACTTTAGGATCAGATTCAAATGTGTTTTATTTTGGCTCTATGAAACAAGCGGAAACACACTCATCCACTGAGGGGATTTTGGCACAATGACACAAATACCCAAAGGCTTGAGCGAGAGAGATAGAGTTCAAATGAAAAAGCTCTGCAGGGCATCTCTGCAGTTTCTAAATGGGAAATATTATTCAATTTGTAGCATATTTTCCTCCTTGTGTTAGTTGAGCTTTTATTGAAAAAAAAAGCATTTTTACAACCTCTTTCTGACCCTTAAATTTAACAGCATGTTTTTATTACAGCTGCTTTAAGACTACATGCAGATGAGCAACAAACAAATGACTCTTGCCATCTAAAGATTCACTGGTTTAAAGGAGACCTATTATGCCCCTTTTTACAAGATGTAATATAAGTCTCAGGTGTCCCCAGAATGTGTCTGTGCAGTTTTAGCTCAAAATTCCCAAAATATAATTTTGAAAATGCCTATTTTGAGTGGAAGCAGAGCCGATCCTCCCTATACGCAGAATATGCCAGCTGCGTTGGGCCCCTGAAACACCCCTTGCTCTCAAAGATGATTTTAGTTTTGTTTTTGAATTTGGCCGGCGGTTATGAAAACATGAATGATCATTTATTTTAATGCGGTGCGCTGTCGCCCTTTCTACGTAAAAATCAGTAAAATCATGTAACGTGAATGTCGTAAAGTCTCTTGCTCGAGACTAAAAAAACGAGTTGAAAGCGTACCGAGCCGCGGAAGAGACATTGTTTCTCAAGCGCTTTCCACGAGCGCGATTCGAGATGGAGTGAAACATGGACAAATGCGTTTCATTCATTCGTTCATAACCACTCGTAACCCCCCCTCAAACAGCCTTTACAGCTCATACTTCAGATACTCTGCTAAAAAACATCTGTCTGGTTTGAATTATCATGACTATCATGCTGAAATCATGCGTTTTAAACCATATTAGTTTACATTTCTTATATACGGTTTTCTGAGCGCACACATCCAAAGCACGCGCACAGAAAGCGGCTGTCACACGGCATGTGAGTACTAAACTAAGTTCTCTTTCATGTCTTTTTGCCCTTAAACTGTCCAAAAAAAATTACTGTGTTGTTCTTTTTCACATTTTATGGGTTGGTAGATGCACTGGGGACCCGATTATAGCACTTAAACATGGAAAAAGTCCGTAATTTCAATTGGTTTCACTTAACCTGTAAAGAACATGGCCGGGTCCTATTTTTTCCCAAATTCAAAAGAAAGAAAATAAGAAATTGTTTTTTATTCTATAACAAAAAATAGGCATAGGTCTATTTCTTTATTTATTTTTTTCAAATTATTATTATTATTATTATTTTCAAATTGAATATGTATGTAAATGTGATCAGGGGCGGACTTAGTGATTTGGGGGCCCTAATAAGCAAATTCCAGGTATGGGGCCCCCACACAATAACTATGTGTCCTTTTATGCTTAACCCTTATTTTGCTCGCTCGCTCTAGTTTATAGTTTATTTATCCCTTCACAACCAGTAATTAGTCAACCTGCTGCTGTTCTAAAGCCAAATTAGGCGACCTTATTTTTTTTCGGATCACAAAAGGAAGACATAATCAAAAGAAAAAAGAAAAATGCGTGCACTTGTCAATTTAATAAATTGTAAACTTTTCCAATCTTTTTACAAACATAAAATTATCCCAGACAACTCATTCCATATTCCAAGTGTTCTGAAGGCATACTGTATGGTTTGCCAAGAAACAAATCGAAAATGAAACCTATTATGAAAATGAAACCACTTGACAATAATTATGGTACTCACACTATTTATACACTTACACACTTATTTATCTAAAACACATTAGTCTACATTTCAATTGCACATAATATACCTGTACATACAAAACTGTCTACTGTTATATATCTGTACATACAATTGTCAATGTTTATATTGTTATTACTTATTTACTTGTTCTTCTTAATTCTTTTTATTATCTGTGTTTTTTTGTTCTGTCACTGTCATTCTGTTGCGCTGTGGTAGCTTCTGTCATGAAAACAAATTCCTCGTATGTGTAAATATACCTGGCAATAAAGCTCATTCTGATTCTGATTCTGATTCTTCTATTATTAAGGGAAAATCTCCAGTCATTGCATTCGTGCAT
Organism: Schizothorax lantsangensis; assembly: GCA_027422415.1. Taxonomy (NCBI): domain Eukaryota; kingdom Metazoa; phylum Chordata; class Actinopteri; order Cypriniformes; family Cyprinidae; genus Schizothorax; species Schizothorax lantsangensis. Next base: position 10,663,445 of record CM049847.1, on the reverse strand, counting down.
TTATACGAGTACGCGGCAGTTCGCGCCGTGCGCCTTGGAGAAGCACACAAGAGAGTCATTTTGAAACATCAAGATAAATAAAATTGTGACTTGAAACACAATACTTTCTTTACTGAGGTGAATATCTCTGTTCTGAGACAGTCAGACAGCCTAGAATGCGCGCAAAGAGCGCTCAATCATAATCACTATAGCTGTCACTCTCTTCAATTCATTGCGATCTCACGATGTTCGGTTAATAAGCTCTACACTGCACAATGAATCTCTTATTTACATCTTATCTACACTTTGTTATAATGAGATGATTCCCGACCTTGCAGAACTCAGCACTTGACAAAAACTCGGTATTTTGATCGGTAAGTGGATTCTAAATTTAACACTTCTGGTCACTGCGTTCAAGAAATCAGCGGATATGTCCGTGAACGGCTACATCAACGCTGCAATATGTTTCGCCAATATCAGATGGGGCCCCCTGATTCCCCGGGGCCCCAAGCGGCCGCTTACCTCGCTTATCGGTTAAGTCCGCCCCTGAATGTGATATAGTGTGTGTATAGTGTGTCAGAGAAGGGCACTCGAGATAGTGACTCGGACTCCAGTAGCATTTTTATAGACTTCAGACTTGACTCAGACTCGACCTGAAATGACTTCAGACTGGACTCGACTCGAGGAAAAGGACTCGTGAATATTTTAAAAGCAACTCAGTCTTTTATCCTTAAATACTTATGTTTGATTATAACTGATATTCAAAAGGCGGACCGCATCCGCACCCCGGCATCCATCCGGACCGCGAGTCTTAACAGCAGCACCAGAGCAGCGCGTCAAAACAGCGGAGCGGATCACATAACAAGCGCTCAGGGTCGTTTATGGCGAATAACTTTCAGCTCTATATGCTCTAGTATTTTTATCTAAAGCCAAACGCGCTTTATTCAAGCCCTTTCAGCTCCATGCGCTTTCTCTCTCTCGTTCTCTCTCTCTCTTTCTCTCTCTCTCTCTCTCCGGACGCGCGCCGGCGCCAAGTTGAGCTGCGATGACGCGGTTATTTTAATAACAACAGAAACACGGAGAGCAGCAAAATTATAGATTACTTTCACTAAAACACAGCAGAAAAAAAACAATGCAGAAAAAAAACAATGCTGCAAATATAGTTATTTTTCTTACTATCTATTTATCTATCCATAACCTATTACTCTGACTGTTCAAACCAGATGTGACCAGACGTTTCTGATCTACATTTAGCATTATTAATCTGTAGGCTAAGAACATTTAAAAAGAATCATGTAATTATAATTGGGGAAATTGTTGTTAGATGGCTAGGATAGAACTTAAACTTTGCAACTGCCAGTTATTTTTTTTTTTTCTGGTCAAGATGAGAACGTTTTGATTATTGTAGCTACATTGTTTTTAGTAGATAATGTTTTTAAGTAAAATATTAAAATAGTATAGATTTCAGGAGGAAAACCCTGAACAGAAACAGTATTTTCTGTCACATGGCCTCTCATGTATCTAAATGTATAAATACAATACATGATGTAGCCTAAAAATATTTTATTTTTATTTTAATTTTTTTGGTTGTCCGGACCTCTGCTTGGAAGAAAATATAGAGGCCGTGCCTATCTTGGAACTTTAATTGAATACCCCTGATTTATATCATAAAGAAATACTTTATTTGTATGGTTTTGTAATATCTGTGTCACATAGGCTATATTTCAATACATGAGGATTCTGAATGGGATTTTTTTGCGAGCCACTAAATGACTTGAGACTCGACTCGGACTCGAGACCAAAGACTCGAGACTTGACTCAGACTCTAAGTTAAAGACTTGTGAACATCTCTGTAGTGTGTACACACACACACACACACACACACACATATATATATATATATATATATACAGTATATATACATATATATAATTGTGTATTTAAATTATACAAAATTGATAAATTATATATTACAACAATGTTGTTCTGCCATTAATTTATGCTGATTTATGCTGAAAACCTTGTTTTACAATAACACAGGAAAATAAATTGAAATCTAATGAAAACTTTCCACATTAAGAATATGAAATACATAGAAAAAAATTATCATGAAAATAATGTCTGTACAAAAAATCATAATAATCCTTTTTTTTATAATAAAGTTTTTGTTTTGTTTTTTTGGGGGGGGGATTCACCCATGAGGAACAGTGAGGAACTTACTTGGTTATTTGTAGAGGAAAGGAATATTTTAGTTTCACAGTCTCGTGGAATTTTTCTGCAGTGAGGCAAACTGTTGTACCCATAGCTCTGTTTAATCCGATTTGCTCTGTGCCATTTGCTTTTGTTTTTTCATCAGTTGTGATATTTAAGCCTATTATTTAGTTTAGTTTAGTTTGTCTTGTTTTGACAGGCTTCGTGAGATACGTGTGACGTTGTGTGCGCACTGTCGTGGAAACTAATTCCACCGGCCCAAGTCATCTAGCAAATAAATCCTCTGTTGTGTGCATTATGATTGAACATACACACACATCTGTTGAGCGTAGACACACACATACACCCCCACCCGAAGACGTAACAGATGTGCATCCGTCGTGTGGGTTGTTCCGTTTGCCTGGAGACTCGCGGATTAAACCAACAGGAATAAATCAAGGCTATTAGAATGGCTGCTAATGCTTAGAGAAAAGTGGAGAAACATACAGGCTAACGCTGCTTGATTAAGGGAGGGAGACTGACCAAGAAACAGCCAGTGGAACTGGAACCATGCCAGTAGGGGGAGAGAGAGAACTGATCTAGTATGAAATATTTTGTGGAACTGTGGTTTATAACGCAACTGTAATACTTTGCTATACAATTTATTGCATCTAAACAAGCTGTATTAAGAGGCAAACCCGTGATTTAAACACATTTCGTCCACATGCACAGTGTTTTGCCAGCATTTCCTAAAGCCAAAATCTGCTAAATGCATTCATGCACTAAAACTTCCCAGACTCGCGTCCCCCCGGGAAGTTCCTGCTTACAAGTTCAGAAGTCGTAATTATGCTGTGATGTGGCTTCAAGTGATTTTGGTTGGACTCACTTCTTTTTTTTCACTTTCCAACAAAAACAGGAAGCTTTTTAGTTCTAATGCAACAAAATACAGTAAATGGTAAAGGATGTACATTAGGTGTGTAATTGATGCTTTATCTGTATTTTATCACTTTTATGCGGCCATAAAGAATGATTGGAAATGTGGTTTAGTCTGGTGCCTCATAAACCAGCTAAATTTGTATTTCCCATAAGTAGTCCTATCACTATTATTCATCTTCAGAAAACAAAATCCATAGAAGTCAAAGTGTTTGGTCACTGTTACGACTTCTCCATGATTCTTTAATTTAGTCAAAAATTGATTTAATGTACATTAGAGTGTCTAACTGTGTTGCTATGCAGTTGCAAACATGTTCAGAGTGGTTATGTAGCTAATAAGGTGCTCTGAAGATAGATATGTATAGGTAGATGTCACATTCGATCCGTCCAGAGGCATCGATGTATCCGCCATCTTGGAACGGATAAACTCACTCACAATAAAATAAATTAATTTCAGGATGCCACAACAATGCGCAGCCTCTGGTTGTAAAAACCGCTGACATTTATATTCCTGGGGAAAAAAATGGATAAACTTGTGTAAAAATGTGTTGGTTTGGGTTTTTAAATAGTACCTTTTAAACGTTGTGCTAGCTAACAGCCACTACCTTGATTTTTTATTAACGTTGTGCTAGCTAACAGCCACTTCGGGAGGAGCACGTCAGATACTTTTTAGCCTAATTAGACACAAGTGGGAGGAGCACGTACGATACCATCAAGCTAATTAGACACAAGTGGTACACCACGGGTATAAATCACACACACGCTGACATACCTCTAAATTCAGTTGACGGCTAATCAGCATACCCTCCACCACCCCTTCTCCACCATTATCACTAAGTTCTCAACACATTAGGGGGTAATACAGCATCCCTCCACCACCCCTTCTCCACCATTATCACTAAGGTTCTCAACACAATTCCCGAGGGGTCGGAGCCCTTCCTCCAGGACAGCACGCCAACAACGTTCGGGCAATTACCATACTCGAGCCAAATCGGAGCCCTTCCCCAGGACATTACGCACGCCAACAACGTATTACCATACTCGCCAAATACGCATTACGTTACTCGTGCTAAATATATGTAAGTGTGAACTCGTGAATAGGGTATATACCTATACATATCTATGGTTCTGAGTGGTTGGCTGCCAGGGTGTTTCTATGCAGTTGTTATAGTCTAAAGCTTTCCTGTAGCTCAAATGGTAGAGCATGGTGCTAGCAACGCCAAGATCATGGGTTCGATTCCCAGGGAAAGCAAGAGCTGATAAAATGTAAAAAACTGTAACTTAAATGCAATGTGAGTCGCTTTGGATAAAAGCGCCTGCTAAATGCGTAAATGTAAATGTAATAGTGTTCTGAGTGTTTTCCAGGGTGTTGCTATGCAGTTTCTAAGATGTTTTTGGTAGTTGCTATGTGGTTTTTAAGGTGTTCCGAGCATTTGGTTGTCAGGGTGTTGCTATGTAGTTTCTTAGATGTTCTTTGTAGTTGCTATGCAGTTGTTATAGTGTTCTAACTGGTTGCCAGGGTGTTGCTATGCAGTTGCTGTGCAGTTTCTAAGATGTTCATGGTTGTTGCTATACAGTTGTGACAATGTTCTGAGTGGTTGGTTGTCAGGGTGTTGCTATGCAGATGTAGTGTTCTGGGTGGTTGCTAAGGTGCTTTTGATAATTGCTTGTATTTATCTACGGTGCACAAAATGTGTAGAAACAAAACTGTTTGGCCAATATTTACAGTTACAATTTATTGTGCTTTGCCTTGATTCTTTAATTGATTGAAAAATTGCTTTAAAGTAATTGGAGAGCATCTGACTGCGCTCACGACGTCATGACTCGGCATGACTCGGAGGCCAGAGCTAGACCAGCCGCAATCCAGCAGAAGCCGTTGTCCAGGTTTGAGTGGAGTGACTCAGCAGGTGTGTTTGTGATAGTACTGATCTCTCCTCTCACTGATTCTCTCCACACCCCTCCTCCACGTCCTCACCATCCGCTCAAATGAATTTGGAACTCACAGCAGGTAGGTGTATCGAACCCCGAGTCCCTGGTGTGGAGGCTGGAGAAGAAATAGAGGCAGAAATCCAAAAAGAAACTTTGTGAATGAGTAAGACGATCGTGGGGGAGCCTCTGAGGAGAACAGCGAGAAAGCTTGTGAGGTACAGAGCAGAAAAATAAAAGCTCTATTGCTAGAGCTTCTGGGAATTCCCGGTGCGGGAAAAGAAAGATGGCTGCCAATGGTGCTGGAAGCTGTCAACTTGTGTTTGTCATCGTGTTCCATCGCTCGCTAACTCTGTCTTGCTGACTTTCATATGCTTTTTGTGGACATGAAGCAGCATATTGTACATTTGTCAAACCTAATCTCAACCAGCTCAGGGAGCCAAAGTTTCTTGAAAAGAGGAACCATTTTCCCCAAATTATCCCAGTCGGTATCAGCTCAGACTAATGTGCTGCTTCACATCTTTATGTTAGAGTAGCGCTGCCATAAACACATTCAGTTCTGTACAAACTTTTGTTTGATTGGGCTACAAGCAGACACTAATTTGGAGGAATGTTTCTGTGCTACTTAAACCTAAATTGTTTAATCGTGAAGCGGGTTTCTGTGATTGCACAGATATAATGAATTCACAAACACTGCTGTGTTTCTTTTTTAAGACAAAATCTCTCGTGTAAGTCGAGATGTAGCTCTTGTTTTCAGTTAGATGTCAATAGTTCTCAAGACATTAGACTTCGTGTCTTACTCAGCACTTTAGCTGTTAATAGAGTTGGGGAACTTGGACTCTGACTCTGCAATTATGAATGAATTTTGGGCTCAGACAGACTCAGGTGGACTCAGACTCAAACTTTATTGTCTGCCAGTTAAAAATAAAGAGCCTGATTTTTTCAGAAAAAAACAGTTTAGTGTTTCACATATCATTTATGTCCGTGTCGCAATACACACTAAAGTAAATTCCTAGCCTTGAGCAACAGTGCTGTAGCTAATAATGATAAATATTAATTGCGCTTGCTTCATCTCAATCCACACTGTGCAAAAGAATAATTCAGTTTGAATGTAAAACTGGACTTTTATCCTGACAGGTAGGGCTGAAACAATCAGTCGACATTATCAACATTATCGACAATAAAAATTTGAATAGTCGAATAGTCATTAGATCTCATATGACTTAATGTAAGGACTTGTAATAATGCGGTTTGACTAGTGTGGCGATGTAGTGCAGGACTGTAATTCAACTTTCCCGGATGCAATCCAATAGAAGAAGACATGCCTATGAGAAATGAAAACGAAGCCGAACCTGTAGAGTTTGGGAAAGTTTTACAAAACTACAAACAGAAAATATACTCACTGTGAAGTTATTTTCCGTTCTTTGGTTAGAGGTAAAAAGAAGTTTGATATATGCAAACAGCGCTTTACTGTTAGTGAACATCCCGATGCTGCTGAGAGCGACGTTTAGATTAATATGTAAATATATGCTGCATTATTTCCTCTCAGTAACGAAATAATCACACAACAAACTTTGTGAGAAAACAACTGTTAAAAGATTAGTTCACTTCCAAAATAAAAATGTCCTGATAATTTACTTGTTTATCAGGACATTTTTACTCACCCTTCTGTCATCCAAGATGGTCATGTCTTTCTTTCTTCAGTTTTTGAGAAAAACATTCCAGGATTTTTCTCCATATAGTGAACTTCCATGGGGATCAATGGGTTGAAGGTCCAAATTGCAGTTTCAATGCAGCTTCAAAGGGCTCTGCATGATCCCAGCTAAGGAATAAGGGTCTTATCTAACAAAAAAAAAAATATATATACTTTTTAACCACTAATGCTCATCTTGCACTAGCTCGACCTCACGCATTACGCAATCACACACGCATGATGTAGGCGGAAGTACCAACCCAGTCTTTACAAAGCGAACGTGCAAAAAGTCAAACGCCCTTTACAAAAAAAAGATAAAACAATGTTGTCGGACGATTTTGAAGTTGGAGGAGAAAATGAGATTTTCACCCTACCCTATCCTTTTGAACCAAAGTACACAGACGAAGAACTAACCGCACATGACCGTTTTAACATGATCATGCAATGCGTGAAAATACGCATCGCAGAGCTAGTGCAAAATGAGCATTTGTGGTTTTTTGTAAAATGGCCAATTGTTTTGCTAGATAAGACCGTTATTCCTCGACTGGGATCATGTAGAGCTCTTTGAAACTGCTATTTGGATCCACTGATCCCCATTGAAGTCCCACTATATGGAGGAAAATCCTGGAATGTTTTCCTCAACAACCTTCATTTCTTTTCCACTAAAGAAAGAAAGACATGAACATCTTGGATGACATAGGGGTGAGAATTTTTATTCTGGAAGTGAACTAATCCTTTAAGAAAGCGATGTGGAACACGAAAAAACCTTGTCAGTGTTGCTTTCAACTTGATTTTCTCTAAATGCTCTATATGATTATGTATAGAATATTTTTAGCTAAATATTTTAACGAATTGCAAAAGCTGATTAATCTATTAAAGCCTACCGATTAATTGGTGAAATAATCAACGATTAGTCAATTAGCTTTCCTGTAGCTCAAGTGGTAGAGCATGGCACTAGCAACGCCAAGATCATGGGTTCGATTCCCAGGGAAAGCAAGAGCTGATCAAAATGTAAAAACTGTAACTTGAATGCAATGTAAGTCGCTTTGGATAAAAGCGTCTGCTAAATGCATAAATGTAAATGTAAATTAACCATTCTAACATTCTAATAATCGTTTGATTATCAGAGTAATCATCTGTTGCAGCCCTACTGACTAAGAATTGATCTGAAGTCAGTGGGCCGACTATGTGAGGCCTGTTTAATGGGCGTCCACATTCCTCCCTGCTTCTACCCAACAGGAAGCTTCCATAGATTATTTATCTGTGCTCGAAGGACTACGTGGCTCCTGCATTATTCACAGTGTAAAAAGCAAGAGAGGCAATTTGGTCCGGCATTATGTTCAATAAGCATAGCATCAATCCCCAGCCATGACGCAGAGCTCCGGTCCGGACTGTGGAGGAGGTCAGGGAGACGTATAAAGTTGCCTTGTGTGCTTTACGCTCCTATCTCTGGCTGTAAGACAGATAAGACGGACGGCAGCCAGCGTGGTTTCCCGAGCAAAAAGATGCTATCATGTTAATATAAATAAACGTTTATCACGGGATAATCGAGGGTGGGGAAATAATATTTTATTCAATCAATGAGGGTCAGTGTTCTGTGATGGACTGTTGTGATCTCCCCGTCATGTTTTCTCTTCCGCTCTCTTTTGAATCTCCTTCGAGTCTGTTTTCTTTGTTTCTCAGACTACATACAATATTCTTGCTGAATAATCCATTTTGGAGCCAGATGGAGGATGGGTTTACATGCATGCAAACTCTGCACACGGACACACACTCACATATATATAAATATGTGTGTGTACTCACACACACACTGATACAGGCGATGTCTTGAGTCCCAATCGATACGCCTCTCTTCTGCAAAGGCTGAAGGAGCCATTGAGATCATTCTTGGCTCGTGGCCACAAGCTCTTTTATCCTTCAAAGTGTGTGTGTGGCCTTCGAGTATTGATGATGTGGTGTGTGCCATGTCTGTGTTTTATTGAGTTTGTGTACAGTGTGTTGTGAATGCTGTGTGACTCAATGTATGAAATGGAGAGAGAACCGATATACGTTATCGCCGTATCCTCTAAAAGAGCAACTGATACAGTCATTTCTCCTCTCTATACCATGAGCATCATTTATACTTTATAGATGTTAAAATGGGCTTGAGTTTTATTTTGTTTCTCATTTTAGTTTACAGCATAAAATAAAACATAAAATACCTAATTACATATATGTATATTTATATATACAAGTATTTCTATTTAATTATATTATACATTTTAATTAATTATATTTTTAATGTAATTAAATATTTTAACTCCAAATATTTTAGTTAAATATTTTATATTCTTAGTGTCACGGTGCACACACGAGGGAGGAACAGGAACACGCAGACGAGGACATAAACTCAAATAATAGTCTTTAATGAGACATCAAGGTAGGACAAGGCAGGACTCAGAGACAGGATACACCGGGGAAGTAACAAGTAGACCAGACGAAATCAAACTCAAAAGACAGGAACTAAATACACAGGGTAATTAACACAATCACATACACACAGCTGGAACATACTTAACTCATAATGACATGAAACAAACCAAATATGGACACAAGAGGCGGGAACACATGACACACATAACAGAACCCTGACATAACTCCCCCCTCCTGGAAGGCGTGTCCCACGCCGTAACAGTTCCACCGGGGAGGGGGGGTGGGCGCTCTGGAGGCCCCTCAGGACAAACACGGACAGGAACACAGGACGGGGACCTCCAGAGCGGAACAGACAGACAGGGACCATGGCGGTGCAGGGAGCTCAGGAGGCCATGGCGGTGCTGGGAGCTCAGGAGGCCATGGCGGAGCTGGGAGCTCAGGAGGCCATGGCGGAGCTGGGAGCTCTGGAGGCCATGGTAGGTGGTCTTCGGGGCCTTGGCCTCGGTCCCCTCGGCCCGGCCCCTACAGCCGGAACCCCTTTTACCCCCCCCAAAATTTCCCTGGGGAAGTCAGGGGGTATTAGGAGCCCTCAGGGGCTAGACACACAGAACAGTACATGACATGACAAGACTCCAGGGCCAGACAAACAGGACAGGACATCCCACAGGAACCAGAAGCCCTCCTGGGCTGGCTTGGAAGCTGAGGCTTCCTCTGGGCATGACGAAGAGTCAGGGGCCCTCACACGGGCCCTCAGCGACCGCTTCCACTTCGGCGACAAGGGGGCAGGCGGCTGGGAATGGCCTCCATGGCCACTACAAGAAGAGCCGCCTGCCCCAGACGAGTCTCCATGGACCAGACAAGATTGTTTTAAAATGTTCCTGTGGGCACAACAAGACAGACACACGGCACTCCTGGCCGTGACATATGGACTTGATCCACGGGGCTAGGGATAGTGGCGGCCGGCGGGCATGAGTCAGCGCCAATCCGGCGGGCTTGAGTCAGCGGCGATCCGGCGGGCTTGAGTCAGCGGCGATCCGGCGGACATTGAGTCAGAGGCGGGCCGGTGGCGTGATCTCCCGCGAACGGCGCGCCTGGGGGAGCGGCAACCCGGAAACTAGGCAACCCGCCGGCGGGCTTGGGAGAGCCACCGCCGGCGGCGGATATCTTCCGCGATCGGCGGGCATGAGGGCTGCGGCCAGTGGACTCGCGGCACTCGCGGCGATCCCGCCGAACTCCCACGCCGACTTGCAGTGGGCTATGGCGGGAATAACGAGCGGCGACTTCCATGCCGCGGGACAAACAGACCAAAAACAAAACAACCCGCCGGCGGGCTTGGGAGAAGACTTTTGCCGGCGGCGGATATCTTCCGCAAATGAAAAACAAAACGGGGTGAATGGGCGCCGCTTATGGTCCCGCCGAACTAGGTCTGGTCTTCTGTCACGGTGCACACACGAGGGAGGAACAGGAACACGCAGACGAGGACATAAACTCAAATAATAGTCTTTAATGAGACATCACGGTAGGACAAGGCAGGACTCAGAGACAGGATACACCGGGGAAGTAACGAGTAGACCAGACGAAATCAAACTCAAAAGACAGCAACTAAATACACAGGGTAATTAACACAATCACATACACACAGCTGGAACATACTTAACTCATAATGACATGAAACAAGGACAGGAAACAAACCAAATATGGACACAAGAGGCAGGAACACATGACACACACGACAGAACCCTGACACTTAGGTCCACAAAACATGTTTTTTTTATAAAACAGACATCACTTAATTAAAACAAAATGCTAGCTAATTATTTACATATATTTACATTTTCATAAACAAAGATTTCTATTTAATTAAATATTTACCTGTTTTATAAAATAGACATCACTTAAAGGGGTGGTTGACTGTTTTTTTTCTAGGCTTGATTGTGTTTATGGGGTGCAGTCTAGCATGTGTTCATGCTTGTTTTTTTTAAAAACGCATTATTTTTCACATAATTTACCTTTATTCCACACCTCTCTGTCCCTTCTCTGACAAACGCCTCGATTTATTTCCTGGTTTTATGAAGCCCCTCCCTCGATGGGCTGAGATTGGTTAGCTGGCTCAGTGTGTTGTGATTGGCTAAACCGCCTCTACTGCACGTCTGAACGTCCCGCCCCTCTCCTCAGCGGCATGCGCTCCGGTTGAATTGTAAACAGTGGCGTTGTCTATAATGCTTATCAATTTGAGCCCGATTGAGACCCAGAGGATATTAGTGAAGAGGATCGTGCAGAACCTGTGCAAGCACGGCTCTTAATGGTATGTTTGGTTGTTGTTGTCTCATACTTTTAAATACGCTGCTATTTGTAAGTGCTACTGCTTCTGTTAGCTTTTAATATACGGTTTTATCCTGATTAAAGCTCTAATACAGCACAGCAACCGCACGCGTGTCCATTTATAATGCTTCTCATTGCTGTGTGAAAATAAGTGTATAATTGGAACAGTTTGTTGGAGCTGATCTGATGACCTGAATGAGAGAGAGAGAGAGAGAGAGAGAGAGAGATGCAGAGCGTGTGCAGAGAACAGTGGGGAAGAGTACACAGTATTAAGAACCGCTGCTTTAGAACACATGATTTTGAAACTTGTGAATCCATTAGTCGTTAGAAGACAGAATCGCGATTCATATGAATAGATTTTTACGTGCACCCCCTAGTTTTCTCTTCCTCTTCTCTAAAGCAGCACAGGGCCTCGCCCCCTTTGCTGCGTTCACCGGGGGCGGGGTTTAATTTCTGCACATTGGTCTGTGACGTATCAGACCCGGGAAGTAACTCGTTTAGTCCCTTATCCTGTCATTTTTGTAGGCATTAAACTGCAGAATTTTAAAAGAGATCACTCTCCGTTTGCATTGAACTTTCAGCGCCGCAACTCTGCAGTTTGTTTATGCTCAAACAGCAACATTACACACTAACTAACGTTAAAAAAGTGAAATCGCAATCAACCACCCCTTTAATTATAAATAATATTGATGTATTTACATATATTTATACATAATATTTCTATTTTCCTTTAAAGCTATACATACATATATGTACACTCTAAAAAATGCTGGGTTAAATACAACCCAGCGCTGGGTAAAATATGGACGAACCCAGCGATTGGGTTGTTTAGACACGGTTAGGTTACAATGCCCAAAGATGGGTTAAAGCATTAACCCAACTGTTGGTTGAAAACAACCCAGCATGTCCAATATTTACCCAGCACTGGGAGTGTATATTTATATATAAAATATTTATATTAGTTTTTTTTTTTTTGTGTGTTGTACTATATATATATATATATTCTTTCATGTAATTTAATATTTTAATTCATATTTTAAAATATTTTAGTTAAAGATGTCATATCCTTAAGTCCACAAACTTTTCTATAAAATAGACTGCTGCTGTAATGATAAATTAAAGTTCGGTAAGTGAGTCTGATTTGGTTCAATAACATTTTTGATTTTATGTCCATATGTTTCCTATGGAGTTTTTCTTCTAGACAAACACGTGACTCTTTGATTCAGACCATCTAACAAGCCTTTCCTACAGAGCGGCAAATTGAGTCGCTTTTCAGGCTTTTCACTTTGTGTTTTTTGTGGCATGACAGGCAGGTTACGCTTGCATGCGGCCGCTAATACCCTCCTGAACATGTACGGTTGATCCGTGGAGCTCAAAAGACCCGTCCGAGTAAACACACTAAACGGATATAAACACACCATTTCGTTCAGCCAGACATTCTGACGTGAAACACAAAAACAGAATTACGTTCTCAAACCAGAGAGGCCTTCAATGCAATTCAGAATTACGTTCAGCTCACGCAAGTGTCAAAATAAAGTCTCCAGAGGACAAAACAAGAAAACAGGGAGAGAGAGCAAGAGGTTTAAGCAATAAGGCATCTTTGTTCTTTGTTGTGATTTTTCCAAAACATGCTGCCTTACTGCCTAAAAAGGCTGCTGTGAGTCTCCAGAGGACAAAGTTACAAGACAGATTTGAACACTCTACAGACAGCAACTATCATGCAAATAGCAATTTGAGACACACAGGACACTCGAAGTTGAGTGCAATAACATATTAGGTTGTTAGGTTTTTTATTGACATTTTTTTGAATTTTACAGAATTGTACTTTATACAATATTTCCCTCCACACAATGGATGCAATGAATTCAGAATTATATAACACAATTTTAACACAGTGATGAAATAACATGTCCAAGCAAATGTTAGGTAAGATGGACATTTTAAATTCCGTTTTATGTGTATAAAATCTCGCAATTGAGGGCAGTCAATTCAGAATTAAAAAGAGAGAAACAGAACTTGAGTGGAAGATACAAGTCAGGCAAACAGAAAACAATTCTACCAAACACTTCTTTTATGACAAATGAAGGGCAGTCAAAATTACGAGAAACTTGAGGACACATTTGCGGGATTCAAAAAATCAATTGTTTCACTTCCACCAGAACTGTGAGATATAAACATTGCAAATTTCTAAGGAAAATAGGTTATTTCATTTTGTTTTTCTCAGAATTGTTTATAACCCACAACTGTTTGTTTATATCTCACAATTCTGAGAAACAAAGTCAAAATTGTGAGATATAAATTCACAATTGTGAGGAAAAGTCAGAACTGCAAGTTTCTATCTCACAATTCTGAGAAATAAAGTAAAATTGTGAGATGTAAATTCGCAATTGACAAAAAGTCAGAACTACGAGTTTCTACCTCACAATTCTGAGAAATGAAGTCAAAATTGCGAGATGTAATACTCACAATTGCAAAAAAGTCAGAATTGTGAGATATAAACTCGCAATTTCTACAGATTGTGTCAAATTGTGAGATATAAATTCACAATTGTGAGAAGAAAGTCAGAAATGCTAGATATAATCTCACAATCGTGAAAAAAAGTCAGAATTTTTATTTATTTATTTATTTTATTCAGTGCCGGAAACAAGCTTCCATGCTTTAGTTAATCAGACTCTAAAACAACACAGACAGCATGTGCAATCCGTTCTTAGTGAATTCTCTTCATAGTATCTTGGAAAGCCATTCAAACTCCCAGAACAGAGCCACATACATGCATACTATAGCAAATTCAAAACTTATTTGCTCTTCCATTCTCCCTCTCTCCCACTCCACCCTCTGCCTCCTGCATAAATGCATTCCTTTGCATCCTTCAAATCCACAGACAACAGAAGATGACACCCATAAAGCCATGACGAGAAACACACGTTCACATTTGCCTCCCTTGTCCCCTGAGCTGCAATGTCTGTTTGTCAGAGATTGTTTTTGCCGCTTAAATATGATTTCCGCTGATTGACTGCAGGACTAATGACAAACCTGTGCTGTTAGAAGGAATGGTGAATCTTACTCCGTTGGCCCGTCCTGCTCTATGAGTCACTGGGTTGTGCTGCTCTGCTAGTCCTCTGATTCAGGGGTCAATAGGTCAAGTGCGGGCAGCCCGCCCCGCGACCTCTCATCAATCTCTGTCGTTATGGTAACAGTGATGCTTCAGGTAGAGCAGACGTGTGATTATCTGCAAACAGGTTTTCCCAGCTGAACTCCCACTACCTTCTGACACGATATGGAAGAGAAAATTGTCCCGAGATGAGCACGGACAAGTGATTCACTGGCGGCCAGTGACTCATCACCCGCTGTTCTTTTATTTGCCAGTGTCCAGTCATCATGACAGTGGGCTGTTTTTATGTCATCTCAGTTTAGAGCCCAGAATGCTCATTTAGGGACCCAGAATATGGTTTAGATGCATTTGTATGCAGTAAACAGAAAATCATTGTGTATGCTCTTGTCTTAGATAGTATATACAAATAAAATATAAACCAATATATACCCCTATATATTTTATTTATATTTTAATATAAAAAAAGCAAATGATATAAAAATAATAATAATTATAATTATTATTATTATTTAGTATTATAATGTTAATGAATTATTATTATAATTATTATTAAAATGAAAGAGTGATTTTAATATTATTGGTGATATAAATCGCATTAGTCTTATAAATCACATTTGTTTGTTTGTTTATTATTATTATTATAATTATTACATTAAAATGATTAGTGATTTTAATATTATTGGTGATATAAATCGCATATTTATTAATAATTATATAATATATACATAATACTGCTACAAATAATGACTAATAATATTACATGATTAATAATAATATTTATAATAATAATTATTATTATTTATTATTGTTATTATAATGCGTTTAATATTATTAATATTAAAATAGATATATTTTTTTATATTATAGGTGATATTATACTGTAAATCACATTAGCCTACATTAGTCTTATAAATCACAATTTATTCATTTATTATTATATTTTTTATTATTATTATTTTGTAGAATTATTTATATTGATGCTCCATTCTAAAAGTGTAAACAGTTATATACAGTATAGTAGACAAGATTGATAACTTCTATTATATGAATATGGGATTTGGTGTGGTATCATTTTTGTTTGATTTTTGTAAGCCCAGTATAGAGTCCAAGAAGCCTGTTTTGAATTTCTGCCCAGAGTGAAATGAAGCAACTAGTCCAATAGTCCAGACCACTGTTTCACTTCCAGGGTCTTACACTGCCAAAAACGATTAGGAATGAGAAATGACACAAGATCAAGAGTCTGCTGGAAAAAAAAAAACATAGTAGTATATCATCAAAATGATATCAAAATGCTATAGTATATCATCTTCATCTTCATCTTCATCATCATCCTTATCATCATCATCATCATCAAACTTAATGTAATGTAAGTCTTAATGTAATGACAATCAAACAAAACAACAGTGCTAACTAAATCTCACCAAACATGTCAAGAACACATTCAGGTCATATTTTAATCCAAATTATTTTTTTTAGCACCATCACCATAATTGTAAATGCCACTCTCATTATTGTAATGTGAAAGAAAATTATCTAAATTTGTAAATAATTATAACTATAACTTTAACTATAATTGTGAATAAATACAAATGATAAATAAATTGCACATATAAATGTAAAATATATTACTTAAAGCTGCAGTCCGTAACTTTTTTTGGTTAAAAATTATCTGAAATCAATATTTGAGAAAGTACATAACCAGCCAGTGTTCAAAACTATCACCTTACTTTAGCGCGATTCACAACAGTTATCTTATAATAATGTTTTTTTAATTTGAGTGGTACGGGTAGGTTTCCACGGGAAATTGTAAACATAAACAAAATCTGTAAACATAAAGAAGTTGTCCCGGCTAGTAGGCTATCACATGTGAGGATCCTGCCGGTGACGGATCGTTTAGCCTTTTCTCACAGCAGCTAGAATAATTAAATGTATCATTTTGATGGTGGATTGTAATCCAGAAAGGATTATGTGTTTATGAAACACATGTGAATGAAATTAAATTATATTCCAGTTTTAAATGTGCTTCTGATTACAGATAGCCAACGTGGGATTACACAAGTTTTTGTATTTTAAATAGAACCAGTTTGAAGGAAGATTAATTTGCTTTTTGGATTAAAATAATTTCTTAATATGAAATTTGAATGGTATGACAATTAGATATTAGACTGTACAAAAATTGAAATCTACACGCTAATACTATACTCATAGTCACGCAATGCTGATGTTGTTAACATTAATAATTTGAGAACAAAGTATAACAATGATAATACTTTGCACAGTTAGATGTGATATGAGCTAACTGATCTTTAGATTTAATCACCATTGGTAGCGCGATTTATTGTAATGCTTTTTTCCTCAGTTGAGCAGAACAAACGTGGCAGACTTGTTACTTACTTGTTCAGATGGCAATATACGGTGAAAATTCTGATTTGGGTCATATATTTCAAGACATAGGCAGTAAATATCCACACCGGTGCAGTGACTGACAGCTACACATTCACCTCAAAACATTAGATTCATCCGCGCTGGAGCTGTGCCGGAACACCGGATCACAACCCCGCGCA
The DNA here is from genome assembly GCA_027422415.1 of Schizothorax lantsangensis. NCBI lineage: Eukaryota > Metazoa > Chordata > Actinopteri > Cypriniformes > Cyprinidae > Schizothorax > Schizothorax lantsangensis. Next base: position 10,646,311 of record CM049847.1, on the reverse strand, counting down.
CGGAAGATAATTCCGCAAGAAACTGCAATTCCAGGTTTTCAAACATAGAATACAAATAGAAAAAAAATTATAGACAAAGAGGTTAAAGTTACGGACTGCAGCTTTAAATTAAAAATGTATGCATCATGGTAGGTTTTTTGTTATACTCCATTGATGCTGACTTTTTGTTATGCTTATATCACAAAAAATCTAGCAAAAAAGGTCATTAGAATTATAATTTTATTAATTAAATTTTTTAATTATATTTATTTATTTATTTTTTAGAAAATGTAACCTGACTTTTCTGCATAGGTCTCTTGTGATTTACCCATACAGTGGTTAAGCTAGTCTTTCAGAACTAGCTGGTATGTTTTGTAGCTATGTATCATCATATATTGAAAACAAAGATAATAAAGCACTATGGTGAATTCCCGCAGTCGTTTGTCATTCGTTCTGAGCTTGATCACGGTCACCGACTTTAACTGCAGATCATAACGCCTCCTCCTCTTCCTCCAGTTCAACATCTGTTTGTTAGCTGATGACTTGTGAGTTTGAACATAACAAGGTGTCTCTCTCAGCTCTAATTAAGCACATTTTAGCAGGACCGTGGCCTGGTGGCAGCACACAGGCAGGCAGAGCGTCGCGCTCTCCACGTTCCCTCGAACAGCTCGCAGACGGCGCAGACTTCCCTCCTCTGAGCTCCAAGTTTGCATAATTACCCAGGTAATTGCAGAGTAATTGGCGGCGTCACCTGCTCCCAAGACGCGCCAGCATTGTTTTATCAACAGCTGGAATCAAACCTGCGTGAGGAGAGAGAGAGAGATGCTTTATGAAGAATGAGGGAAGAAAGTTGGCCGCCCGAGGGACGGCTACCCATTCGTTATGAATGGAAATGTATGGAAATGCACTCTGCCCGCAGCCAAAAAAAGACAAGAACGAAAGGAGAGGAAGTTGGGAATGCAGAAGGAAGGAAAAGTTGAAGAGAGCACAAGAAAACCAAGGAGAAGTAAATAAATGAAAGACAAATAAGTGCGTGACTGAGACGCCGAGTGAGAAGAGAAGAGAGATCATGTCTGTCTCCAGGGGAGAAAACGAGGTGTCAACCTTTGTTTCTCTCTCACTGTCTGTCGCTCTTTCTCTTGCTGTGAGGCTGTAGATGAGAAGAGAGTATTAGGAGTATTACTCATTCTGTTAAATAGACTGGGCTTCTTTAAAACCTGCAGGATAGTAGAGAAACGCCTCTAAATGAAGTTTCTGTCATCATTTACTCACCCTCATTTTGTTTCTTTCTTCCATGGAACAGAAAAGATGAGATACGCTAGAACCTTTGACATTGTTGATGTGGTTTGCAAGCGAGATTTGCAAGCGAGTAATGACTTTTCATTTCCCCTATAGCCTCATAAAATATCTATTTTTACATATATATATATTTTATATATTATTTTTTTGGAGCTCAACAGAATTAGTCCACATTATAGAAAAGAGCTCTGGACATTCTGGAATATTTGTTCCACTGAGAAAATTCAATGAGAAAATTAAATAAACAAATGCTGACATGTTGATTTTGAGGTTTTCGTGTACTAATATAAACTGTCTTTTTTATGTTTTTGTTTCTTGTTTGCTCACAAAGTCTGCATTTATTTAATCAAAGATGCTGTAAAATTAGTGTGAAATATTTTTACATTTTAAAACAAGTTTTCTATTTTAAAATGTAATTTAATTTTGTGATACAAAACTGAACTTTCAGCATCATATTACATAAACATTTCTTTATTTTCTTTATTTCTTTCATTTTCTCTACTGTCCCTTTTGATTAATGAAATGCATATTTGCCGAATAAAAGTACAGCAGTGTTAATAGAGTATGGGGAAGATTCTGATACTGATACTGGTGTGTTACAGAATAATGGAGTTCTCATGACTCTTAACAGTCCAGATGGAGTAACACCTTGAGCCGTGTCCTTGTGCTCACAAACAACACAAACGCCTCCTACACTGTAGCCTCGACTCACATTGTGCATCAACACTCCAAGAAGTTTTGACAAACTGCAAAGCAATACCTGCATTGGCACAAATGTTGAACCATACGTCATTCGTAGAGCAGCCTCCGCTGTATAATTGAATGAGCTTTCGTTTATTCATGACATGCACTTGAGTAGATTTACATGAAACGTGGTTCATGGCCAAACTAATAGGACGGCACATGTTTAGGCAGGAACGCGGCGAAGGACGCTGGAATTCACCGTCAAGGTCGTTACTCCTATTAACTGCTGCTGATTCGTTTGCAACATCCGACAGAATTATAGAGTGAGGCGTAATCTGAGAGAGCCCACATCTCCCCAGCTGCTCGTTACATCCCACCGATACACAAAGGAGGCGACGGACACACACGTGCTCTCGGCGTCTGGAGAATCGCTGCTGTTTGGTTGTGGCACAGCAGCATCTGCTGGTGAAAGAGACGCACAGGCTTGAATTCCCTCAGTGAGGCGGGTTTTTGCATCCTTATTCCACACGAGCACAAATATAGCCCTCTACTTTTAACATGTAATGCTCATCCACATTCACACACATCAGCGGGTCCGCCGAGGTTCATCCTCACTAACCGTCTCGGTTCCACCGTGACCAGGTTTTTGCGGAGGGCGGCTGCGCTCCCAGAGCCCTGCGGGGGTAATGAGAGGAAATCCTCCCTGCTGAACTGATTCCCAAGCTGAGACGAATAGGGAAAAACTGCCTCAGCCAGTACATCTGGCAGCGAGCTGTCATGTGGAACGCAAAGGTGAGGATTTGGAGTGGTTTGGGGCAAACGCACACGTTTATTCGAGGTGCATCTTGGCTGTGTTGGGATTATCTTGCAAGGCAAAATGAAAGCGTCATTCAAAGCTGAGGAAATTGGTGTAAGTCATTAGTAAAAGGCAGATCGGTGCATTCATGATCAGGTTTGTATGTATTTGAGTTCAGTGGTTCGGTTATAATACTAAATTCCACTCTTCACAGTTTAATTGATTTTGCCTTTAAAATTCCAGTTCAAGAAAACAGAATGCAAAATTGTAATTTGAATTTGAATGTTGAATTAAAATGAATCAACATTCACATGATTGTAATTTTTACCTAGAAAAGTAATTTGCCAAGAAAACTTTGAATCTTGGCCTGAAAAAGTCTAGCTTAAAAGTAGGGATGCACCGGAATGAAACTTATTGGCCGAAGCCGAACAAAATGAAACACTGGGCCGAAGGCCGAATACCGAACACGGTTTTTCGCATTTTTTTCCCCCATCTATTTTGCCTTTTTTTTTTTTGCAATTGCAGAAATTAAATAGTCAAAATGTGCTTTTTACCGTTTTTTTCCTGCTTTTCAAATAAAAAATAATTTACAAAACAAAGATTTAAGAATATTTACTTAACACTGAACACTTTTTAACATTCTAGCAGACGTTATATCAATAAAGCACAATTTAACTTAAAATTAATAAGTTAGTAAAATAATATTTTTTGGCCATTTTTGAGACCCTCTTCTTGAATCAGACATGTATTTTTTACTCTACAAATAAATGCAGCCTTTCTGAGCAGAAGAGTGTTTCTTTTAAAACATTAGAATATATTACAGATCCCAATTTGAACACTATGTGTGAATATAATAAATGTATTCTATAGAGCTCTTGTAGGGTAATTATTATTTTCATTATTATTGTCTTACTTTTTTATTTTATTCTACAGAACAACAGTAAAATTACAATACTAACATTTATGAATGTTGATGGAGTTGTTGCTTTTTCTCAGCTTTTCTCAGCTTTCTCAGCTTTTATTTTGGCAGAAACCCGCAGGAAGATCTGTGCTTCTTTTTGTTGACAACAGATTTAAAAATGATTCTCTTTAGGAATTTGGGAAGATGTTTGTCGCACGTATCGCATTGTCACATGCCTTTAAAAAATTAATAAAAATGTTACTGAGCAACTGACGAGTAACAGTGTTCCAGCCCAGATTTTTCTCGCGCTTTGGACTTTGAACCCTGGCGCCGCGAGCTCGTGCAGCACTATTTGAATACATGCAATCCGTGCGTGTATTTGAAAACATAACATTCTGCAGTTTATTTACTAATCGTTTAAGGCCATTTTGTGATTTCAATCATCATACAGTAACCAGCAACCACCTCTTCCTCTTCTCATCAGAGACATGAGATGCAGCGCTAAACAGTCTCTCGCTGTCGGTGTTTCGTGCTTGTAATGATTTTTGCATCTTTCTCTGACAGTTTTAAATACTTTCACACTGCAGACGTGTTTGCTGCATTAGTGCATGCCTCTATTTGATCGTGTCATGTCATTGTTCTGTACATATTATTCGGTCTTTTCACTTATTCAATTTCGGTTGCCGAACATTCGGTGCATCCCTACTTAAAAGTATTGAAGTTTGAGGGTTTGTAGGCCTTTTGGATGGATGTATATGCCACCTACAGAAGTGTGTATTATTTTATATCATCATATTTAATAAATTAGCAGAATTTTCTGCTAATTTATTAACATATTTAATAAATTAGCAGGAAGAACACTTCATTTCCCAGAATTAACTGTGTTGAATTTCTTTGGATGGAAATTTGGAAATTTCCAGAGTTCTCAGAAGCGTAAATCGTCATAGTTGGGTAAACTTCTATAGTTGTGAACTGAACGGAAAAATATTATGTTTCTATTTACCAGAAAGAAAAGTATAAAATATATGATAGCGTTTCTATAGCTATGTTTCCATTACCATGTTTTTATGCACATTTTTAAGTATTGCATCAGAAACGAGTGATGAAAAACACCAAATTTCGGAAAAAAAATCACTTAATTCGCAAAAAAGTTTTTACGCTTGCTTGAGGTGGTTTTTGTCTTGCGCGAAAAAGAGTTAATGTGAATAATAGGAGATGGAAACGCATTTTGCAAATAAATTCCATTGGACAGATCTCCTTGCACACCATCTGAAATGTTGTTATAAGGGGCTTTCGCACTGCGTAGTTCTAAGAACCCAGTTCTAGGAACTAGCCAGCTCAGTGGTTCCTAGAGAACCATTTTCCCTCTCGGGCCATTTTCCTGGTTGCATTCGCACTGGCAGCAGGAACTCTGAAGCGGCCGACAGTGACATCTTTATTTGCGGCATTTACAAACGTCAACAACCAGTGATTGGAGCTGTTTTTGTTATGTGTCGTGGGTTTCGTGATAAAGGATATGTTATGTAAATGCACAATTTGCGCAATTGAAAAAGCATGAAAACTGACTAAATCTCCAATGATAACTTGCAGTGTTACATATCATCGAAGCTGAGAAAAGAACAAAACTCTGCAGACAACAGGTAGGTAAATGCCGTTATCGCTGTTTTCCTTGTTCATGAAGTAAATATTTTTACATGACTTTTTAAAAGTGCCAGGTAGCCAGTTTTTCGTATGCGTTTGGCCAATCAGCAGACACTTACATCACTAGTAGTTCCTATAGAACTTTTTTAGACCCTACTCTGAAGTAGGAGCTAATTTTGTTTCCCCAAATGGAGTTCCTTGAACCAAATATGTTCCTAGTTCCTGTGGTGCGAACACGCCAAAAAGCGGGTACCGCCAATAGTTCTAGGAACTATGAAAAGGTTCCTCCGGTGCCCCTATGGTCATTCTGAAATGCCTGAGCAAAGTCTGTCATCAAAGTATTTCTGTATAATTGCCTCCCAGTCAGAACAGTCTTACACAACTGCGTTCCCAAACAGCAGGCATCCACCTCCGAAAGCAATGACCACATTTATTGTGTTTCGTCTACTCGCTCTGAGGCACAAGTAATTTATTATATATGGAAATTATTATGTTCAGTGGCTTCTCCTAATTTTCTTAGTGATGTTTAGTGCCAGTGTATCAGGAAGTGGCGATTTTGTTCTCTTTGACTCGTTGGATGGAAACAGTGCTTACTTGCAATTTTGCGCATAAGTTAAATTCGTAACTTTAAGAAATTCATAGTAACAGCTGAACTGGGGCATTTATTGGAGTGCCAAACGTTGGTAAAACAATAAAGTTGCATTTGCCCAAATTACTTCTGCTTGTGTTACATGAATGCGGCTCATTGTTCAAGCTTTGGTCCAACCCTAAATTAACAATTTGAGGATGGTATTTACCCAGAATTCTTCACTGTTGGCCACTGCGAACTTAAGCTGCATCTGATGAAATTTTGAAAAGGCCAGCACATTTGTGTTAGGAAAGAGAGAGTGCCTGACCTTTCAGAAAGATGATACCTGTTTCCCATTTCTCACCATTTTTCGCACTCGTTTTCTCTGGTGTTTTTTTCTCTCTCTCGCTCTGCTAACATCACACCCGCCCGCCGTAGAATTTCAATCTCGTTTTGAACATGCTTCGATTTGAACTGCACTTGATGTTTCTCCGGTCGCCAAACAAGAGCGAGTGTCTCGCTGTTTGTATTTCCAGTGCGATTAATTTACTGTGTCATGTTACGCCGTCCCTTTTTATGCTAATGCACTTGTCACAGTCTATTTTAGCTCTGACGTTGGCATTTGTTTTGCGTCGGCCCTGTTTTAGCGAACGTACAAGTTTTGCATTCAGATCTAAAGTGCTTTCTATCGCCTTCGGAGGAAATGGCAGTTGAAAAGGCATTTGGAAAGCTCATAAAGGGTGGAATATGTAATGCGTGTAGTTTTTCTTCCTCTCCCTCCCCCTTCTGTCTCTTGCTCGCTTGAAACCCATCCAGTTGGCTTGGCGGTAATTGAATCTTAGCCGTCTGGCCCAGAAAGGCAGTGTGCAGGAGTTTAGTTCTGTTGTCCCGTTTTGCTCTTGTGATGTGTGTGCGCCTGCGCTTCTGGTGCGCTGGGACTCGAAGCGAGGGCTCATGGGATAGATTGTCCTTATGGACGCTAGGCTGTGGTCATCTTAGATGTATTATTGTTGCATACTATCAGACGAGTCCTACAAAAACATATCATCTGTGTTGGATTAGTCTGTCTGCTGCATTGTGAAGTTCCTGCTACTTTATTTAGAGGAATAATTCATCATTCACTCACCCTCACATCTTAAACCCGCATGACTTTCTTACAGGAAACAAGAAAAGTATGAGGACTAGGACTCCAAAAATGTCAAAAAAGTACCCTAATGCAACTTGCTATATGCCAAGTCTTCTGAAGACATATGATAGCTTTATGTGAGCACTTTTCTGAAGTTGTTTGCTGAAAATAGTCACAGAGAAACTAAAATTTTATGTGATTGCTATCAGATGTCATATAGGTTCTCATGTATCTTGAGGTGCCATGATTGCACTAAAAGAAGAAATTAGTTTATTCCTTTAAGCCTTTGAGGGGTTGTATATTATTTCTTTTAAATAACATAATTTCTCCTCACCAAGAGAGCATTTATTTGAATGTATGTATTTAAATATATATATATATATATATCATTTGTGCTGTCAGTTGAATAAAAAAAATAACTAATTAATAATTTTTGTTTTCTGAAATTAATCACGATTAATCGTGAGTAATTACACCTACCATTTAAAGTTTTTAAATGTACTTTTATATTGCAATAATTTCACATTCAATCTTCAAATTAAAGGGAACCTATTATGCCCCTTTTCACAAGATGTAATATTGGTCTTTGGTGTCCCCAGAATGTGTCTGTGAAGTTTCAGCCCAAAATACCCAACAGATAATTTATTAAAACAGCTGGAAAATGTCATTTTTGGGGTGTCTAAAAAAGAGCTGATTTGGAGTATATCGCTTTAAATGCAAATGAGCTGCATATTCCCGCCCCGTCTCCAGAAGAGGGCGTCACATATACGTCTCTCTGCATTGCATATCTACAGCAATAAACAGCCGGTAGAAGCAACATAACTGAGAGCGAGAGAACCAGTGTTTAACCGTACATATGGGAAGCCAAATGCACTGAAAGTGGGACGAAACAGCGCAATGTTACAGAGCTCACGCCGCGCTGACCTGTCATCGGCACAGATCAATGGACCGAGCAGCACTACCAAACGAATCTTGCACTACGAACAGCACGAACTAATCTCATAAGCGCGGCGCTGATCAGTTAAAAAATACTTAATGTACGCACACAAATACGTTTAAAACTCTGAGCACTATAACGACATGACATTCACAAAGGAGTCTGGAGAGATCACGTATTTAGGTAGATTTTGAGGCGCATTACCATGAAAAATGAAAGTAATTCACAGCGTCCTCAGCAGCTCGGATGTTGGGAGAAAATGAAGACTCTTAGGCAGTCTTACATCCAAACACAGAGCACAGGGATTGCTTGCGAGACATTGTTGACATTACAGCTGCTCGAGCGTGGAGAAAATGGAGGACAGCGTAACCGCTGAGGGCGGAAACTATGGCAATGCAGGGCTGTCAATCAACCCCCGTGGCCCGGCCCTACGCAATGTGACGTCACACTGCGTGAGAATCAAAACGGCAGGCCCAGTGAGACTGACTTGGTTTAAATGGGATTAACAAATGAGGAGTGGGTGGATGTTTATCATTGTATGGTGGTTGTGTTCACACACTGCCAACACACATTTATGTCCAAACACCATGTAAAAGTGGATTTTGCATAATAGGTGCCCTTTAATGTAGAAACAACATAAGGATAGTATATGTGTAATATTTGTTTAATGGCATCTTTTTTTATGACTGAAGGCCAGTATCACTGATATACTACTGATGTTTTTTGGAAATTGTTTTTTTTCCCCCTAATATTTAACTATTGACTATAGCCATTCAACATTACAGTATAATTGCCAGCTTTCAATTTTAACATTTATTATACTTTGAAAAATAACAACTAATTTAAGTGAACTTAAAACAATCTTCACATAAACCCATTATAATAAATGTCATATTTAGCTGTGCTCTTCTGCAAGTAGGACATATACAGATATTGAATAAAGTTACGAAACAATAAATTCTAAATTAAATATAGATGAATCCTTAAAGCTACTTATTGATTATTGATTTCCTCTTTTCTCTTTTGTTCTTTGATTAACAGACATCACAGCTGCTGGGTTATTAGGTTATTTGGCTGAAAAAAATAATCTCCTGCGTTAACGCGCTAATTTTGACAGCACTTATATATATATATATATATATGTGTGTGTGTGTGTGTGTGTGTAGCTCTTCACTTCTCTAGCAAATAATGAGCTGTAGACACTGACAACTTGCCTGAGGTAAATGAAATGCTATGTGACATTTTGTTTACAAACTGTTTTACTGATGTCTTTCCGTGGTTGAAAAAAATGATTGAGCGATTACATGAGGCATGAGATGTTCATTCATGTTTATTTCGCGTTAAAACTAAGTTGCAAAGAGGAAGGGATGAATTTCCTGAAAAAATTGGCATAGTTTGAAAGATGAGACTTTGTTTCTTATCAAATGTAAAAAAAAATATATATATATATATATATATTAGGGATGCACGATATTATCGGACTGATATCGGAATCGGACGATAATGGCTTTAAATGTAAATATCGGCATCGGCCCGATATAAAAAATTATGCCGATATGTCTTGCCGATAAGAGGAATACATTAACTCACATGTGCTCTGGGTGTGCTTGTGATTAGATCATGTCAGCAGTGTGGCTAATTCTTAAAGCAAAGTTTTGTCTGAATGGTGATTAGATTCACTGCTTTGGATTGCTGCATTTAATCTGTGAAAGCACTTACAGAATGACGCGTTCGGTGTGTGATAGAGTAAACAGTAATAGCACGTGCAGCGGCAGCAGTGACAGCCTCCCCCAGGTCCTAACGCCCATTCCGTAAGAAGTTTTAATCTGTAAGGGGCGCTGTTGGCCTAATTCTAATTAAATTAAAAGTAAAATAGCCTACACAAGTAACATTTAGACTGTGTTTCTGATTAAATAAAGCTGTAATTGATCATAAAATAATGAGTATGTTTTGATTTAAAGGTCAGAAGCTATAGCTTGCATGAAAAAATAAAAATCACAAACATGACACTTGTAAATTAAATAATTTTATATTTACTGATTTATTCATTAATGTGTAATGTTTTTTTTTGTTTTTTTTATCAACATTTTTTTTTTTTCACACACAACACAACATCACAACACAATATCCATTCAAAACAAATAAAACACAACAAAACAACAAACGTATACTCCCTATTACAAAAGTCCAAACAAAAGGGGGAGAGAGAGGGAGAAAAAACCAGCAAGTCATTCCTTTATATAATCACATATATTAGAGGAAAAACACTGCCAAGCCTCAATAGTGGAAGGCTTGGCCCCATTAATTCGCGCTGTTGTACATTCACAAGTTACTATTTGCAGGAGGCTATGGATCCAATATGTTTTTTCCACACATGTGTGGCGTAAATGGCTGCCCACTGCTCTTCCACACATGTGCGGCATAAATGGCTGCCCACTGCTCCGGGTGTGTGTTCACGGTGTGTGTGTGTTCACTGCTCTGTGTGTGCACTTTGGATGGGATAATTGCAGAGCACAAATTCCGAGTATGGGTCACCATACTTGGCCACATGTCACATCACTTCACTTCACAAACTTGGGTTAGCAAACCAATCAATTTGTAGTAAGGAGGATAAAACCATGTTTACATGTGTCCATAGATTAATGATGATGGGACACTCCCAAAACATATGAAGAAAAGTACCTGATGATGCAGTGTTACATATATGGCAGTTAGAATTTGATTGTAGTTTCATTTTAAATCTTTTGTAAGGAGTTATGTATGCTCTATGAATGACTTTGAAGTGAATAAGACGATGAGCCAGATTCTTAGATGTTAAGCTGAGATTAAACCACACTCTCTCCCAGTCGACAGATAAATGAAGGTCAGATAATTCCCTATTCCAAATAGTTTTAATAGAAAGAGGTTTTGTAATGCAATCAATAATCTTATTATATATCAAAGAAACAGATGGCCGACCAGCAGATGGTGCAATCCAGTCCCGCATAGGATGAGAGGAAATGGGAAACGTCCACGGAACTCCATACGCTTTGAGAGCAGAACGTAATGAAGAAAGACAAAATATGCGGATGCTGGTAAACAAAATTTGGTTCTTAATGTCTGAAATGAACAGAGGCCCTGGTTATCATATATATCACCGCACGTGTTTACCCCTAAAGAAGACCAAGAGGGTTGGACAAATGGACGATTTCTGCATACAAAATTAAGATTGTGCCATAAAGGTGTACTGTTACAAAATTTTAAGGGTCCTCCTATCCGACGTTCAGTCGTTTTCCAGATTTTAGTAGAGTTAGCCACAACCGGACCAAATTTATAATTATCCCCTTTTTTCCCTGTGCCAGTAAATAAAATATCTTGAAGTCTATTTGGTTTAACCTTGTCATAATGTTTTTTTTTTTTTTTAAATCATAAGCTCTAAAAGATTTTCAGATCTTTTACAACTCTTTTGTTTTAGACCATCTACAAATGTTAAATTTTATAAATAAAATAAAATGTTAGGGTTAACACTGCATCTTTCTGGGGGGGGAATGCATCGATTGATATATAGTTTATTTATAGTTATTTTCAAAGCTTCAATGTGCTGTCAAAAAACCTTCATTATGGTTTATTTAATTGTAACAAATAAGTTCTTGTTAAAAACTAACCAAAATTAAAAATATTTTGCTTATAATTTCTGCACCGGAGAGACTTGGTGTTGTTTCCAAACAAAAAGGAAAGATATCGGTATCGGTATCGGCCAAAATTATTTGAAAAATATCGGCGTATCGGATATCGGCAAAAATCCAATATCGTGCATCCCTAATATATATATATATATATATATATCAGTGTAGACACAGTTTAAATATTGTTACTCAATTCACATGCAAGGATGTTAGCCAATCAGAAGTCATCATAATAGGGTTACAGTTGCAAAACCAACAGTTGCAAAAAAGCTTCTTTAATTCTCAGGGTCAAAGACTGAGCATGATAAACTCAATTACGACTGTTTTTAGTGCTAGGAAACCTTGACTAACATTGTAAGTGGACTTCGGGGAAAACTTTGCTTGAGTGTAAAAGTTGTTTCAATGATATTCATCGTACATTCCTCATGAATATTCATAAAGGTCGCTAAATTTCTTCAGCAATATATTTTTGCCCATCACTCTCCCTGACACGGAGAGCTCATCAACAGCATGTTCACTCACTCACCGCTGACAGACAGACAGGTGGGAGAGGAGTGCGTCAGAGAGACAGGCCAGACAGACTGACAGGAGCGCTCCACAAACTCTCAAGGAGACAAACTCCCAGGAGAAGAGGAAAAATGACGAACTAATTACAGGCGACGGATGTTCGTTCTGGCCTTCAGATACAAACAACCACCCAGTCGCAGGCACGTGCAGGCGGTACCTGTAGACTAACTCATTTCTGCCCAGTGGTTGACCTTTCTTCACCTGTCAAAAACAAATGGTTGGCATACATAAACACTCTATGGGTTAAAACTTTTATAGCCCATCCAACAAATTTAAACGGCTTTTTAAAAAGATAATAAAGGTTAGCATGTGAGCTGTGTAATTATAAAGTGGGTAATTTGAGTTTGGGATCAGTGGTTTGTTCAACTTTGTAACCTGAAGTATGAGCAATAGTATGGCCCTATGATTGTCATGACATGAAAAATGCAAACAGAATCATGGAATCCAGTCATAAAGGTAGAAATTACGTTATAACGCAGAATATCAAGGAATTTGGCATATGGATAAGTTTTGGTAAATATTAAAGCTAGTGCTGTCAAATGATTAATCGCAATTAATTGATTAATCGCATCCAAAATAAATGTTTTTGTTTACATGATATATGTGTGTGTACTGTATATTTATTATGTATATACACGCACATGCATGAATATATTAAGATTTTTTTTATATATATTAAATATATTTATAATATAATATAAATTATATGAATATAAATTTATACATGTAAATACATGTACATATTTTCAAAATATATGCTGTATGTGTGTGTATTTATTTATACATTATAAATATACACAGTAAACACGCATATATCATGCAAACAAAAACTTTTATTTTGGATGCGATTAATCACGATTAATCGTTTGACAGCACAAAAAGGCTATTCAATATTTATAAACTAGTCAGATACTGGGAAGGTTACTTTGGAAATGTAATAGATTACAGATTACAAGTTACCCTATTTAAAATGTAATAAATAGTGTAACTATTTCAATTACTGTATTAAAGTAATGTAACTGATTACATTTGATTACTTTTTGATTACATTTCTAAATTTACATTTTGTCATTTAGATTTGATCCAAATTTACATTTTATCCAAAGCGAATTACAAATGAGAACAATAGAATCAAACCAACTTTCAAAATCCTTCATCTCTTGAATTAAAATTATAATAATTTAATTTTAAAGCACAGCCACCACCAATCAGACTTAGACACCTCTTTTTACTTTGAGATAAAGTACAGATTTAAAATCATAACACATTTTTTTACCTCTGTTGTGCAGCATTTTGTTTGCCAAAAATCTTAAAAGATTAATTAAATTGTCAAAGTTGTATGCTGTCATTTGATTACTGTCGCTTTTTATTTGTATTAAGTAATAGAACACAGAATCCAGAAAAGATTCTGAAAAAAAAAATCAAACACTACAATTATTGATAAAATTTTAGTAACATATTAAATTGTTAGTTTCATGAATTCAATTAATATTTAAAATTGAATCAAGCCATTAAAGAGGAATCTAAAATTAAAACAAAAACATGGAATTTTGGAGAAAAAAAAACAAGATGGAATTCATAGTGCCCTACAGTAGTAACCGTGACGCTTACCTTAGCAAATGCCACTAAAACCTCTTGCACAAGCAAGATTGACCTACGCTGTATTCAACATGGCTTCCAAAGCTGTCTGCTTCCTCCCGGACCTCTTGATCCTACAGAAAGAGTGACGGAAGAAAGTCACAGTGAAGGTCTTTTCAGATTTCTGGACGAATTGTTAGCTGAAGTTGGCTGGAGGTTGTGTTTGTGTGTGTGTTTGTGTGACGCCCTTTAAAAACTTTCTACAGCTCTGCGGATCTGTGTAAGGCTGCAGGATAGTGTGCAGATCTTATTTTCTGATAAGTTTCCATGATGTCTGGGATTTTGTGGCCCTCTAACAGGGCGTTGAACAAGCCTGCAGCTCACGGGCACGACCGATGGAAATAGCGGACACTTAGCGCTAATCCCTTTGAGAGCGGCAGGACACACATATCGCCTCCTGTAGGTGTGTGTTTGTGTTTGTTTGTGTGAGAGAGATGAGAGTGCACATGTGTGTAAATTAATGATATGCAGAACTTAAAGAAGCCCTCTATAATTAGTCTCTGACACGATCAGCAGGCCCACACTGAATCTGCGTTCTTCATATCCTCCGGCATGTTTGTTTATTAAATATTTTGCTGGATCTGATTTATGTTTTTACCGGTAAGAATACAGTGCTGTCAGTTTCACTTAACACATTTTACTATATTTAAATCTGCAAATTTTTTCCCCAAATACAGAAGTAAAATATGCAGATCTGGTTCGACCAATCAGATGAGCATTTTATGGAGCTCTTTGATAACTTTTCTAAATCAGTATTTTTGTCTTGTATTCTATGAAAAAAATCCTGAAAATATTTACAACAAAGGGTTAATTAGACTTAATCAGCTTGCAAACACTACTAAAACCCTCTCTATGAAGTTGCGGGTGTAAATTATTTCCCTTTAAAGCACTAGTATAAATCCATCACACTTCAGATGTGGTTAATAAATGCACATACTGCTAAATGATCAGGCTTTTCTTCAGCGTTTGGCATTAAGACAGACACATAGATAGAGATGGAATGAGAGAGAGTAGGGACGGCCAGCCGTGGTGGCAGACGGCCGCTGCAGTCTAATTAAATGAATGAAGACACATGTTGTCCGGTCGGCCTGACTGGGCGGTTGTCATCTCTGCACCGGCTGGGGCCTGTCGAGAAGGGAATGGGGCCGTTCGGCTCTGGCTCGACGCCATGAGTGTTTAACAGGCTGCGTGGACCCAATCAGGACCTCATGATTACAGCGGGACGGGGACCGTGACAGTGACGTCAAGATCAGAGCATGATGTAGACTTTCATGGATCAGGAGAACTTGATGGAGTTCTTGGTTAAGTTTTGTTCTAGTATTATCCTAAGTGTTTCAGGTGATTCTTCCCAAGAATAAATACAATGAAACCAAATCAGATTATTATTAAAATGTAGAGCTTTGAAATTAATGATGTCATTGCTCGGCTCTTTTGGTTTTGGAAGAATTTGGAAAGAAATGGTTAATGATAATGTTGAGACTTTTGATTGTACACTGATTTTTGGTACATTTGACGCAGTTTAAGACATTGTTGAGATATTTTCTAATATAAAACAAGCGAAATTACATGCCCCCCCCCCCCCCCCCCCCCCGGGCCTTCTGAATGAGAGGCAGGAGAAAATAAAATTTTATTTTATTTTTTTTATTTTATTTTTGTATTATTTTATTTTATCTTTATTTTATATTAGATTTCTAATTAATTTTATTATTTAATTTAATTTTATATTATATTTTTATTTCCCATATTTTTATATTATTTTATTTAACTTTTTATATTTTTATTTTATATTATATTTTTATTTAATTTGCACACAGATATTATTTTGGTTCTTTTAATTTTATTTTATAACAAAAACCAACCAATTATACTCAACAAATTAGAATACTTTAAGACCAATTTTTTTATTTTTTTCTGGAAAGTTTTCATTTACTGTATGTACCTTGGTAGGGGCTCCTTTTGCTTTAATTACTGAATTCGTTTATGACATTTGTGGCATATTTAAGCCCAGGTTTTAAGTGGCATCACCTGATTGTTGGGTCTGGTGTCTCTCATCTTCCTCTTGAAAATAATTCTCTATAGTCTAGGCGAGTTTGCTGGCCAAAGGATAGAACCAGTGTTTTGGCAGTTGGGCAGGTCTCCTGCTGGAAAATGAAATCTTCCATAAAGCTTGTCAAAAGGAAGCATATTTTGGAATGGCTGCGTTGATATGCATGGACCAACACCAGCAGATTGGCAGCCCAAATCATTGATGTACACAGCTACTGACCACTCTTCCTCCAGACTTCCATTAATTTACTTTCATCTGAAAAGAGGACTAAAATATTCTTTTTCTCCACAGCCCAGGTCGCTTCTGATCTCTGGTTCAGAAGTGGCTTGGTAGCCCTTTTCCTGAAGACGTGACAGACTCTTGAGTATGTGTCCACTCCTTGGTAAGTGTTTGACATTTGCTTGAGCATTGCGGTCAGTTGTACCTTTTCCAACCCAAATTCTTCCTTCCAATCAACTTTGTAGAAGAATGTAAACGAACCTTTCAGACTTAAGTTTTGTGGAGGGCGTTGTTCGTCTTCTGGATCATTCCCAAGAAGTCTTCCCCATTATTGTGCAAAGAACAAGAGATACCCGGAGTTTATACAGATGGTCTTTATTGAAACTAGATATTCTAAATTTTGAGATACGATTTTTGACTTTGTGATTCTCTTAAAACAAAAAAAACGTTTGAAATGATTCTGGAACTTTTGAAAGTTACTTTTTGAAAAAAACAAACTTTTTCCATTCTAATTTATTGTCAGGGTGTCATATTTAATTTAACATGAATGAGCTATAAAGTGATGTTTTTTTCTCCACTTGAAATATTTTGGAAATATGCATTTTCATTGACACACTAGACCATTAATGATTCATCTGCCGTGAGAAGTATGTGGGTAAGTACCTGTAGTGTAGTTGTAATAGAAGAACTAAGACTTTAAGTTATTGATGAAGGTGCTTCAGAGTCCAGATAAAACACGTTGTGATTCTCTGAGATTCTGGAACTTTTTTTTATCCATGCAGGAGGAGCTTTCCCACACTAGACCAGATCCAGCCAGACCACAAACACGTGTCCCCTCTGCTTTCTTCCTGTTCATTCCAGCAGAAAATAGAAAAGGTGGCGTGAGAGACAGGGAACGTTTCCATCTCATGGCTGTGAAGACGGTGTTTCCCAAAAAATGCTTGAGCTCCGTTAGATTTGCCAAACTGCATCATATGCAGTTGGAATGGAACTTTGACTGAGTGACTCAAACTCACTAGTCTGCTTATTTATTTGATGTGTTGGTAATTACCCATCATTCTTGTTCCTCAGGTCACGCTATATTTAACCATGCGGTTCACAGTACGTCTCGCAGGCTGCGTCATATAGATAGTCGGTTGATTCACCGGCTTTTCCTCCATAAGTGTCTGACACCCACCAGCGCGTTATCCCAGAGCTCCACACAAAACAGACCTTGTGTTTCAGGCAACAGATTAAATTAACTCGAGGTGGGAATGGAAACGAAAACTGATGCGAGAGAAATTCCCCTGAAAGGGAGACGATAATAAAAGATGTGTGAAAAGTGATGTGTTTGGGGATGAGATGTGCAATGATGAAATGGCAGAGCTTTGGTTCACCCTTCATGCAACAGCTTGGAATGAGGAAAAAGGTTGTGATTGTTTGATTGGAGTTGAACTCCACCTGCTAGTTCATTCATTCATTCATTTGAGTTTAAAATAGTTGAGAATGTGCAGTGTAATGTGCATTCATGTATTGTGATGCATTGATCTGACAATAAAAAAAATCAATGCATTGAGTACAGAATTTGATTATTAATTTTGATGACTATATTATATTCATAATTGTGTGCATTCTTTGGAACAAAGTAAGTTAATTGTTGCTTTCGTCCCCAGTTAGTATTTATTATGCATATTCAGAGGTTTGGTATCAGTAAAAATAAAATTTTAAAGAAATTATTTTATTCAGCATGGTTTCAAAGTGACTACTTTTAGTAAAGGGGCGGGGGGGTTCACAAAAATTTGAAGCGGCACATCTTTTTTTAATATTAATAATAATTAGAAATGTTTCTTGAGCAGCAAATCAGCATATTAGAATGATTTCTGAAAGATCATGTGACACTGAAGACTGCAGTAATGATGCTGAACATTCAGTTTTACCATCACAGGAATAAATTACATTTTAACATTTTTAAGATAGAAAATAATTCATTTACAATGTAATAATATTTCACAATATTACTGTTTTTACTGTATTTTTAAGAAAGTTAATGGAGCTTTGGAAAGCATTCGAAAGTACTTTCAATAAAAATCCCCACGGTAGAACTTTTGAACATTTATTTATGTATTTATTTATTTATATTTGACTAGCGATGATTATATGGTTATTATTTTTTTATATTTATTGTATATGCAGTATATTATTGATCACTGAAAAAAATGATATGAGCTATCTACTTAAAAAATATATATGGTAACAATATTACACATGATAATTTTGATGAAATGGTTTTTAAGGCTTGATTTTTTAATGGAATCTATCTGAATAAATCATGTAAAATCTCCTAAATTATTTAATCTATGACCCAGTTAATTTAGTATAATTAGTGAAATGTGCACGGCTCATTTATTTTAAGTTGATTCCCAAAAGTTTTGAGTAAGGCCTGTTTGTATGAGTTATTTTGTCCAATTAAAAGTCTGTATTCAGCCAGACAGCTCAAGTAGGAAAATACTTGATAAATGTTGGAAAATACTGCACTAGCACTAGCAAAGCTACTGCTCATTGAACTTGGCATAATGCCTCATATCCATAACCATAAGCTCTACTCTTCTGCACAATGGTAACGACAGAAACTTCAACGTAACTCTTTCAAATGTCAAACATAACTGAACACTAAACATTTATAGATGTTTCCCTTCACTCAAAAACACATAAAATAGCACTTACGTTCAATATTTACTCTCCATATCCAGCCATATGCAAAGCATGCTGGGAACTAACAATCAACACTACTGAAAAATAAAACTGCAAAATTTAGCTAATTCTATTAAAATAAATAATAGTAAATAAAATTTTATATATATATTTTCTATCAATTTAATCAGTTCCTCAATTCAAGCCTCCAAACTGCTCAAGTTTCCGTCAAAAAATGAGGAAAACACATCTCTTGGTTTTATTAGTGAAAACTCTTTATCTATTTTCTATACAACACTGAACCACAATTTATATCATAAAATACAGGTATGTACACTATGTTTTAATTATCACCTTATTTTTTTAAATGAAATTGACAAGACCCACGATTCATTTTTTACAGTGATTCAGTAGATTTTCCACATATTCATCAGTCTACATCTGTTTATTATTGAACATTACTCTTACTGGCTCAATAACAAATATGCGTTTTGTTTTGTCTAATATTTAATTTTTCAGTCTATATTCAGCATATTTTGGAAATAATCATGATTGTCCAGTTAGGCCAACTCTAAACCTCTAAATTGGTCAGAATAAGTTGAAAACTATGTCTAAGACCGTGTTTAGTTCTGTGTCTGATATCCAGAGGAAAGTTTCTATTCCACTATAAGGGCTGGAAAGTTCAAATGTCATTGTTTTGGAGGTTTCTGGCCCTTTTTCCAAAGCAGCAGCCGAAGCGGCTCGAGTTCAGTGTGCCGTGTGAACACGTCAGATCCACTCAGACAAACATCAGTGCAGAGTGGGGATGTCGTGACCTCCAGCCATCTTTTCTTTTAAGAGGTGGAGTTCACATCAGGATAGTGTGATTAATATTGTAAGGGATGCTGGGTACAGCATGTGTGTGTCTGTGTTTCCCCTCCTCTTCCTTCTCTCTCTGGGACCGGCTGAGGAGTGTTGGGGAACATACAGAAAGAGAGACAGAAATAGAGAAGAAGAGGAGCAGATCAAACATGGGAACCGCCTCTGCTCGCGGTTCCTCTCTCATCCTTCATCTAGCCATCAGTATCGTGTGGCAGATGCTGTTCTCGCCCCGCGCGCCTCTTTGAAGTGGCATTAAGGGTTCACAAAGGATTTAGGCCAAAGTCTGTAATGGGGGAACATCAGCTTTTGGTGTGCAGCACAGGAACCTGAACACTAATAAGAGCACATACTCAAATTAAATGATGTTTATTTACACTCAATGGTGGACAGTAACAAAATATTTTTACTACTTAATACATTTTTAAAGTGTCTGTGTCTCTTTAAAGAGTATTTTTGTTTTTAGAATCTTGTACTTTTATTTCACTGCATTCCAAAGCATAGGTGCATCTCATAAATGTGTTGTGGAAAAGTTCTTTTTAGTAATTCAACTCAAATTGTGAAACTCGTGTATTAAATAAATTCTGCACACAGACTGAAGTTTTAAGTCTTTGGTTCTTTTAATTGAATTTACTCACATTTAACAAAAACCCACCAATTCACTATCTCAACAAATTAGTACTTCATAAGACCAATAAAAAAAACACTTTTAGTAATTGTTGGCCTTCTGGAGTATGTTAATTTACTGTATATGTACTCAATACTTGTAGGGGCCCTTTTGCTTTATTACTGTCAATTCGGCGTGGCATGGAGGTGATCAGTTTGTGGCTGCTGAGGTGGTATGGAACCCCAGGTTGCTTTTCGGCCTTCAGGTCATGATTGTTGGGTCTGGTGTCTCTCACCTCTTGACAATACCCCATAATTCTCTATGGGGTTCGCAGGCGAGTTTGCAAATGCTCTGAACGACAGTAACACCATGCATTGAACGTGACCTTTGGCAGTGTGGGCAGGTGCCAAGTCCTGCTGGAAAATGAAATCAGATCTCCATAAAGCTTGTCAAGAAGGAAGCATGAAGTGCTCTAAAATTTCCTCGTAGATGGCTGTTTGACTGTGGACTTCAGAAAACACAGTGGACCAACACCAGCAGATCATGGCAGCCCAAATCATCACTGACTGTGGAAACTTCACACTGGACTTCAAGCAACATGGAATATGTGCTGACTCAAAATGAAATGCAAAATTTACTTTCATCTGAAAAGAGGTCTTTGGACCACTGAGTCTTTTTCTCCAGAGGTAAGACGCTTTTACGTTGTCTCTGGTTCAGAAATGTCTTGGTAGCCCTTTTCCTGAAGACGTCTGAGCGTGGTGACTCTTGATGCATACTCCAGCTTCAGTTCACTCCTTGAAGCTCTCAAGTGTTTGAATCAGTTATTGACTATTCTCAAGCTGCGGTCATCCCTGTTGCTTGTGCACCTTTTCCTACCCAAATTTTCCTTCCAGTCAACTTTGATTTATTGCTTTGATACAGCACTCTGTAAACAGCCACACCTTTCAAATGACCCTCTGTGACTTATCCTCTTTGTGGAGGGCATCATGTTCGTCTTCTGGATTTGCCAGTCAGCAGTCTTCTCCATTATTGTGGTTTCAAAGACAAGAGATACCCGTTTATATTGTAGGGATGGTCAGTTGTTTTCTAATATTTTGAGATACTGATTTTTGACTTTCAAGCTGTAAGCTCTAATCATCAAAATGAAAACAAAAAAAACGTTTTAAATGTTTTACTTTAATGCAACGTCTAAAATATATGAGTTTCTTTTTGAAATAACTTACAAGAAAAAATGACTTTTTCACGACATTCTAATTCGTTGAGATGACCTGTAATGCTTTTTACTCCACTGCATTTCTTAGAAACGTGTTGTAATTGCGGCGTCCGACTGTGATGAGCTGCTCTTTTCAATGAACCTGTTATTTGAACGATGCATCACTGGACATGAATTGCTGTTCTCGAGCTCAAGAATTCACAAGTTCTAGAACCAAGGAAAAACACATGAACTGTCGTGAAAAGTAAGTTTCATAATTTTAGGATTTATTATTATAAATGAAAATCATTAGGTCAACTGTCATTGTTTGTAAACTCCCTGCTGCCGAAGCAATTAAAAAACGTGAGCTATTTATGCACTGTATGAAATGCTTGAATGCGGACATGTGCACATTTGTGCATCACCATCTGAGCGAAATTCTGGGAAAAACGAAACATAACATTAAAATAATATTAAAATAATGCAAATTAATGTGCATGCATCTTTGCTGCTGCTGAAGCAATTTCAAATGACTTTCAAACTAGTATGCATTCTTAATTAGGGATTCAAGCATGTAGCGCTGAAACCCTGTTGTATTTGTTAGAATGGTCACGGATGAGCGATTTCCACATAAAACTGATCGTGCAGATCAAACCGTAACTCGTAGAGACTTGAAACTACTCACACCGCCTACAACGTGACCGAGGCTCACCCCAATTGGCCTGACGGGAACGCTACAGCGATCGAAAGTACGAAATCGCTCATAACTCCTAAACTGTCAGTCGCAGGCTCAAGTGTCTTATTTCATTGGAATCCATGTCTCATGCAAAACGCATGCCTCAAATTCGATCGTGAGCGAAATTTTCGGGGATTTCGCATTTTTTGCAAAACCTACTTTTGCGAACCAGTCCTAGGTTTTTCACCCAATCCAAATCAAACCAGTGCAGAGAGATTCACTGGAGAGTGAATATCAATAATTATCAAAAAAAAAAGTTGAACTTTCGACTCACTGTGGAAAAGGGATGCCAAAACGTTCGAAGGGGGCAGGGACACTTTTAGTAAAATGCCTATAAATCCTGAACGGAATAAGATATCGTCACCAAACTCGGAACACTTATGTAAGAGCTCAAGCTGAGACTACTCTAAAATATATCCAAGTCACAGGGAAAAATTGCGGAGATTGGGCACTTGGTGGTGCTATAAGAGGGAAAAAACATAAAAATGGCTATAACTAGGCAACCATTTGTCCTATCAACATGAAAATCACTGTGCACAGTCTTTTTACTTTTAATACTTAAATAGGTCCAAAGTGCCACAAATATCTACGGGGACATTTGTGTATCTCAAAAAATCATGGCCGCCATTGGCCGATGAAAAAGTTTGGGTTTGAGCACCTATTAGACAAGGTTAACGGAGGCTGATCGGAACGAAACGCGGTGGGCCTGTTTGACTCATGGCCCCAAAGGTCTGTGAGAAATATGAAAGAAATCGACCACTGGGGGGGGTGGTATCGCATTTTTTGAGTGTGTAAACGATTGTACATTGCGCGGTTTTCTGCACATACACGCGATATTCATATCATATGATAGACCTCCTCGTTCCGAACAACTTTGCCTCTAGAACCACTGCCGTCAATCAAACCATTTTTTAAATGATTGAGAAGATGTGAAAAACCTACTTTTGTGAACTAGTCATAGGTTTTTCACTCAGTCTGGAAAAAACACTGCAGTGCAATTCTCTGTAATCTCTAGGTCAACAATTATCAAAAACATGTTGAAATTTACCCTTTGGGATCTATAACGGGGTGCTTTATAAAATAGGCCTGTACAAATATACCCAAAACCCTATAAAGCCTCAACGAAAACTCAAAACTTCACAAAACCCTATGAGCATATGCGACAGGTGATTCTAAACAAGCATGCGAAGTTTCAGGGAGATTGGACCACAGCTGGAGCTATAACAGTCATAAACGTTATAAAAGCATGATATTTCTATGGTAAATCACCTGGATTTGACAAAAATGCTTTTTTAATAATTGATTTAGGTGGTTACAGGCTTGCTAAATAATAAATAATGTATTTTTCCTTATGTGCTTAAATACCTACCCCGGTAATCGCTGCTTGCAGTTTTATTTTTTTTACTGTTTTTACAGTATATTGTTATGCACATTTTTATACACATTTTGTTATTGTCAATGAACATTTAGTTTTTTTCATTTTGTGAAATATTTTTTTCACTTGTTTGCACACATGAAGTATCAGTAACCTAAATTGATATTTTAATATATTTAATGTTTTGATAGTGTATGACAAGCCCCCTCCCCCAGGTATTTAGAACAGTAGGATTATATAAAACTATAATATAAAATTATTACTAAATATATAAGTCAAAATTACAAAATAAACATTCATTGATCATTAAATTTTACTTTTAATACTTAAGTAGATTAAAAATCTAATACTTTTGTACTTTTGCTCCAGTAAAATTGAAAAAGAGTACGCATACTTTTATTTATAATATTTTTTTATTGTATCTGGACTTTTTCTCAAGTGCTTGATTTGTGTTCTTCATCCACCACTGTTTATACTTGAAAATACTCGATTTTCAAATGTTTTCAAAATGTCCAAATAGTTTGATTAACATGTTGGTTACATTGTGTGTGGTCAGAAAAGTTCAATACTCAGGGTTTGAGGTTTGTTCAGATCACTTCCCCTAAGTATGAGCAGTACTACTACGTTCACACTGTCAGTTTTTGGGATTGACATCCGCATTTTCTTTACAGGTTGAGTCTCGAAATGTCTCGTTCACACAGCAGCTTAAGTTGTGTTTAGAATTCTGTCTGTTTGAATGTGCAGTAACCATAGCGACAGTGACCAAAGTAAAATCAAAGATGGCACCGTCCATAAAACTGAAAGACTTATCACTTTCTGACATGACAAGAGTCCAATCGAGCCGCAAGTTCTTTCCTCAAATCTTCATTAACCGACGGCAGATTTTAAATTTGGGTGGAGAGCAGAACATTTGAATCGCGCGGAGGCATGCAGGACACAAAACGGGGAGTGGCTCCAGTGGAAAATTGACGGGATCTTAAAATTTCAGATGACACGCAGCTCATTTTTCCATCACTGTAAGCTACCGTAAACATGAAACACACGGTAGACACACGTTTGTGCAGCAGAGCGGCTCTCTTTCGCGCTGTATGACATGACAGACAACTAGTTGTCCAGTCCTGTTCCGTTCACACAGCGCCTGTGTTCCGATAATGCGGTTGTGAGTTCTGAAAATTTACGGGTGTGAGTTCGGTAACAGAACTCCGTTGTAACACCCGTAAATAACCAAACTGTGTGTGAACATAACCTTATTAAGGACTCAAATACAGGACTGACAACCGTATTCTGCTGCTGTGTGAACATGGCCTAGAGATGCTTGTCTTAACAAACAACACTAATTATTTGTGACACAGCCTCAGTGTGTGTGTGAGAGAGAGAGAGAGAGATGAAGAGAGAAGCACAGAGTGAAAGAGAATATATTTAGCCTCTCTGAAGCACTATGTTAGTTTTTCTGGAAAGCTTTGGTTTTTTATTAGATAATATCATCACTCAAACCATCCTGTGGTACTTTCAGCCTCTATTTCTATTTCTGTCTCATTCAAACAATGAACTTCATGTAATTGATCTCTGATCAAACTGCAAATATAGGTTATAAAAAATGTCATAGGAACATTGTTTTGAAATATTTCTAAAATGTTAAACTGTCCAGTTTTCTTGTTATATTTAAAGGTTACAAAAATGTTTCTTACAATGTTCTACTCACTTAATTTTCACCTAAAATATAACATTATTTGAATGTTTATTTTTAATATTCTAAAAACGTTAAAATGCACAGTTTTCTTACCATGATAATAATGTTATTTAAAGGTTGCAAAAATGTTTCTTATAGTGTTCTATTAACTTCGTTTTCACCTAAAATATCATGTTATCTGACAGTTTACTTTTAATGTTCAAAGAACATCTTGTTGTGATTTTGATGTTATTTAAAGGTTACAAAAACATTTCTTAGAATATTTATCAATTACAAAAAACATCATGAGGACGTTTCGAGAATGTTGATCTTAGAACGTTTTCTCTCAGTGTTAATATTAATAAAGTTGTAAGAACATTCCATAAACATTACTTTAAGAACATTTTGTCCTAACATTTTTTTTTAAATGTTGTGCGAACGTTCGCTGTTAGCTGGTTACATTCTCACAGCTCGTGTTTTCCAGAGTTCTTCTCACAGTATAACGTCTATCCCTACAGCCTCATTTTTATTCATGTCAATTAAAGTCCACATCACCACCCTGGAGGAAGTTTTTCAAATTCTAGATGAGTCATCAAAATAAAAAAACAGCCTCTCGAAATAGTTTCTTACATACAGTATATAGATAGAGCTAACACATACATGCACATTGTGTATCAAACACGCTGATCATATCTGAGAGTCTGTGTCAGCGAGTGCTGAGGTTTATAGAGGTTAAACGGTAAATACGGAGCCCGAGTCTGTTTATAGCGCTGCCATTTTTCTAAGTAAATATCTCTTCTCCTGACCTCTAGCAGGCAGGCAGCGTGCGTCGGCCCAGTAAAGCGCATAATCACTCTAATTAGAAGAGGTCGCAGAAAGCAAAAACATCACCTTGTTCATAACCTACACACATACAGCCAAACATACCGTGTCAGTCACCCTCCTCTAAATACACTTCCTTTGAAAAGGAGATGCAGGGAATTGATGCAGCCGGTGCTTCTGGATGCAGAACAATGAAAGGCAACTGTTTTTGAGAATGAGCATGTTTGCTTCGATCTGAAGCATCTGGTGAATCTGTTAAAGATGATCACAGTTTTTGCAGAACAGCATGTGTCTAAAAGAAAGGACGGGCCTCAAGGATATGCTCAGCCATGCAATCCATATAAAATTATGTATGAAAACGGCAGAGAGAGAGAGATGTAGTGTAAATCTCAGACGTCACACCCACAGACTCTTCATAGACCATCTGATGCATACATACTGCACACAAAAATGGCAAGAGGTTTAAAGTAGTGGTTTTACTGGCAGACATTCATGATAATTTTAGGATTCCTCGCTGATTCACAGGTGTTTTATTTTAATAGTTTGCTGAGAAACAAACTTGTGTTTATAAGGCACCAGGATACTACAGTGAGTGCTTCTGAGGAATTACTGGCTGGATCCAAGATTTGTGGCTTCAAGTCTTAAGGCCCTAAACACACTGCACGAGTTTCAGCTGTCCCAGATGAAAGATTGGTATTGTGAAATGATCATGGCAATTTCTGTCATCATGGCTCCTAATCGGTGGTCCTGTGTCATACAGAGGTTCAAAGACGGCCGTGTCATGGTCTTGTGACCAAAGATACCCTACGATACAGCATGATCATCACACAGTGTGTTTGCTGTTACGATCCACGTTTACTGACCAACTGATAAAAATGCGGCATGAAATCAACGCGACATGGCGCTAAAACATAAAACTGCTTACCTCAAGCTCTTATTCCTTCCTCTTTCGCCGCTTCCAATTTTTTTCAGCATGCAACTGCTAAAGTGTGATTTATCATGCTCTTTTTGTTTACCACTAGCACATGCTGATGACATTTTATTCTTCTATAGAAACGCGTGTCGTAGCCTACGGTCAATAGGTGTCATCATCGTACAGTCTACACACACGTCGTAGCAAAGTTTATTAGATCCATGTCGCACAGTGTGACATGAAGTGATCTTATAGGATTGCTAAATTCGTGCAGTGTGTTTCGGGCTTTAGTAGTATGCATCAAACTTAAATGTAGGACTGCAAAACGATTAATCGCATTCAAAATACAATTTTATGTTTACATAATATACACTATTTTGCCAAAAGTATTCACTCACCCATCCAAATAATATAATTCAGGTGTTCCAATCACTTCCATGGCCACAGGTGTATAAAATGAAGCACCTAGGCATGCAGACTGCTTCTACAAACATTTGTGAAAGAATGGACCGCTCTCAGGAGCTCAATGAATTCCAGCGTGGTACTGTGATAGGATGCCACCTGTGCAACAAGTCCAGTCGTGAAATTTCCTCGCTACTAAATATTCCACAGTCAACTGTCAGTGGTATTATATCAAAGTGGAAGCGATTGGGAATGACAGCAACTCCACACGCCACGTAAAATGACAGAGCGGGGTCAGCGGATGCAAAGGCGCATAGTGCGCAGAGGTCGCCAACTTTCTGCAGAGTCAATCGCTACAGACCTCCAAAGTTCATGTGGCCTTCAGATTATCTCAAAAACAGTGCGTAGAGAGCTTCATGGAATGGGTTTCCATGGCCGAGCAGCTGCATCCAAGCCATACATCACCAAGTGCAATGCAAAGCGTTGGATGCAGTGGTGTAAAGCACGCCGCCACTGGACTCTAGAGCAGTGGAGATGCGTTCTCTCACGCTTCTCCATCTGGCAATCTGATGGACGAGTCTGGGTTTGGCGGTTTCCAGGATAACGGTACTTGTCTGACTTCATTGTGCCAACTGTGAAGTTTGGTGGAGGGGGGATCATGGTGTGGGGTTGTTTTTCAGGAGCTGGGCTTTGCCCCTTAGTTCCAGTGAAAGGAACTCTGAATGCTTCAGCATACCAAGAGATTTTGGACAATTCCATGCTCCCAACGTTGTGGGAACAGTTTGGGGATGGCCCCTTCCTGTCCCAACATGACTGCGCACCAGTGCACAAAGCAAGGTCCATAAAGACATGGATGTGCGAGTTTGGTGTGGAAGAATTTGACTGGCCTGCACAGAGTCCTGACCTCAACCCGATAGAACACCTTTGGGATGAATTAGAGCGAAGGCTGCGAGCCAGGCCTTCTCGTCCAACATCAGTGTCTGACCTCACAAATGTGCTTCTGGAAGAATGGTCAAAAATTCCCATAAACACACTCCTAAACCTTGTGGAAAGCCTTCCCAGAAGAGTTGAAGCTGTTATAGCTGCAAAGGGTGGGCCGACGTCATATTAAACCCTATGGATTAAGAAAGGGATGTCACTTAAATTCATATGCGTCTAAAGGCAGATAAGCGAATACTTTTGGCAATATAGTGTATGTGTGTGCTGTGTATATTTATTATGTATATATAAATGCACACACATATATGTATATATTTTAAAACCTATTTGTATGTGTATATATATATATATTTATACTTATACTTGTATATAATTTATATTATATATAAATATAAATATTTTATATATAAATCTAACATATTTTTCCTTAATATATACATGTATGTTTGTGTATTATATATACATAATAAATATACACAGACGCACACATATAGCATGTAAACATAAACTTTTATTTTGAATGCAATTTATCCCGATTAATCATTTTGCAGCCCTGCTTAAATGTAATGCAAGGAAACTCACATGTCACTTAGTCCAGGGGTTTTCAAAAGAGCTACACAGCAAAAAAAAAAAAAAAATCCAAATATCTAAATATTTTCTTAAATCAAGATGCATTTACAAAATTACTTAATATTAAGTCTTGTTTTCTGAGAAAGGTATCAACATTTTGTTATTTGTTTGCTTTTAAAAAAACAATTGTCAGTGGGGCAAGACAAATAATCTTGTTTAGTCTTTGAATTAAGATTATTTTTCTTACCCCATTGGCAGACAGTTTTTTCTTGTTTTTAGCAAAAACTAACAAAGTTTTGATAAATTCCTCAGAAAACATGACTTAATATATTATGTCATTTTGCTTGCCAAGTGTCTTGATTCAAGAATGTTTAGATATTTATACTAGAAAATGAGACAAAAATACTAGGTAAGAAAATCATTTTTGTGCAGTGTACACAATTAAATAATTTACATTTAATTGAATAGATTATTATTTATATTCAGGTTTAAACATAAAAGGTGCATAATAAATTAGAATGTCGTAGAAAAGTTCTTTATTTCAGTTCTAATGGTTATTTTTTTTTTTATTTGGTTCTTTTATTGTGATGATTTAGGCTCACATAACAAAAACCAACCAATAATTCAACAAATGTATTCATAAGACCAATAAAAAAAAACATTTTTAGTGAATTGATGGCTTCAAAGTATGTTCTAAAGTAACTTGGTAGGGGCTCCTTTTGCTTTATATAATTCGGCGTGGCAAGTCATATATATATTTTCTTTGATGGCCTTCATTATTGTTGGGTCTGGTGTCTCTCATCTTCCTCTTGATACCCCATTTCTCTATGTATATTTTGGCCAATCAAGCACAGTAACACCATGTACATATATGTGGGCATATATATACTCTCCATAAAGTGTGCAGAAGGAAGCATGTGTCTAAAATTTACTGTGTGTGTGTGTGTGAAAACACAGTGGACCAACACCAGCAGATGTGGCAGCCCAAATCATCACTGTGTGTGTGTGTGTGTCTCCACTCTTCCTCCAGTGTGTTTCCAAATGTGTTTACTTCCATCTGAAAAGAGGACTGGACCACTGTTCTTTTTCTCCACAGTGTGTGTGTGTGTGTGTGTGTGTGAATGGCTTGGTAGTTTTCCTGAAATAGCGTGGTGATATTACAGCTTCATTTAAGCTCTCAATAACTTTGCTTGATTTCTCAAGCTTGCAATCCCTGTTGCTTGTGCATTTTCCTACCCAAATTTTCCTTCCAGTCAACTTTGCATGTTTGAACAGCACTTTAAACAGCCACACCTTTTCCCTCTGTGACTTACCCTCTTTGTGGAGGGCAGCCTTCTGGATCATTGTCAGCAGTTCATTATTGTGTCAAAGAACAAGAGATGAATTTATACTGTATGGATGGTCTTAATTGAAACAGAAATAATTTTTGATAATATGCTTTCATGATTTCTAATCATCAAACTTAAAACAAAAAAACTTATGCTTTACATTCAATGCTTAAGAAACATTTCTTATTATTATCATTATTTGTTCTATTTAAAAAAAATACTTATTATTATAAAAACAGCTCTATTTGCATAGAAAATTGCTAAATAGAAAACTCAAAATAATTCTAATATGAACATTTCTTAATATTATCATTATTATTTCTTATTATTATAAAAACAGTATTTTTTTATAGATTTTTTTTTTTATGATTTTTTTTTTTTTCAATTTTGAATTTTTATCAAGCATTACTTTAGACCTTTGCAGAACAATATAACAATACATTTTTGGTTAGAGTCTAGCATTTTTGGTGTAGCATCTGGGTTTTCAGATCAGAAAAGGAGGCTGTGACGATGTGGTGGCAATGTGATGGTTTTGTAAATGTGGTTTGGAGGGAACGGCCGAGAGGTCTCGACACCTTTGCTCTCCACAGATGCTTCATGTTGGACACAGAATCACAAAGAAGGCCGTTTGACTTCAGCCTCTAGAATTGACATGCAGCTCGGACAGCAAATGATCCGAGCGGCTCCAAACAGGTGTTACTTGGCCCACCGATGCAGCCGCTTGCTTAGATTTAGTGACCAACGCGCTAGCGCTGTTTATGCCCCTGAGCTTGCCAAGCGTGTGCGGCGCTGCCAGTGTTCTCCAGAGCCCGGACCCTTCCAAGCATCATTAAACCCTTCGTGCTTCCCCAGTCCAAACATCAATCGCGCCTCCGTATCCCACTGACCACTCTGGCCTCCCCTCTCAACCACATTTATCTTCACTGGGCTCTCAGCACCTGCCGGTGGGCCGCCGGGCTCCACCCCTTCCATCGCTGTCCCGTAGACCTCCAGAGCCGTCCCGCTTCCAGGCATGATTAATCAAGTACCGATAAGGGGGCCATTAAGTTAGATAATGATGGACCTGTGTGAGGAGCCTGGGTTTAGGTTCAGCAGGGTGGAAGACGCCCCTGAGACGTGCAATGAAAAGGATAGGAGGCTTATCTCTCCAAAGAAAGCCCCAGTGCCGCCTCAAGGGCTAATAAACCACCCAAAGTCAGCCAACACCTGGAGATCTGCCCCTGCTTTTATACCGCAGATCTCTTTTAGCCCCGCGGAGGGGTGGACGGATGAATGGGAATGAAGGGATGGCTGGAGGTACAGCGTGGACTCACGGGCCTCGTTCTCGTGCTCCTCGGAGAGCAGTTAGGCTTTTTGTGCGCAAGATATTATTTCATCTGCAGGATTTATGGCTCTCTAATTCTCTTTTATTTCCTTCACTTTTTATATATCTCGCTCTTTCACTCACCGTCTCTCCTTCATTCCTTTTTTCTGTCTGTCAGCGGGACTGGATTTATGCCTCTTTGTTCGAGGATATCTTATAGATATAGCGGACCTCTTTTAGATATAGTTTTAAACCATATTCCTATTTCATAATAATTGTAAACTATATATGTATTTTTAATGATTAAGGATCATTATTTATTTATTTAGTTAGTTTTTATTTATATTTTCTCTAGATATAGTCTATATTTTTTTAATATTATAAAATGTATGTATATAGAGAGTGGATTAAAATGGAGAGAATTAAAATATTGTTTCAAAATAATAAATATATAAACTGTATATTTGAATATATAACTATATTAAATTATTGTTTAAAATAAATAATATTTTACTAAATAAATAATATACTATATTTAAACAATATATAATTTAAAATTAAAGTAATTATTTAAATTATTTATTATTATTGTTGTTGTTGTTGTTGTTGTTAAAGTTAAATAATTAAGTGGCATCATTTTACTGTATGTGTGGGAAAGAAAGACAGCATTGAGATTAAATGGAGAATGAATGGAGCCTTTTTATGTTTAAGGATCATTATTTATTTATTTAGTTAGTTATTTCATTAGTTCGTTTTTATTTATATTTTCTCAAGATATAGTCTATATTTTAAAATATATCAAAGAGTTAAAATAAACAGAATTAAAATATAGTTTTAAAATAATACATACATAAACTATATATAATTTAACTATAAATCATAGTATAAAATAAATAATTTATTTAATAATAAACTATTATGAATTATTGACCGATTAATTTATTCATATTTTTTTTTGTTTTATTACTTATATTATTTATTAAGTAAAATAATTAAGGGGCATCCTACATTTATAATGTTTATATTAGTTTAATATTTCTGTACTTTTATTTTATGTGAAAGTGTCTAATATGTTTGTTTTTACTTAATTCCTATGGAATTTAAGGTGAAATGTCATAAAGTCAGTACATAAATGAAACATAACAGTATTCCCAGAGGCATAAACGAGCAACCTCTGAGAAATAATCATTTCTCTCTGGGTGGTTAAGATATTGTGTGTTCTTGCGGTTCAAGGACAGACCAAGTGGCTTTTAGGTCAAAGAGAAAGAGAGGCAATTAGAAGAGAGCTCCTCCAGCCCGGGATGCTGTTTTATATGTAGTGTATCATTTACACAAACCTCGTCACGTCAAGAGCAGCGAACGCATTCTTGCTCTTTTCCTGACATTTATGTTAGGAGATAAACACAGGGATTATGAAGACCTGATCTCAACATCCAGCCTCGTCAAACAACACACACAAGACAAGACACACAAGAGGAAAGGGAGATAAATCCCTGTTGTTGAACGATAGGAAAGATAGAAAAACAGCTGTGCCCTGTTACTCCCCTCTTGACATTTATGTGAGGAAATAAATGAAAGGATGAAGACCTGATCACACACACACACACACACACACACACACACACACACAGTCTTTATGTGTGTGTGTGTGTGTGTGTGTGTGTGTGTGTGTGTGTGTGTGTGTGTGTGTGTGTGTGTGTGTGTGTGTGTGTGTGTGTGTGTGTGTGTGTGTGTGTGTGTGTGTGTGTGTGTGTGTGTGTGTGTGTGTGTGTGTGTGTGTGTGTGTGTGTGTGTGTGTGTGTGTGTGTGTGTGTGCGTGTGTGTGTGTGTGTGTGTGTGAGGGTTTTGTGTTCTTGTAGAGTGGCTCATAAAACAGAGGGGCACAAAGCAGAAAATTGAAAGCATCTCATATGTGTCACAGATCACACAGGGCAACAGATAAAACACCCTGACCGGGTCACTAACACACACACACACACACACACACTCCTCAGTTCATTTCATCTTTTAGTCATGTGACAGTGGTCTGGAATCGCCCACAGTAACACAGGACATTCATTTTATGTGCTTCATTTTAGTATTTCCTTCAGTTTTTGCATTAGGGAAGCCCACTATAATTAGTCAACACTAAACTATAGAAGCCTATTTCTGTTTCAGATTATAACACATAACTGTGAGGTTAAGTTTAAAAATGAGAAATAAAAATAACATGCTCACATATAAAGTCACTGCTTATTTATTTATTACTTTGAGTCAGAAACAGGCTTCCATACTAAATGCTATTTATGTTTTTATTTATTGTCACAAATTCACAATTACCTTGTTTGTGAATTTGACTGCAAAGGTCACTCTGTTTTTGACAATGTTTGTTTATTCTGCCATATGTTTTTTTTTTCTTGAATATTCTGTTTCTCTCTGCAATATGTCAAATTATGGAAGTAAAATGGGTTGTGAATTCGTTTTATATTGACTTTTATGAGATGCTGTGACCTTGAGAACAGGAAGGTGGAAGGTGAGATGAAAATCAAAGCAGAAGTGCTAGACAGCGCTGATCTGTGACCAGGTTTTGAGGATTAAACTCTAGTGTTTGGCATTATCACAAAACTGGATTCCAATCGGTTGCTGACAGACTCAATGTTTCCTGAACCACATCTACAGCTCCACCACAAAAGAAATAATATTTTAGCAAAGTTGTGAACTTGCCGTGTGAATTGAATGTAATGAGACAGAAAGATTTGGCTCCATGAAGTAATAAAAAGACAGCTATAAAACTTTGTGTTAGCTTGAAAAATCTGGGTCTCAATGTTGAAAAAAGCATTGAGGATCGCAGGCCTAATGTACTTGGAATACTAAATGTTGAGTTGGAGATGATAGCCTTTGTCAAGTCAGAATGATAAATACAAAACTCGTTTTGGTATTGCACATAACATCAAACAAACAGTGTGACAAATGTAATCTGATTCATGAATGAATAACTCTCACGGTTCTACTAGTCAAAAAAAACAGTCAAACAGACTGAAACTCATGAGAAATCAGTTCAAAGTGTTCTTTACTAACTCCATGAATCACAGAGAGATTAATTCACATCTCACTCACTTACTGAAAAACAACTGGTTTATTTGTAAATAATAATTGTAATATGTATATATTTAATAAATGTATTACTATATGTATTATTATTGTATATATATCCAGCACACGTGTGTGTGTGTGTGTGTGTGTGTGTGTGTGTGTGTGTGTGTGTGTGTGTGTGTGTGTGTGTGTGTGTGTGTGTGTGTGTGTAAATTGTATATTTGATTAAAATATTATTTTAAGTAATATTTGCAGGAGTAAAATATTTTTGTAGCATATATCAAATAAAATAATTAACACATCCAAATGAAAGTAATACTTAAAATAGTTTTATTTGGATGTGTTAATTATTTTATTTGATATATGCTGATATAAATTAAAGCTATTATCTTTTATGTATTATATATATATATATATATATATATACAATTTCACTTTTTAAATAATGATTTTAATATGTATTTTATATACAGTATGAATATGAATGAATGTTATATATGAATATATATGACTGTTTTTAATATTAAAATACAAATTATATATTTAAATTTAAGTTATTTTACTTGCATGGGGGAATTTGTTGTTATGCTACAAAAATATTTTTAACATGGATTTTTAATTACATTGACATAAAAATAAGCTATTATCTTTATTTTTAGATGTATGACTATTCAAAAATAATAATTTGAATAAATTTACTTGATACATTAATATGTATAGGTGTGTATATATACATATTTTTTAATAATCCCTTCAGCTTGCACTCCTTCTGTATTTTCTCTCTCTCATCTGTCTAATTCAGCAGGAGGTTCACATTCTTTAAACGGGAGCCGGTGTGACACACATCCCCACAAACACCCCTCCCGACAATCACACACACACACACACACACAGCCCCTCCGCACTCTCAGAACCCATTACCTTCCACTTTCTCCTCATCATTCCCATCTCTCCCGCTCGTTCTCCGTCATGCTGGCTCAGTGTACAGCTCAAGAGGGGCAAGGTGACATTGTGTGTCATATCAGCATTCCACAGCAGCTCTGTCTTTCTCTCTCTCTCTCTCTCTCTCTCCATCGGTCTCTCTCTCTCTCTCTGTCTCTTTTGCACCTTTTCTCTGTTGTGAGAGTAATTACCACAGACTCAGAGTCTCAATTTGCCATTAAAGAACAAGAGCCTGAGGTAGAGAGAGAGAAAAAGAGAGACGAATAAGGGAGAGAGGAAGACGTGTGTTTACGGAGCGAAAGGCAGGCAGGGTAAATAGACAGTGTGAAAACAGAAAGAAAGGTAGATTTCTAGCAGGAAGAGACGTTATCTCAGACAGAAATGCGTTTGCAGCTCTCTGAACACAAGCAGTTTTCCACCGAATGAAAACTTAGCTTGCACAATGCCTGTGTTTACTCCGTCATCACTTCTACTTTCTGTCGGGCTCACATGCAGACATACACAAACACACTGCAAATAAAAAATATATTTTCTAACTTAGTGTGTCTGTTTTGTTTTCCAGTACAAATAACAAAACATTCTTAAATAAAGATGCATTTACTTGAGAAGCAAAATGACAATATATTAAGAGCCAGATTTACTAAACAGAGCAAATTAGCATGAAAACACAATCCTATAAAAGCACATTTTGGAGCAGAAAGTTCTGCAGATGATCTACTGACAGTGTGCAAATTAACGTAGACGCAGCCAGCACATTTCAATAATGACCAGCGCAATTTACCAAGAGCGGCGCAAATTAGCGCAGGGTCACAAACAAACAGAGCCATTGATATTATCAACACAACGCAAACAATACAACAACACAGCACTAAATGCGTTCAGACGTGCTTGTTTGGGGTGTAAATATCAGAAAATGTCAGTAAACTGACTAGTGCAAACCTTAGTAAATCATATTGCGTGATTTATTTAAATACTCTCTTCCCATAAATTTTGAAAGGGAAACTTTTTAAACGGAAAGGGAAACTAATTTTCAGCCACAAAAATCACTCTTTTCATGCATTTTTCACTGTCTTTAGTAATTTCTGATAGTAGTTTTTTGAACGCCAAAACCCAAATAACAAATTTAGGTTATAAAATTGTTGTGGGAACATTTTGAAATGTTTCTAAAATGTTGATTAGAGCATTATTTAATGGTTAAAATAAAATGTCTTTCTACTAACTTAATTTTCACCTGAAATATAGCGTTATTTGAATGTTTTATTTTTATATATATATATATATATATATATACATATATATATATATATATATTCTAAGAATGTTAAATTTCCAATTTTCTTGTCATGAATAGAACATTATTTAAAGTTTACAAAAAATGTTCTTGGAAATTACAGAATACAAATAGACGTTTTTAGAATTTTGTTCATTCCAACAATACAAATAACATTATGAAGGCATTGTTCTACGAATGTTTTCTCTCACTGTTAAAGAATGTTCCATGAATATTACTAATTTATATAACTTTTTAAAAAAAACACAAGTGAAAATTGTGAGAATGTACCCTGTTAGCTGAGAAGCTGTTAGTAAAAAATACAAAAAAATAAATAAAAAATAAATATCAAAATGAAGTGAGTTAATTCTTAAAACAAGAAAAATATCTGCCAGTGGTGTAAGAAAAAATAAACTTAATTCAACCAGAAAAGTTTATTTTTCTTACACCATTGACAGTTTTTTTTTTTTTCTCATTCTAGTTTTAAGAAAAACTCATTTAATTTTAATACATTTTTCAGAAAACAAAATATGAATTTAAAATGTTATGTAATTTTGCTTCTCAAATAAATGTATCTTGATTTAAGAATGTTTAGATATTTGTACTGGAATAACAAGACTGAGTAACAAGATTGTTTTTTGAAGTGCACAAATACGATAACAAATTAGAAGAAGATTGTACTTCTTGGCTATAGTGAGTCAGTTAATAAAACTATTAATTCATGATTCAGTCTGAAAGATTTGTTGAATATTAGTCTCAATCAGTCGGAAAACTCTGCTTATTGTGTATGTAAGTCACTGCACATCTGTGGACTGAGCGAAAGCGAGAGGCTGAGTGAGAGAGAGAAGGAGAAACATATGGCCTCTGTATCTCCTGAAGAACAACTTTCCCCTGACAACAAAAACAGAGCACAACATTTTAATAAGGGTCCCACCTCAGGGACCCCTTAACCTGGAGTCTATTCAGATTTGATTCACACCAGAACTGCAGGTGTGTTAATAATTAATTGGAGTAAACAGTGGTTTATAAAGGGGGCTGGGCCAGAGCCAGATAATTGGCTCATTACGGATCAGTACTAAGACGGACCGAGACCCTGGATACCAGCCTGAGGACCCACCAGGCCCAGTCCAATTAATGTCCCTGTCCCCTGCTACTGACAATGTGTGTGTGTGCGTGTGTGACTTACACAATTGCTGCTCATAAAGCTCAAAATGGTGTGTGAGAGTCTGTAAGTTACCGCAATATTAGTGTGTACAGCTTACAGTATTTTTCTGTATGCTTTCTTGACATATATAGGACAGCTGTACGGTTGTGTATTTGTAAATATGCCCTTGTTCGTCCTCGTAGTGTCGCCGACATTGAAAAGTAGGGCAGGGAGTATTCCTCATGGTGATATAACAAGTCGTAAGTGTCACATCTAAGACCTCTCATAAACCAGAGACTTATGGAACCGATGCAGGCCGACCGGCCGGCCCTCCATAATAATCATCCATCACCTCAACCATTTATCAAATATATCAATACAGCTGATTAACAACAGCATGTGAAAAAATAAAGTGCAATGGTTTAATTTTTACATGATGTGGTTTATATATTAGAACATAGTATATATAATTATTTGTGTATTTATTTTATTTTATTTTATGTATTTGGTTACAATTTATTTGATGGTGTCCTTGTTACAGTATAATTATGCATTTAAGTAATGAGTAATATTAATTAACTAGATGTACTTACTATATGGTCAGGGTTAAGATGAGGGTTTGATTTAGGGTCAGTTGCATGTGCATAATTTATTGTTATTACTATAGTCAGTACATGTAACATATGTAACAAGGACACTGTAAAATAAAGTGTTACCATTTATTTTATATATATTTTGTATATTTTATGTATATTATTTTTATGTATTTGCTTTATTTATGGATTTATTCTGTTTATTTTAATTTATATATTATTTTATATAATTTATATATTTTAATGTATTATTTTATTGTATTCTATTGTGTCGTGTGTGTCGTGTGTTTCCCTCTTGTGTCCATATTTTATTTCCTGTCCTTGTTATATTATTAGTTAATTCTTGTGTTTTATTTTATTTCTTGTGTATTTGGTTCTTCTTTCTGTTCTCTGGTCTATTTGTTGTTTTGTTTTGTTTTGTCCGTTTAAAGAATGTTACTGGCTGTTCCTCGTTCCTCCCCGCTGTGTGCACACTTTTATTTTAGATACTTATTTTATTTCCT
Source organism: Schizothorax lantsangensis (assembly GCA_027422415.1). Lineage (NCBI taxonomy): Eukaryota > Metazoa > Chordata > Actinopteri > Cypriniformes > Cyprinidae > Schizothorax > Schizothorax lantsangensis. The sequence continues at coordinate 10,607,336 of CM049847.1, read as the reverse complement.
TCTTTCTAAGTTTTGTTTTGTTTTGTTTTGTACTGATTTTTTTCCAAACTATATATAATTTAATTAAAACTATATGTTTTATCAGTTCTCTGGGAATCAAACGCATGACCTTGGTGATGCTCACAACATGTTCCACTACAAAACACAGCAGAGTTACTGAATGTACTTTTGATGAGCTGAACCTCAGTTCAAGCATGCGTACTGATTCGTGGTGGGAGAACCGTATGGTTAGTATAGAGCCGTGTGATCCTGCAGCATGGCTAATGTCCTAGTGTAGCTAGCATTAAAAACACTCAGCGTCTGGTCTGGATCCTGCTGTACTTGGGATTTGATTGTGAGCGGATCTTTCTGACAGGTGTCTCGGAGGGTGGTCAGATCGCCTCTGGCTGTCGTCCCGCCTGGCCCAAGAGCGGAGCGGCTCTCAGTGACTCTTTTCTTTTCCCTGTGGGGGTAATAAAAGAGCCGGATGGCAGGGGGCCAGAGTAGAGACGGGCGTTAGGTGACATGAGATGGACGGCTGAATCCTCTGGGAATTGGCCCATTTGTTACCCAACGGGAGAGACTGGCACAAAGAGAGAATGCTGAGGGTGTCTTTGTTCAAGGTCACACACCAAACTGTAGATTTAGCAAATGGGACACAAGCTGTTTGCACACACGCATAGCAGACTTAGAAGCATAGTTCTTTATATCACTAAAACTCGTACTTGGAGTCAAGGGCCTGTTAAAAAATCACTAACCTTGAGTATTCAGCATGTAGATGCGGGATGAGTACAGTCATAATTGATACCTTAAAATATGCTTGCAGAGAAGTGTGGTGTTAGATTTTTTGCTTGACAGACAATAAATAGACAAAAATAGCAATAATTGCTTTAAATGAGAGACTTTAGTTATATCTATATCATTTGTAAGTCGCTTTGGATAAAAGCGTCTGCTAAATGACTAAATGTAAATATCTAGAGAGCAGAATATAAGATATTTGAGGATTAATTATTTGCCAGAATTCAGAATTTAATTAATAATAATTCATTTAAACTCCATTTCAGTTCTTGAAATTTGAATGTAAGAAAAAAAAATATTGAAAGAAATGAATTTCACTAATCTGTAAGCAACCAATCAGAGCAAACCCTAGCAACCACCCCAACATTCTATATTCCACCCAAAATACTGCATAGCAATGTGCAAAAAAATGGCACACCCTAGCAACCACCCAAACACTCTAGGACCCACCTAGCAACACCTTAGATGTGGGCGTGGCCTATTTTGTCTTTTGGCCAGTAAGCAACAACCTACCAATGCGTGAATAAGCACTCATGCAACACAACATTCTGTTAAAAATCTTGTTTCTCATTCTGTCACTCTCATTCTTCCAGATTCCCCTCAGCCTCGGTGGATTTGTAAGTGAGACGAACAGATTTGCGCTCGTGATTATCTGACAGCATCATCTCACAGCTGATGAGAGAGAGAAACTTCATTAGTGTTCCCATTAGATTTCATTATTACAGATCTGTCTGCTGACCAGCAGCAAACTCTCTCCCTCTTCTGTTCTACAAGTTCCTCTGATCTGTACGTGTTTGTAACCCTCCTGTCGCTCTCCACCTCTGGCTGTCCTTCTCCCTCCATCTGTTTGTTCTGGCAGAGGTGTAGCTGCTCAGATATGACCCACATACACCGCCATGAGGTGCCATTGTGAGCATGCGTGTGAGGTTAATGGTCAAAAGCTCTTTTTAATTCCTAATGAACACATTTGTGTAATTATACACACATGCGTACACGGCTCTGCCCACCGGCCTCTGAGACAGATGTATTAGCCATCCAGAGACTATCAGTCTCAAATAAAAAGACTATGGTTTTTCTCAACGCTTGTTCCACATCAGTGGATTTTGTCTTTAACGGAATCAGATTAAGGTGCAGCTGACGGCAAAATCAAGCCATCAATGCAATGAGCAGCGTGTGCTAACCGAGTTGCAATCTTAACGTTATTATCTTTAATTATTTTAACAAATGCACCATTGCCTTAGGAATTAGCAGAAGCTAATTCAAATCTCAGCAAATTTGCTCTTATGGGTGGAATGAGTAAAGAAGCACATAACAGGGTTTTTTTGTCATTTAAAGACATTTGTTGGCATAGCACAATTAACCGCCTGGATTTTATGCTAAAAGCAGATTCAGTGTGAAACTCGCAACCAGTTTTACTTAAAAGGGGTATTAAATAAAAAAATATGTTGTCGGTCTGTTCATTAGCAACTCTTTCTGCATAGGATTTTTACATAGTTACACCCATAGTTGATGACAAGTGATTGTCTTAATGAGTGAGTCATAATTCATTCAAACTATTCATTCAAAAACACTGATTCATTCAGAACAAAACAAATGACTCCTTATGAGTGAGTCGTTAAGTCATTCACTCAAAGGATTCATTGAAACCACTGGTTCATTCGTAATAGCATATAGCATACTACTTTCTGTAAGAAATTTCTATTATCTATTTTTATATAGTAGAAATAAAGTAGCATGCCATTCCAAATTCATGTGAGTCATTGAATCATTCACTTAACAGATTAGTTGAAAAACACTTGTTAATTCAGAATCTAAAGAACTGTATATATTTTATATTATATGATATGCTGTTATATATTATAATATAACAATATAACAAATAAAATACAAGTAATATAACAATTTTATATTATATTATTATACTGTTTATATTATATTATAATTTTTAATGTGATATTTGGTCAAAAATACAAAAGTAAATTAATTAATTTTCATCCAAACACTCCTTCCACCCATTCCAGCCAAACAGTTAGCCCCGCCCCCAAAACGCGCCATTGGTTAAGCCAAAGGTTAGTATTAGCAAGGTTGGGCTGAGAAAAAGTACTTTAACTTTGGGAAAAAACACGTACATCAGCATTTTAGAGAATAAAAAAGCAAGAATAGAGGCAGCTTTTCCCAAACCCCAGGCTGAGACACGGCAGAGGAGAATGAAATACGCCCAGCATGTTGAATTATGGGTAACTACATGGTGTTTCAGTGTTTTGGAGGAGAATTAGATACGGCAACAGAGAATCGCTCCTTAGGAAACTACAGCAGTGAAGCACTAACTGTGGTTTTCAGCTGAAAACTGAGCTCATTGAGCTGCCAGCAACATCCACTTAGTGTGTGTGTGTGTGTGTGTGTGTGTGTGTGTGTGTGTGTGTTTGGTCCTACAGGGACTCCAGCGATGCCTCTTCCTTTTTTGTTTTCCTCTCATACCTGTTATTTTTTGTTCCTCAGTTTTGCCTCCTCACATCGGCCTTTCTTTCTAAAGTGTTTTTCTCTCTCTCTCTCTCTTGCCCTGCCTCTGTTTGGTTTTGATTAGATAGCCGCCACATTGTCATGCAAAGCATGAGGAAGCCAAGAATACAAGAGAATTTCCTATGTGGCTCATCTGAAAGGGGTTGGATGTAATCCCTTGTGTCACCGAGCGGAAAGAGGCTACTTTTTCTCTCCGCGTTTTCTTTTTTCTTTTCTCTTACCGTCATTCTTACATTTCCTGGTGTCTGCTTTCCAGCAGCCTCACTGAAGCTTGGCGTCAACATAGATCGATGAGGCCCCATTCACGCGCATGTCGTCCGCCATCAGACTCCTGTTTGTTTTTAATTAAACTTCTTTCTGTATTGTCCTAGAAAATAACACTGGAGGAGTCTGCTTTGATTTGTACTCTTTTATTTAGATGAAAATGCTGTGTTTTCTGTTTTGTGCTTGATGCTGATCAGAACGTCTCAAAGAAAAAGTTTGCGTTGTTGATGTAATTTTTCGAGTGTTGTTGTAGCAGTTGATTCTCTGAAAGTTTTTGATTGTGTGCGAACAAAACAACCGCTGTGGACGTGAGAAATAACAAGCACAAATAAGATCTCAATTGTTTCTCCTTGACAGCAATAAGAGCTTTAATCTTCTCAGATGTTTTTCAAATGTCTTCTGGGAAATAGATCTCGCATGCATCTCAACAAGTCTCAAACTGTTCTCAGATCAGTGTTATTTTAGAATTTTGTTCAATTTTAGTTCTTGTATATACTGTAATTTATTGATATATAAATTAGCTTTCATTTTTATATTTTCAGTTTTCATTTTAATTTGGGTAATTTTATTTATGTTATTTTATAATTTTGTTGTCCTTTTGTCATTTGTATTACTTTTTGTTTAATATTTTTGTTTACATTTAAATATGTTTTAATTTTAGTAATTTATGTACTTCAGATTAAATGTTTTATCTCAGTTAGTTGTCTAATTATTTCTAATTGTAGTTTAAGTTAAAGTTTTTCACCTGATATTTATATTTTTAATTTTATTTTCATTTTTAATTTCATTATTGATTTATTTCAGCCTTTTTTTCAATCACCTAAAACAACTTTGAACATTTTTAGTTTTAGTTAACAATAACAAAACTACTGTACATGTACTTACAGTATGGTTAGGGTTAGGATTATTGTTTTGTTTAGGGTTACTTGCATGTAATTATGCATAATTTATTGTTATTATAATAGTAAGTACATATGTGTAGCAATGACACCTTATAAAATAAAGTGTTACCTTGATTTACAATAAGATTAACTAATAAACCTTAAATCAAAAGAATTCGAAACAAACTCACATTTCTCTTCAAATTCTTCCAAAATCAAAAAGCCTGATATACAATAGTGACGTTATTTTCTAACCAATTTTATTATTAATTTCATAGCTATAAAAACAATAATTATTATTTGTGTGAATTTTTACTTTTCCTCAGAAATTTTAGGCCAACAGAATAGCATAGAATAGAATAGAATAGAATAGAATAGAATAGAATAGAATAATCTATTGTAATTATACACAAATACAATGGAACTCTATATTTTCTATAATGAACACATATTTTTACTCTATGTTTTACAATTGAGCTCTATTCAAGACATTGTTAATTCTTTAATGAAAGTCCATTATGTCTTCTGAGCTATGAAAGCACAACATCTGAGCAATAAAATCTCCCTAGATGTAGCAAACACTTATTAATTATTCAGGTGTATCAAGAGGCAACTATTTCTCTACATGCACACATCATCATAGCAAGTTCATTCATCTTGTTGCATAATGCTCCATATTCATGAGTGCTGTAGTCTGGCATATTTGTGTGTGTGTGTGTGTGTGTGTGTGTGTGTGTGTGTGTGTGTGTGTGTGTGTGTGTGTGTGTGTGTGTGTGTGTGTGTGTGTGTGAGAGTGTGTGAGAGTGTGTGTGTGTGTGTGTGTGTGTGTGTGTGTGTGTGTGTGTGTGTGTGTGTGTGTGTGTGTGTGTGTGTGTGTGTGTGTTTGTTTATCTGGTTTAACTGTGTGTAAGTGAGCATCTGAGGGTCGTATCCGTGGGCCAGAGAGTCGCTCGCTGACAGGTGGAGCTCTGATTGTCTCGATCACGCCCCACTAACCATGCAACACACACACAACACACACACACTGACCTCTGCAGTCCGTATGTGTGCATTCATGTAGGAATAAGCATACAGTCATGTCAGTGTGTGTGATGATCTTACTGATCCCAAACGCTTCATGAAAGACTATTTGAGTCACACAAACAACATCATCCTCCCGCCACAGTTCACCCGCAGCTTTGTATTTCAGCACGTAGCGTGTTGCGTTTGTCTGAAGCGCGGTCATCACAGCGTGGTTCTCCACTGCTGTACATCAAAACCGAAGAGAAAATATAAGCAGTTTTACAGTGCAACATGTATAAAACCTCCTCTGCCTCTCTCTCTTGCTCTCTCTTTCATGGCGCGCTCGGCGTTTGTGTACTGAAAGATTAAGTAGCTCCGAAGGGCCCGTGTTTACAAATATGCAGCCGCCAAACAGGCCAAAGCCTCCGAATGACTGTGGAATACAAATAGCTTTTTTATCAGCGCTGAGCCCCTGCCCAAAGAAATTGTGTTTTCCATCCTTTCCTCTTACGCCAATGAAATATGAAGCTTTATTTTCCTCTCTCTCTCTCTATACATCCCAAATCTAGCAGGGAGCTGTTAGTGTTCACCCTATGCTTCTTCATATACACATACACAGACAGTAAAGTAGATGTGAGCAATGTCACAATCCATCAAAACTAAATCTCTCATCAAATTAATAAAGCACCCTACACTGTTCAGGACACACCGTTCATTTCTTTTTTTTACATGCAACAGAGCTACTATATAAAATAATTAACTAGAAGAGGATGTTATTTACAATATTTTATACAATATTGTTATATAGTGCATATACTTTTTATTTAATTATAAATGTAATATTTATAATTAAATAAAACTTATATTTCACTTATAGCGTTCAAAAGTTTGGGATCAGCAAGATTTGTATTGTTTTTTAAAGAAGTATCTATTGCTCATCAAGGCTGCATTTATTTGATCAAAAATAGAGAAAAAAACAGTAATATTGTTAAATATTATTACAATTTAAAACAAAAGTTTTCTATTTTATTATACTTTAAAATAGAATTTATAACTGTAATGCAGTGCTGAATTTTCCTCAGCCATTACTCTGGTCTTCAGTGTCACATGATCCTTCAGAAATCATTCTGAGTTATTATCAATATACTGATTTATTAATAATGTTGGAAACAGTTGTGCTGCTTAATATTATTTATTTATTTATTTTTGGAACCTGTGGTAGTTTTTCAGGATTCTTTGATGAATAAAAAGTTAAAAAGAACAGCATATTCAAAATATTTTTTTTTTTAACAATATGTCTTTACTATCACTTTTTATCTATTTAATACATCCTTGCTAAATAAAAGTATTCTTTAAATTCTTTTAAAAAAATTACTTATCCCAAACTTTTGAAAATATATTTATATATATAATAAATTATCTACTAATTAATAAATATAGATTATATAATATAGTATATAATGTAGTATTATCATATGTGCACACTGTGTACTGTATGTACATTTCATTATCTTTTTCATATAATATATAATATATATTTCATTCACATTTATTACAGAATTACGTTATGACATTCACATTTTTTCTTATTATATTATATTAATATTGTCAAGTCAAATTAATTTTTCACAATACACTTTGTTTCAAAGCAGCTTTATGCATATAAAATATTTTTGCTATGAAATTATTTTATTTAATTAATATATGTATTGATTTTTAGTTATACATTTAAATATCTGTAACTTTATTTAAATAAACCAGCTTGTGATGATATATTTCAAACCAATTTAAGTCATCTTTTGTTTCTAACCATAAATATATGCAATTGTAGTGAAACTAAAAATATGCATATAGTAATTTAATTATTTTTAAACCTCAAAAAGTTAATTGTATATCAGTGGATTTCCAATGGGGGGGGGGGGGAGTTTTGTTGTCAGTTTGTTCTTATCAAGCTGTCTGTGTTAGTATGTTAAAACACAACACGGATGCTGTGAGATGCTGAAACAACAGCAAGATGTAATGCAACAGCCAAAGATGCCACATAACACACCGGACTATCTTGCTCTGGTTTGTTTCACTCGCGCTTTTGTTTTTTACCTTTTTCTTTTTTTCTTTCTCTATTGCCCTTTTCCACCATTTCCACCTTTCATCATTCCCTCGTCCTACTTTTCTTGCTCTGTTGTTCTTTTTCCAGGCTGCACTTTTGTCTCATCCCTTCCTTCAGCAGCAGCGGTGGGAATATTAGCCGGCAGACAGATCATTTAGGGGTCAGACCTGTGAATGTGTTAATTGTGATTTATAGCTGAACTGAATTTAAGAAAAGCTTTTCCTTATTGACCACCTGAAGCTGAGGTCCTGGGAGAGAAAAAAAAGTTTGCACCATTTCTTTCTCCTTAACAGTCTACGATGCTCTCAAGGGTTCAGTCAGCCCCAGATACTCATACAATTTTAGGATGAAGCACATTAGAACTAGCGCAAACGAAGGCAGATTCAATTCCGCCGATGATGATCCTGGAGCGCAAGGTCTGGGAGGTGAGCAGGGCATGATCTCACAGAAGTGACAGAATGAGGAAGACCACTGACCTTTACCGTAAAGACGATTCTTCCTCGTCCTCTGCTCTATTTCCTGTGCTAATGTCCATCTATAAGTAATGCTCCTACACTGCTGACGACGTCCTCATCTAGGTACATCTCCATTATTAATGGCTGCTGGGACGTGTGGGGTCAGGAGTGAAGCTGGGTGGCTTCATAAAGACACCAAACAGATCTGTGAAGACTCTTGGAGTGAATTTGTGCACTTCTTAGCTCTACATAAGCCCTAGATTTTGAAAACAATCATATCTCATTACATGGCATTACATTACATTATAATATTATAAGAAGAAATATCTAATTTAGTATATATATATATATATATATTGTCCTCAGTATTTTGTCTTGCTTTCCAGTACAAATATTAGTATAAATACATTTAATTTAGATGCAAAATGAAGATGTCAAGCCTTGCTTTCTGAGAAATTGAACAAAATTGAGTTTATACTTAGAACATGAGCAGATAATGTATCTGTCAGTGATGTATGAAAACTTCTTTCTGCTCTGAATTAAATTGATTTTTCTGAGCCCACTGGCATATATTTGTTCTCGTTTAAATCATAAACTCACTACGTTTTGAACAATTTGAAAGAAAACAAGACTTTTTATTTAATAAAAGCTATTCAAGGCAAGCAAGGTTTTTGTACAAATAAATAAAAAATAATACAAATCCGTTGGATTAAAAAAAACTTTGATTAAAAAATATATATTATATATTTTAATATATTACCTTTAGTAATACAGTAATAGTTAAATTTAAATTATTATTATTAATTATTATTAATACTTGTAATAACATATTTTCCATTTATTAATTTAGCAATATATATATATATATATATATATATGTATATTGGTATGTATATCATATAAAAATATATATATTTTAATATATTACCTTTTAGTTCTACAATAATAGTTACATTTAATCATTATTATTAATACGTGTAATAAAATATTTTCCATTTATTAATTTAGCAATATTTATGTTAATGTATATTAGTATGTATATCATATAAAATATTAATGTATAATATTTTATAAATTCATATGTTTTCTATGAAATAATTTAAATATATATATATATATATATATATATATATATATAAGTGATTATTATTACGGAGGCAGGTCCACCAAATGAGACACAACTGATTATAATGTCATAAATTAAGTTTAATGTCTAATATGAGATTTAAGTTTTTTGTGTGTGTTTTTTTTTTGGGGGGGAGGGCTGTAGTAATCATATAATCATATGATTTGTTGTATGGGGAAAAAGCAGAGTGAAAGTTCTGCTTTAGTGTTCCACTGGAAAATAAATAAATAAATACATATTTGAGTGATAAAACCCTTTAATCTTGTCTGATAAACAAACTGTTGGCTCTTGTGCTGTATGTTTCCATGCTGTGAGCTCATCGTCATTCTTATCAAAGGTTAATAGTCCATCCAGCCACTTGAAGTGACCCCATGTGTCCCCAGAGGAGATCTGCGTATTGCTTTACAAAGCCTGCACTGTGGCTAACTGTCCTGGGGATGCTTGAATCGGTAGTGGCCATGAAAAGAGAGGAGAAAGACTGGTGTATCTATCCTTCTTCATCAGTAGTCTCCTCTGAGTCGCGGCCCCCTCAGGTACTAACTGTATGTCAGCACAATCAGTGGGGATTCGGTTTGGTGCTCTTCAGACTCTCAATGGCTCTGCCTCACCCATTCCACTGCCTCCAATCGCAGCTGCCGCAGGATGACCCTTATCGCCGTCCGATAAAAATCCACCCTCGGCGACCAGATAAGAGAAAGAGGGAGGAAAAGGAAGAGAAGAGTGCATCTGTACGATTAGATAAAGGAGAGGCGCTCTTGACAGACTGAAGGATTTTTAGCCAGAGGATGTTTTGAATGCGAGCCTTCAGCGCTCCAGGCTCCAATGCAATTTCCCCAGGATAAAATGATTGTTGTAAGCCGAGGTTTTCTGACTGGCGTCCTTAGGAAATGGACAGTTCCCTTTCTAATCACAGAAGTGTTTACATGAGTACAGCGCCTCTGGCTTTGTCTCTTTCCAGTGTTCTCTCTGTTCTGTCTTTCTCCAGGCGATGCTTTTGGAGAATGGAGTGTATATATAGTGATCTGGGTGTCCGCACAGGGTGCGAGAAAGATCCAGCGATACAAAAACATGTCAGTTAGCATCAGTAACTCATTCACCCAGACAGCATCTGTAGGTTTTTAGCACATTTTATCTGTGCTAGTTAAATTGCACAATACAACAGTGGCTCCACCAATTGCATCATTTGGGGGCGGGGCTACATGTGTACCACACAGTGGCAGAAGATGCTCTTTATTTTCACAATTTTGTTTGGTGCAACTATAGGGATAACACATTCACATGATAATGGATATGATGTTACACTCTAATACTTTTGGTTTTGATAATTGTACATCCCATATGATAATGATAATAATAATAATAATAATAATAATAATAATAAAATATTCAATATATACCTATACTGTAAAAAAGTTTTTTTCCCCGAAGGAAAAAATCTACTTTTTTGAGTTGGAATTTGAATTGAATAAGAACTGGAAGTTGAATTAAAATGGGTCACACTTTATTTTAAGGTGCAATTCTTGCCATTAACAAGCCATTAACTGCGACTCAATAAACTCCTAATTTGCCACTTATTAATAGTTAGTGAGGTAGTTGTTAAATTGAGGTATTGGGTAGGATTAGAGATGTAGAATATGGTCATGCAGAATATGTGCTTTATAAGTACTAATAAACAGCCAATATGTTAATAATAGGCATGCTAATAAGCAACTAGTTAATAGTGAGAATTTAATTTTAACAATAAAATTGATATTGTTTCACAATATTACAGATTTTTCTGTAGTTTTTGATCAAATATATGCAGCCTTGAAGAGCATATTTAAAGAGACTTATTTAAAAAAAAAAATATATATAAAAATATAAAAATAATAATAATCTTACTGATACCAAACTTCTGAAAAAAATATATATTATATTATATTATATTATATTATATTATATTATATTATATTATATTTATTATATTATATTATATTATATAGTTATTCTACTTTTTTGAGTTGGAATTTGAATTGAATCCGAACTGAATGTTGAAATAAATATAACACAGTAATGCATTCTGGAAAATTAAGTTCTTCCACCCTGATACCCAAAATTTTAAGTTTAATTTATCTGTGTTTTTAGAAAGTTTTTAAACTTTTTTAATCTATAACTGTTAGGAATTTTATGCATGTTTGTATGTGTGTGTGTGTGTGTGTGTGTGTCTATATATATATTCATACAGTATATACGAATAATACGGATATTCAGTTGTGCATCCCATAAATGAATTATGTTTTAAAGTATATTAAAATAGGAAACATTTTTTAAAACTGTAATAATATTTCACAATATTACAGATTTTTCTGTATTTTTGATAAAATATATGCTGTCTTGAACAGCATAAGAGACTTCTTTAAAAAAACAATACAAATTTGACTGATTCCATACTTCTGAATGGCAGTATAAAATAGAATTCAGCATCCTTTTTGCTGCCTCACTTCAAACTCTGGAACTGAATTGTAATTTGAAACACTGTTTCATTCTAAATGGTGCACAAACGTGCTACACACACACACACACACACACACACACACACACACACACACACACGGCCATGATGTCATCCCATTTCCCAGCCACTGACTCTTGTGTGCTTTAACCTTGGCTCTGAGAGAGAGAGAGAGAGAGAGAGAGAGAGAGAGAGAGAGAGAGAGAGAGAGAGAGAGTAATTCTAACCTTAAAAACCTGCTGATTAAAGCTAGTTTGGAGGAATTCGATTCCACTTAATGCCTTTGGCCCTCCGCCCAGCCCTGACGACGGATCGCCATTAACATCACCGGACAGCATGTCTTCACTCAGGCAGAGACGTGACCACCACACAGACACTCACACATGTGTGTCCGGCACGGCTTGTCCCCATCACTTTCATTCTGATCTGTCTCTGTTGATCAGCATCAAATCACAGCACTGGTGTTTCCTGCGAGCCGCCCCTTCTCTCCTCCTGTTTCTGCAGACGCAGCATCCTCTGTCCTGCGGTTATCTGTCCAGGCTCGTGGACATTCGCTGCTCATATGAGGACAGTTTGATGCTTGATTTCACTGGGGCTTTGGGTTAAAGTTCAGAGCGATAAAGCAGATTGTAGATAAACACTTGTGCTCCATACAGTGTAGAAACAATTAACATATAGACAGTACCATTACATACTTACAGACTTATACAAATGACAATGTGCAATATACACATACATATACTCAGTACACACAGTGTACTATTAGACATACTTACAGTTATCAATACACATTATACACCGTATGTACACATTCTACATTATCAGAATCAGAATCAGAATGAGCTTTATTGGCCAGGTATGTTTACACATATGAGGAATTTGTTATAGCGACAGAAGCTCCACAGTGCAACAGAATGACAGTGACAGGACAGGACACAGATAATAAAAGAACAATATACAAATATACCAATAGGCAATGTACAAAATAGCAAAAACACTATGCAATACAGACAATCATGTGTGTACAGGATTATGTACACATATATACACACAGTAATATGCAAAGGTGCAGTAGATTATACATAAGCTGGATACGCAAATGTCATGGATGTGCATTGGTTGGTATCCAGTGGTAGCAGATAGATTGTTGTATTAGTGCAGTGTGTATGTGTAGTCCAGTTTGAACTGTGGAGTTAAAGTGCAGTGCGTGGCATATCGTAAAGTGGGAGTGTGCTGTGGGTGTATTAGTTCTGACTGTTCATTAGCCTGATAGCATGAGGGAAAAAGCTATCCCTCAGTCGGCTAGTGAGGGATCGGATGCTGCGGAGACGTCTTCCTGAGGGCAGCAGAGAGAACAGTCTGTGGGACGGGTGGCTGGAGTCATTGATGATCCTCCGGGCTTTCCTTATATATAATATTGATATTTTTTCATATTTTCTATTACCAATGTCTAAGAATGTTTCTCCTACAGTTGTAAGAATGTATTAAATATTAGTTATAGCATTAAAAAAAGTGTGTTTCTTAATAACGACAAACAAACTTTTTAGAACGATCCCTGTCAGACTAACTCAGTTAGCGATATCTGCTTTGCCACATCCAGCAGTACTGTTTTTTATTTTCTGAATGAGACTGGCAGCTCAAATCCCTGATGATACCTGATCCTCTGAGAGACAGAATGAGTTTTCCAACTGAGTCAGAGCATTAAACACGTTCTGCCCAGAAAGATTCATCTGTGCGACTTTATTTCACAACATGGTTCCTGAGTTGTGCTCCAGATTCAGCCTGAATTTATGTTTGATGTCGTTTTCTACCCAGCGTGAGGAAAATGAATATCAAAAGCATTTTTGCATTATTTAAAGTGCTCGTATTCAACAGTTTTGTAGCGTTCGATTTTTTCCCCCCACCAAATTCCACTTATAATGTTAGGTTTCTTTCACCAGAATAAGTTGTAATTTAGTATTTCATGACTGTTTTCCACCCTCTCTGACCCTTAAGAATTAAACAGGCTGTTTTTGCTGCTGTCTTTATGACTGTAAATGACCTCTGTTTTGATTGGCTAACCTCTTCACATGTGTAATGGGTAACTAACGACGCCTACGCCGAGCTGCCGAATACTAAATAGCCGTTAATATGTAAATGTAGCAGGTCATATGGAAATGTGCCCGTGATTCTGATATCATTATCAAGATTCGTGTTTTTTTTTTACTTTGTTTTAATAAATGGTCTTGGGAGGGAGATTTGTGATGTAGTTTAGCCTAGATAGTACATCAAATTTGAAAAATCCTATTGTCCATAATGAGCTTGGTGTGAGAGTCTGTTTTAGTTTTACCATGACCTCGGTGTCCTTGACATACAGCATCACTGAAAATGTCAGTGTATGGTATTTTAATGTTTTTAGAGGTTTGAGGTTCATAATTACTAAAAGTGTATGCAGTAAAAAATCGACTCCAGAGAGATTAAACTGCCCTGTAGAGCCAGGATTATGGTAATTAAGTAAAAAAAAAAAAAAAAAAAAACTACTAGAAATAAAATAAAATAAAAAATACAAAAAAAAACATTTTATTTCAGGTTGCCAGGGAAAGGTTTCATTTTCATTTAGTTAACTTAATGTACTAAAATAACTAAAAATAAAAATAAAAACAAACACTGAAATAAAAAATAATAAAACTGTATAGACAAAAACAATAAATACTAAAACATTGGCTAAAATGAAAATGAAAACAGAAAACAAAAGTAAAACATCTAAAACTGAAATACAAATTAATAAAAGTGTATAAACTAAAACACACAACAAAATACTAAAACATTAACCAAAAAATAACTGAACTAGTATCTCAATTATACTAAAATACACAACAAAAACTAAAAAACTAAACAAAAAAAACACAACAAAATACTAAAACATTAACCAAAATTAAATTGAAAACAGAAAAAAAAAATCTAAAACTGAATAAAAATGTATAAAATCTGTATAGGCAACAACAAAATTACTAAAACTTTAACTGAAATGAAAATAAAAATAGAAAATCTAAAAATAAAATTAATACAAAATATTAACAAATAAATAAATGAATATTAATAAAAACTAATAGTATTAGTATCTCAATGATACTAAAATAACTCTGTGTTGTGCACAAAATGAGCAGCAGGCCTCTTGCTGGTGTTCATTGTCTTATCTAAAAAAACATATCAGTGTCCCGAGAAAACCTTGTAAGGCAGAATTGTAAGAGGAAAAGAGTCACATTTCCCCTGTAGGAGATATTTAGATATTAGCATCCAATTCAGCACCGATATACCCAACTAAAAGGCACCTTGGCGCCTGTGTGTGTGTGTGTGTGTGTGTGTGTGTGTGAGAACACGTTACTGTGCGTAGGAGCGTGTCTCAGACACGACGATGGCGCTGATCTAATCGTGTGAATGTAATTAGGCTTTAATTGCTCAGTGTGTGGGCCTCTGGCATCTGTCTGGGCCCCAGACGGCAAATAATGCCCTCTGACGCTGTCATCTCCTAATCTCACTGTTACCAAACACCTCCGCACAACTCCCACTGAAAGCAAACACCTCCGCGCCGCTGATGGGAGGATGACGACACACGTTTCACTGTACTTCATTTGCAGCGTGTATCGTAATCAGTGTATGGGAGTAACTAACTAACTCTTCCTATTTTCCACATGCTAACAGGTTAGAATAAAAGAATGATCAATAATGTTTCTAATGAGAGTACATTGTGCTAATAAACTTTGTAATAAAATAACAATGACTTATGTTGTATTTATTTATGAACTTTTGGCACAATTCGCATCTATAGCTTTTGCTGATACTGTGTGCTTTAGACAACAGGAAGTGATGTATTTCTTAAAGTTTGTTGAAAATTCTTTGATTTGCTGGAAAAAAAATGGAGTAGGATTTCATTTGAAACAATTTTCACTCAGAAATCGCTTGTACATTACAAATAATTACAAAGAAATGGAAAATAACATTGAATTCTACATTAAATTTTGAAGTAGAAAGAAATTGTTTTTTACATACTCTAATAATCTTAATTTACAACTTTGAAAAATCATTTTACAGTGTAGTTGGATTATACTTATAATACACTATTGTAGTTCACTTTATAATTTATGAATTACAAACCTAAAATATTTTCTTTGATGTATTTATGCTTGTAAATGTGTTCTTTGTCGCAATGTGTGTGTGTGTGTGTGTGTGTGTGTGTGTGTGTGTGTGTGTGTGTGTGTGTGTGTGTGTGTGTGTGTGTGTGTGTGTGTGTGAAAATTACATGACAAGCATTAAAACAAATCTTTTTACTTTGGAACAATTGAAAGGTATTTTGTTCTCACACTGTAAAAAATTATTTTGTAAATAAAACAAAGATTATTGGAGTATATTTTACAATAATCTCAGTCTTCTACAAAGTTTAATTCAATGGGTTACTTGTTGTTTTGCTTTGTAATTCTTTGTGAAATTTACTAGCAATTTCTTAGTAAAAACAAAATAGGTTCAAAGTAATTTTTCAGTGTATTTTCTAGCATTTTCTGCAATAAAAATGGTTCCTGAATCCCTTTTTCCTGCAATGAAGTGTTTTTTTTCTAGTTTTATTATAGAACATAATAGAACATAATTATAGGCACAAATTAAATTTAAATATCTGATTTCTATACCTTAACCAACATAGCATCCCCCATTTAATTCAATGTCACTTTGTTTTAAATAGTAGCTTGACTGTAAATTATGAGTAGCTTGTAGCTTCCCTCACACTGGTTTTGTGTGTGTGTGGGGGGGGGGATGATACGCTGAGATGAGCTTCATTCCTGTAAAATTCAGCCAGCCGAATGTACAATAAGATCTGAGACAGGTCTCGTAATCCAGTGCTGTAAATAGACTTACAGTCCTGCTGTTATTGACCCGATTTGAAGGACACCAGTTACACACACAGTGAGTGTCTAAAGATCACGTCCCTCTGGATATTTTTATCCCCTCATAAAGAGAATCGTACAAGGAAGGATTGTGTCGTGTTTATATGATAGAATGAGGGAACATGGCTGTTAAAGGCTCTTTCATCAGTGCCAATATAGAACCTTTATATTTAAGAGTGTGCTGATGGTTGTGTAGCTTTTGTAGTTGTGTATGTTTGTGTGGTTTATCACTGTTGATCTGATGTTTGTGTGTTGATTCTCAGTGTTTAACTGACGGTGTGCTCTGTGTTTTATTTCAGTGTTTGTATGGCTGCTATGTCCACTCCTCCATCATTCCCACCTTCCACCGCCGATGTTACTGGTTGCTACAGGTAAGAGTTCAGCTCATTCCCTTACTATTTAACACTAAATGATGCTTCAGAAGCAGGACTAACAAGAAACACAACTGAAAACATCTTTCATCACCATCCTGTAGCTAAGAACTCTGTCTTCTTGAGCTCTCCCAGTCTGTTAAAAGCATGAACTGTCCAACAGCGATGGCAGTAATTGAGGGCCATAAACACGTTTGTGGGACTATATTTGCAGCCAGAGGTTGTCGTACAAACTAGTCTATCAGTTCTACTGCTAGATGATGTTTTTGGCCTGTTGACGTGCACAGATCAGATGTCCTTGTTCTATTTGGCTTGTTCTATAAGTGAACTACACAGTTCGTTTGAGGTGTTCACATACAGCCAAAATCGATGTGAACCGCTCTGAGACCCGTGAAACTACCCAAGTGTTGTCCCGAGACTGACAGAAACTATAAGGGAGCGGGACATGAGGGTTTTTGCACTGCAAGCAGCATCAGTTGAGATGTGCAAGCTTTCATTTCTCACCCACATCATCTCAGCGGTGCGGGACACGGTCTCCAGCTGGCCATCAGACCGCTGATGCTGCACACTGCGTCATTTACATGAGCTAAATGTTTAATAGCCAACTAGTAGACCTCTGTTTGGGGGTCTGTTTGACTAGTTAAAGGTTAAATTAGTAGTTGTGCAGGTCATAGCATGTGTACGACATTTGTGTGTGAGTTTGAGTATGTGGAAAAGTTTGTTTTGCCTTCATTGTTGAGACCGAATGTCCCCTCATGGATAGTAAAACCTGAAATCATCTACACTGTGCGGAGCAGCAATGGCACCCATGAGGAAACGACTTAATAAACATAATAAATAACGTCTTCAAGGAAATATAAAAATGCAATGGGTTAGCTTTAGGTGCAGGGATAGAAAATATTATTAGCTGAGTATATAAACAATCAATGGAAAATCCCCACCATGATAGAAAAACGAGTGTGAGTGTGTGGGTTTATACTTTGGGGACAAAATTGCCTCCAGAAGTGAGATAAATCTGAACTGTTCTTTGGGACTTTCAAAGAGAAACAATTCAAATATAAAGTAAACATTCTTTTTATTTTTATTTTTAAAATGCAGAAAGTTTACTTTTAGTTATTCCAAGAGTGCTGATATAACAGTCCGATAGCACTAGGACTTTTTCACTTTTTGTGAGTCACTTTGATTCATTCAAAATTACAGATTCATTTGGAAATGAAACAAGTTACTTTATGAGTGAAGCATTTGAATCATTCCTTCAACCAGTTAGTTCAACAAACACTGGTTCATTCACCGGTTCATGCTTTTAGTTATTCAAAGAGTGCTGATATAAGAGTCCGATAGCACTGGGACTTTGTGAAAAGACATAATGTCTGTGTGTGACTCTTTTTATAAATCACACCATTACACCGAATAAATTACTGTCTGAGTGAGTAATTTGAATCACGTATTCTCCTTATTCGTTCAAATTTACATATTCATTTGGAAATGAAACAAGTTACTTTATGAGTGAGGTATTTGAATCATTCATTCAACTAATTCAATTAAAAACAGGTTCAATCAGGTATCTAAACAATTGGCTGACTTTATCAGTCATTTGAATCCTCCAGTTTGTTCAAGAATACTGATTCATTCTGTAATGAAACAAGTGACTGTCTTTATGAGTGAGTCATTTGAATCATTCATTCAGATGATTTGTTCAAACACAAAAATTATTTCAATAACAAAGCTTTCTGTATGAGTGATTCAAATGACTCACTCATAAAGACAGTCACTTGTTTCATTAAAAGAATCAGTTTCTTGAACAAACTGATGATTCAGTATCAGAATTGTTTAGAAATTAAAAAGTGTTAAGATCAGTGTCAGACATGTTAATAAAATATATTGCATTATGCAATTTATAGTCACAAGTATATCCGAAAAAAAAATTGGTTGAAAGACAGTTTATCTGCATAAAATGAACAGATTGCACCTTGAAAATTACCAATTAAATGTCTTACAAAAGTAGAACCCCTTCAAAGGTCATTTTATAATTCACACTTGTGTGTGTGTGTGTGTGTGTGTGTGTGTGTGTGTGTGTGTGTGTGTGTGTGTGTGTGTGTGTGTGTGTGTGTGTGTGTGTGTGTGTGTGTGTGTGTGTGTGTGTGTGTGTGTGTGTGTGTGTGTGTGTGTGTGTGTGTGTGTGTGTGTGTGTGTGTGTGTGTGTGTGTGTGTGTGTGTGAGTGTGAGTGTGTGTGTGTGTGTGTGTGTGTGTGTGTGTGTGTGTGTTGCACTAGTCTGAATGGAGGTGTAATGGGAGTTGAGGAATGAAAACATAATGTTAAACCATAGAAGAAAAAGGGGAGAAAAGAGAAAGAAATCATGTGAAAAAAGCAAGAGAACTCAGTGGTGATAAAGCGAATCTAAGCTGTCGGATTTCTCACAGTTACAGAGACTTGAGCTCAGCTGGGCAGGTAAGAATGATTGATTACAGAGAGAGCGAGTCCACCCACATTACACAGAGAGAGAGAGAGAGAGAGAGAGAGTAAACCTACCCATACACACCTACAACGCTTAAAACTTTCATCTTTACACCAGCACACCTGCCTAATCACAAGCAGATTATCATCAGCAGCATTTGATTTATGAAGCAGCGCTTGCTACATATTAATGTTATAAGGCAGGATGGTGTCTGCATACAAATAGAGCGCAACAGTGGGGCTCTGAGGTCAGAATCCCATTCATTTATTCCATAGAGAAATTGATTTTTAGTGATAATGTATAAACCCTTCTGTGCAGACCTACCATGAGCTCTGAGGTTGTTAAGTGATGGTCTTAACTTCTGTAGACTCCTAAAAATCGTGTTTAATAGTGTACAGCTTTACCAATCAGAGAGAATTCACTGCTACTATGGCAAAAGAGCAGCATTGTGAATGTAAATATATGTTAATGTCCTCTGTTATGATTTGATGTTTTTGAAAGATGTCTCTTATGCTCACCAAGGCTAAGTATTTGATTAAAAACACAGTAAAAACTGTAATATTATGAAATATTATTACAATTTAAAGTATCTGTTTTCTATTTGAATATATTTTAAAATGTAATTTATTCCTGTGATGCAAAGCTGAATTTTCAGCATCATTACTCCAGATATGAATTATAAAATCCAGCCATAAAATATAAAGATGTCGGTTGCGTTAGCAGTTAGCAGTCAACTAATACAGATAAATGGGTTTAAAACGGACACAGGAAGTGTCTTGCTGTGCTGCACATGTGAAGAGGAAGCTGAGGAACGCACTCACAAGGTTACACAGCAGTGATTGGTGCCCACCCGAGCTCTCAGAAAGCTCACACACGCAAACACACACACACCGTCAACACACACAATGTCAATCACACCTGTCGAGGTCAGTCTTTGTACTTTTGTTCGCACTCATCACTTAAAGTTTTAGAAATGTAAAAGCCCATGCGTTATCATGATATAGATGATTTAACCTGTGTATTATAGCAGGAAAATCAATAAATAATGAAGAAGAAAAAAACAGAAGAACAGAAAAAATCTGATGGTAAAAAAATAAATAAAAAATGTTGAAATAATTAAATAAAAAGCATTAAAAATAACATTTTCTGTTATTAGCATAAAATAAAAAATAAAAATTTTTTTCTGTTGTTAAATATATATTTAAATAAAACATACTGAAACACTAAGTTTTAGAAACTTGAAAACCAATGCTAGATCATGATACAGATCATTTAACTTATATATTATGAAAATAAATTAAAAATAAAAATAAATAAATTGATGAAAAATAAATTAAACTAAAAGGCCGAAAATAAAGAAAGATATTTTTATTGTTAGTGTTGAAATAAATAAAACACAAAATTGAAAAGAATGTGCTTTTCTGTTATTGATTTTTTTTAACGTGTTTTAAATAAATGATGATATTAAAAAGCGGGAAAAAACAAAAAGCAGTTGTTCTGTTGTTGAAATGTAAAAATAGATAATGAAATTAAAATCAGAAAGATAAAGTATATTTTCTGTTGTTAAAAGAATGAAAAAAGGTATATATTTATATTTATATTATATAAATTTATATTTAGTCATTTAGCAGACGCTTTTATCCAAAGCGACGTACAAATGAGGACAACAGAAGCAATCAATTGTAGTAATAAAACAACTAAAAACAGATCCAAAACTAAAAGCTAAAACTGTATAAATACTACATATATACATTTTAAAAATAAAGAAATTACATAAAAATGACAAATGCATACAACAAAATTTCAAAACTTAACATTTAAATGAAAAACAAAAAAAATTAAGCTAAAAACAATTCAAAATATTAAAGAACAAAAGGTATAAGAGTATAATAATGATTCTAACATAACACTAAGCCAAACACCAAAAAACAACTACATATGTGTATGTACAACCACACACACATACATATATATATCCATACACATTTATAAATTCAATATATATATATATATATATATATATATATATTTATATATATATATATATAATTTCATTTCCATTTAGTTTGTTGAAGTATGAAAGTAACTCAAATTAAATAAAACTAAAACTTAATAAAAGACCTATACAGACATAATAAATTCAGACATAATGTAACTAAAATAAAATAAATAACAAATACAAATCAAACGACAGTAGTTTATCAGTAATCCTAAAAAATAACACTGCCAAACACACATGCTAAAAAACAACAACTTGCTTACACATAGTAAGAAATGATTATAAAAAAACTGAAACAGAAGTGAAACAAGTAGTAGGAAAGAGGAGAAATAAAAAGTGATACTTATATCCATTGCCCAGTGGAGTCGCACGGTAGAGTCGATGGTCTTTACACTCTTCGGTCTTCACACAAGGAGGCCTTCACACGACGGCTGGCGCGGTAAACCAAGCTTTTTTATACCCGTCTAACAAAATACTATTTGAATTCAGCTGGACACACTTTCCTTATTTTTCCCACAACAAATGGCCAAGCAAGTGCAGACACTGACAAGATACGCTATACAGAACGAGAGCAAAACATTATGAGTGTACTTCTGGGGGGAAAACTACACAAGGTAGCAACTCATAATGTAATAACTGCACATATTGTAATAAGTATTACATTATTATTGTAATAAAATGTTCATAATGTAATAATTTTCTCAAAACATAATAAAATCTTGAGCTCATAATGTAATAACAATTATTACATTATGAGAAATTTATTACATTATAAACTCACCAAAATATTGTCAAATTTCATAATTGTAATAGGCTTTTTAAAAATAAAAACATCAGTGCTTCCAAAATTACATTGTACTGTACGTTTCATAATCCATTGTTTCAATTCCATGCCCTTTTACATTGCTAAACCAAAGGGTAGAGCACTGTACCAACTACAGTACAGATGCTCTCATGGCTTTCATTGTTTTTATTCAACTATCAAAATAGCCTGGCTGCCAGAATGAAAAAATAAAGAAAGTAAGTTAGTTTTAAAATAAAATTAATGTTCAAATAAACAATGAAAAATAAAATAAAATAATAAAATGAAAACTATTTTTTCCATTTGTTAAAGAATGGTACCTACAGTAAATATATATATATATATATATTAGGGATGTGCGTCTCATGACTGAGGCATCTTGATGCATAGCCAATGATACGATACATTAAACATACATATGAAGCAGCTACCGATTCGATGCACAATCCGATTTCGATTCGATTCAACACAATGTGATTCGATGCACTACGATGCAATGGAGAAAATATGAGCACTTATAATGCCTCGAGGCCTGTTTCATAAAACAAGTTTACTAAATAAGCCAGGCTTATTTCAGTTAGTCTGACTCATTGTCAAATGATTTGGTTCCATAAAGCAAATTTAACATAGGCCTAGATCAAGCTCAGTCAATGTGGCAATTTATATGCTGGGAAACTAACCTGGTCTAAAGCAGGCTAACTGTCAGACTAAGCTGAGCACTGACCAACAGGAACACAATGATATTACCACTGACTCTCTCACATAATATTATTAAAAGAAAATGTACAGTTTCTAGCCATGCAGCCTTTCTCTCTGGTTTTATGACAGCTACCTTTTATAGTTTGCAGAACAGATAGCAGAACATTAGAACATTACAATCTAAAATTGCTCTTTAAAGCATTAAAATAACTAAATTAAAAGTTAAAATCACTGAATTAAAAATGAAAATAAATAATAAAGAAAATGACTATTTTAACTGCTATAAGAAACACACATTAACTCATTTGAGCTTAGTATTAGGACTGTACTAGCTTATATTTGATTTACCCATTACAATAGTCCCTTTACAGTTACTGCTATCATAAAAATACACTTATATGTAGGTTTAAAATTCTACAAAAGACACATTTAATGTACAACAACAAATATTTTAGCAAAATGTGTTTTTCTCAGAATTATTGCGCTCCTATTCGATTGTGCTCCGTCTGTTTAGCATGCATGCATGCAGCAGCGCTCGTTCACTCGCATAAGCCTTGCCCACTCACGACAGCAAAATAGATATGTTTGAGTGACTTTCTGACATTTATAGATGAAAAATATACCTGTGACATGTCAGTTATGCACTGAGGAAAACAAAACATCTCAAATGCATTAAACAGCACTGATATATTCGCTGTTTGCCATGGTGGATCGATTTGATCCATGATCGACATTAAGGGCTGCTTAAGAATGAGCGTGTACAAATTAGTGAGATTGTGTGAACTTACATTGTCGTTTATGGAACTGATTTAGCCCCGATTGATTTGTTAGGTTATTTCAAGTCAGGTTTAATCCCTGTTTTTCCTCTGGTCTCCGTAGTGTTGTGATTCATCATATTCACGCGCAGCGGTGATGAGCGAACGCGCTTGAGACACAGTTTAGAGAGGAGAAATCCATCTACATTTAAATATTGGTCCCTTTCTAAATAATAAAAGTATAGCGCATCCACTAGTATTTATATATAAATAAATCGGTTTTTACCTATGCAAATATGTTAGAAACGATGCATCGCGATATAAATGACAACTTGTATCCGATGCACACTTTTTAAACCGATGCATCGCATTGTTAACTTTTTATGCCGATGCACAGAGCGAATCGGGGAAGCTTCCCATCCCTAATATATATATATATATATATATATATATATATATATATATATATAATTTATTTAATTTTTTTTCTGAGGTTAAAATGCTTTCTTGTCAGAGTTGGTCAGATGGTCTCTTCCTGTGTAAATGAAGAGTTTTTGGTCAGAATAAGCTGCAGTGTGGACCAGACTTGTGACAGTCAGGAGTGTAGACTAGTCACCCTTCGTCTCTCAGTCCTGAAGGCTACAGACGGCCCCAAAAGAGCCTTTTATTTATTCATTCAGCCATGCATTTTGCCAGCGGTCTTTAGAGGCGTCTGAAACCTTGTATGGCTTGTGGCATAATTGCTGTTTACCATTACTGTCATCTGAATCTTTACGAGTGAGAATGTTTTTAATATCTTTAAGAAGCATTAAAGGCTGCAAATCACAAAATGCAAATCACACATTGCGAGAAAATGCATAAAGTCTGTTTTATTTCTCCCCACATTCCCTTTCTTCCTCTCTGTGCTCTTTTCGTTCTTCCTCACCACCTTTTTTGATTTCATGTCTTTTGACAGCCTGTTGAAATTGTGACCACATTCTTGTATTGCAGTTGACCCGTCCATTCACTTCCATTTCATGCTGAGTAAAGCGAAGCCATTTGCTGTTTCCGCCGGGCATTAGGGAGCGACGCGAGGCTCTGCTGGACACTTCACCACTGCACTCAGTACAGCGTTAACATTCACCTTCAGCTCCACAGCCACACATGCAGCTTCATTCAGAGCACTTACAGCACCAGTTCAGTTCGTCAGTTAGGACCTAGTTTGCTTTCTTAATTAATTTTCCTGGTTTGATTGAGCATTATTTCTAAAGATTTTTTCTGTGCCATAAGAATTTTTTTGCTGCTGCAATCATCCAGAAGGAATCTAAACAATTCTCAGTGAATAATATATATATATATATATATATATATATATATATATATATATATATATATATCACATTATTACGGAAACCTGTTTCCACTTCAGAACAACAAAAAAAAGGTTTTTGACTTCATATCTCACAGCTGCAACATTATTTATTACAACTGCACAGCTTTTTATTGAATTTATTTCTTATAATTGTGAATTTATATCTCACAGTTGCTATTTTATTTCACATAATTGCAACTTTTGCAACTTTATTGTCATTTTATATCTCAGTGTAGAGTTTAGTCACAATGTGACTTAAAATTATTTGTAGTTTTTAATTTTATCTCACAATGACCTGTTGTAATTTGAACTGTTGGACGTCCATACATTATCAAAACTAAATGCATTAAAAAACTCAAATTGATGTTAAAGTTTTATTTTTGTGGCATACGCTACCATTCAAAAGTTTGGGGTCAGTAATTTTAATTTTTTTTAAGAAATTCATACTTTTATTCACAAAGGATGCATTACATTTTTCAAAAATGGTGGTAAAGACATTTATAATGTATCAAAAGATTCAAATAAATGTTGTTCTTTTGAACTCTCTATTCATCAAAGAATCCTGAAAAACTAAATGTATCATTTAGTTTGCTCAACATTTTTCTTGAGCATCAAATCAGCATATTATAATTATTTCCAAAGGATCATGTGACACTGAAGACTGGAGTAATGATGCTGAAAATTCATCTTTGAATCACAGGAATAAATTACATTTTAAGATACATTCAGTTAGAAAACAGTTATTTTAAATTGTAATAATATTTTACCATTTTTACTGTAATGCAGCTTTGGTAAGCATTTGACATTTCATTCAATAATAATTATTAAAAAAAAAAAAAAAACCTGAACTTTTGAACAGTATCTGAATTCCGAGTTTTAAGATCCTGTTAAACCACACTGGAGTTTTGTAGTTTTTAGTCCATATCTGTTGGTGTTAAGCACATCTGTATGCCAGTGTACTCCTAAAGTTGACAAAAACTTTTAGGAGATATATGCATATAAACCGACTGTCTTTCCCTTCTGGGAAAAGGGGCCAAAATATTGATGACTCGGCTTGTTTGCAGGGGACGTATGCTAATTTTTGCAGATGCTCTCTAGAATGAGAATGTCCCACCTGCGAATGACGAGAAGTTAACTAAAGGAAATAGGCTGTTTAGAAAGAGGACAAGCACTTGAATTTGTCCTGAACTTTCAGTTAGAACTGCAAGAAAGAAAACCGCACATTTCATATGAAGCCAGGAGACTTTCAATAGTCAAATGTGCTTTAAAATAAGTATTTCATAACAAAAGTTCATAATGTGCAATGACACTTAAACCCTCGGAAACTTTAGGCATTATTAATTTCCTTTTGAAGTTCAGCGCTGTTCTTTCGCAAAAAGACTAACTTGAAAAGTGAAAGCCGTGACTCTACCACCCTAAGCCCTCCGTCTGAACGCTACGTGACACGTCGAAGCCTTTTTGTCAAGTCCTTGAGGAGAACTGAGACTTCCTGTGCCCACCAGCCGGAGAGAGGTGAAAAGCACACACACACGCATTTGTTCAGATCTACAGATCCTCAGGAGATGCTTGTGACCCTCACTCAGAAGAGGTCCTGAGACAAATGTGGCGTGTTGTGGAGCCAGTGAGCCATTAGTGCTGTTTTCCCCTTGACCTCTTAGACAAGAACAGCCATTATGCTGTTGTTCGAACAAAAACCTCAAGGTGGGTTCAGCATTTCAAAACCCGGCAGGGTTCGACTGGATGTAGCGCTGGAGAGGTAGTTTCTGAAAACATGAGGGAACGTTTGTGTGTGGGTGTGTTTGAGAGACAAACCGACAGAGAAAGTCAGGGAGCAAGAGCTCACGGCCCATTAAATAATACATCCTTCCTGAAAGGCCTTAAGGCAGCGCTGAAGCCGCGCAGGTCTGGAGCTGATTACAGACTGCTGAAGAAACAGTGTTCGGCTGTCAGCCTCTGACCCATAAACACCCTCAACAGCCCGGCTATAGAAACAGAAAGACGCCAGATAAAGCATGTGCCTGCAATGCAAGCTAAATAAATGTGAAATGTTCTTCAACAGTATGCAACCGATATATCCAGATTCCATGAAAAGCTCTGTAGTCATACAGAACACCACATACACTCTCAGAAGAAACTGTGGTGTTACCCTTTAAAAAGGCTATGTATTTTTAAAGAACTAATATGTAATATTTAAAAATTAGATACAACAATGTACCTTTTAGCTTTTGTACCTTTTGTTCTTTTAGCCAATATTTCCTTTTGTACTTCTGGTACTTTTATTTAAATAATTATATAATTAAATAATTATGAAATAACTGTATAGTACATATTTTTATATAAATAATTTGTTATATATATTATGATTTGTTATATAGATTTCTATAAATAATATTATATAATTATATTTTATATTTATGTTTATTTACTTTTGTCAATTATTTTAATTATTTAGCACACAGCACAACCACCTTGTAGCATTCATTCAAATTGTACTATATTTTTACTTTATTTTAATAATTATATAAAATCAATTTCTAATTGTATATATCTTATTATTTGTTATCTATTTAATTATATAAATTATTTGTTATCTATTTAATTATATAAATGTTATATATATATATATATATATATATATATATATATATATATATAGATATTTTTATATATTTTTAAAAAAAATATATATATATATATTATACAATTAATATTATATGCATGTGTGGTATATATTATATAATTATAGACATAAATATTTGTATATATTTTATATAAATAATTAATTATATAATTATAGAAATAAAAGCTCAATACTTTTTTTATTTTCTTTAATTTATTACTTTGGTCAATTATTTTCACAAAGATTTAGTAGTTTTTTCATTCACATTTGACCATATTTTTACCTTTATTTAAATAATTACATATAAAAAATCTAATTGTATATATCAATGTAATAATTTGTTATATATTTAATTATATAAATAAATAAATAAATATATATATATATATATATATATATATATATATATACACACACACACACACACACACACACACACACACACACACACACACACACACACACACACAGTTATTTCATAATTATTTATTTATATTATTTTTTAAATAAAAGTGCCAATAGTTCAAAAGGAAATATTGCTCGGCTCCACCCATTTTGGTGGGCTGAAATGCCATTTGTTCTTGCAGTTACATGAACGTGAACAAATCGGGCTTCAGTATTCTGAATAAACAGGAGTTTCCCCATAGCTTTTCAAACGCAATGTGAGAGACTGTCTTTGAAAGAGAACTGCGGAGCTTTATGTGCAGCCACAGACTCATGCAGGTTCTGTTTCTGGTTATACCAAGAAAACTGTAAGTGAAAGAATGAGTGAGAGAGGCAGGTGTTTTTAGGATAAATATTACTGAAGCAGGACTGAACATTTCACTGCTCTAGAAGCTGGACTCTTACTTTGGAGGGGTGCAACTTTAGGTCTTTCCCACGAGACCAGAGAGAGAAAGAGAGAGCAAATGAAATAAAACAGAAGAGCAGGAGAGAAGAGAAAATAACAGCTGAAAAACATCACAAAGGCCCAGCTGCTAATTGAAAAGAGAGCAAATTAATTACACTAATGAAGCAATTAAAGGGCTGTCACGCAACCAAGCCTCTCTTTTAGGCCGGCAAGCATTTTGTTTCTCAAGCATTCCCCCGGTGTCTGTGTGCAGGAAGATGCAGAACACTTTCTCCTCGTTCCTTTGTTTTTCTCTTTTAATCTAGTGAAACACAAACACAAATTGTAAGAAATGAGCCGAATAAGAACATTTTCCCCAGTAGAGTAAAACTGAAGGTCAAACAAAGGTTGTATCATGATAAACTGTGTGCAAACATATGTATATGTATTTTATTCATTAAAAACAGTATTTTCATATTTTCAGCAACAACTAGTGCGAAAAGATTAATAAAATATATGTATCCAAATATATTTTGAAAACAAGCTTTACTGTCATACACACTTTTGTTCAGCAGGTCGACTTACCTTTTATTCCTTTCTAAAGATGTTTGAAATATTGATTTATTATTATTATTATTTCTTATCATTATTTTTTTATTTTCATATTTCTTTCTCTCTCTCTCTCTCTCTCTCTTTCTCTCTATATATATATATATATATATATAAAAATGATATATAATTTTATATAAATAAATGACTAGTGTTGTATTGATATCCTCAATTAATTTAGCTATTATGCCACAGTAGATCTTTCCAGCTCTCTTGCACATCTCCATTTGCTTAAGAGACGTCTCTATTCCCCGTGGCAGATGCCTGTCAGTAACGGTGCATGTGTGTTGATTTGTATTCATGTGGGTCTGTGCGTATAAATAAAAGTGACACAAAAATTATTAACCCTCTGATACTGGTGTCCTCTATACTCATCTTTTAAAAGCCATTTAAAAGTTCGGAAATTAATACATAACATAATAGACCTTTGATTCTTACCTATAATGTTTAGCTGTCCTCTTTGTATGTCATTGCATTTTTAAACAATTCATATATAATATAATAAAATAATATAAGAAATACCTACCACTGGTAAATAATACATAATTAAATTGGAAATTCTTATTTAAAAAAAAAATAGCAGGGTTGAATATTTGCAACTGGACAAATAGAATAAATATTATAATTAATTAATTGGTAAATATGAATTATTATATTCTTGTATTGAAGTAGAACGAAAAATAATTTTCCATGATTTTCTGTGATTTAATAATTCATTAAAACAAAGGGTTAATACAGCACTTCAGGCTCTTATTTTCTCTCAAAATGTCTTTGTAAAATTTATGTATTGATGTTGTAATGTATTTTATGTCATAATCTATAGCATCAACAGGCTCGAACGCTTTAGACAACCTAAAGAAATGTGAGAGCAGATATCAGTGTCAGGAGCCTCTGGGCAGGTCGGTGAAGATGAGCCATACTCGCGGTATAAATGCAGAAAAACCTAATGGGCTACAACACACACTTCTGTGTCCACACGTAAAGCCTTCACAAGTGAGGCGAAATTGCCCTTGAAATGAATATAGTGTGTGTGTGTGTGTGCCCTGGGCAGAGAGCAGCTTAATGATGGACACACTGGAACATTCATCATCACGTTCACTGCGACCAGGGCAGCTATTAAACATAGCCCAGAGTGCAACACACACACAATACATTTACACTTACACAATATGCAGTGCATACACGAGTCTCACACACACAAAACACAGACTATATGATTGATAGATGTCACGCATGAACACTGCGACATGCCTGCAGAATGTCAAACACTCTTTCTGGCCCTGCTCTGTGTGTCTGATTCGCTTTTAAAGCAAGCGGAACGGGAATAGTTCATGCAAGAATTAATATTCTGTCATCATTTTTTCCATATAGTGAAAGTGGAACAGAACTGCAACTGTCGAGCTCTAAAAAAACACTGCAAAGTATGAGACAAGAAGATTTCCAGTCCATAAACACTGGAACACAGATCACAAATTTACTACCGTTTCTTATTCCTATTGCATTCGTGTGTGTTTGCGAATGTGTTTTGGATGAGACACACAGCTGAAGTACAGCAGGTGTGAGACGACTCTAGTCACTGACACACGTGCCTGTAATGCAAGATCCACCTGTGTGGAAGAGAGAGAGAGAGAGAGAGAGTATTTATACTCTTAATTTATTACCTTCATTATCTTTGATGAGATGGGAAGCAGTTTATGGTTCAGCTACACTGGCCACACATGCAAACGTGTGTGTGTGTGTGTGTGTGTGTGTGTGTGTGTGTGTGTGTATCTTGTCAAGGCTTGTTGCCAGGTTACAGTCATGTTAAAACTGCCATAAGCAACAGCAAGTATTGCACTACTGGGAAACGAACTAGAGTGAAATTGAGTGAGAACAACTCGCAAAGTTCAGTTCAAAAAACAAGGGTGAGTCAGTACATTGTGGAGCAAATTGAGGTTTTGACAGTACAACCATCTCAAATATAAAAGAAGTACACATCTAGAAGACATCCACTTATTCTGGTCAAAAACCACTAAAGAGGCTGTTTGATTTACATGTACACTGTCTTTCAAAAGTTTGGGATCAGTAAGAATTTTTATGTTTTTTAATTGAGTCTCTTATGCTCATCAAGGCTGTATTTATTTGATCAAAAATACAGAAAAAAATAGTAATATTGTGAAATATTATTGCAATGTCTAATATTGGTTTTCTATTTTAATATACTTTAAAATATTATTTATTTCTGTGAAGCAACACTGAATTTTCATTAAGCCATTACTCAGTCTTCAGTGTCACATGATCCTTCAGAAATAATTCTAATATTCTGAATTATTATCAGTGTTGAAACTGTTATGCTGCTTAATATTTTTTTGGAACCTTTGATACTTTTTTCTTTGATTCTTTGATTAATAAAAAGTTAAAAAGAACAGCGTTTATTCAAAATAGAAACATTGTCAAACAATATAAGTCTTTACTATGACTTTTTATCCATTTAACACATCCTTGCTGAATAAAAGTATTAATTTCTTTAAAAAAAAAATTAAAAAAAATGTACTGATGCCAAATTTTGAATAGTAGTATATATTTTAACACACAATTTATATTTTGAATTATTTATCAATGAATCCTGAAAAAAGTGTCACAGATCCCAAAAAAAGATTAAGCAGCACAATTGCTTCCAACATTGATTATGAATCAGCATATTAGATTGATTTCTGAAGGATCATGTGACACTGAAGACTGGAGTAATGATGCTGAAAATCAGCTTTGCTTCACAGAAATTAATTTTATTTTAAAGCATATTAAAATAGAAAACTGTTATTTTAAATTGCAATAATATTTCACAAAATTACATTTTTTTCTGTATAAATGGATAAAGCCTTGATGAGCATAAAAAACTTACTTAAAAAAACATTAAAATCTTTCTGATCCCAAACTTTTAAATGGCAAACTTTTGGAAAATGTGTAGACAAAAAAAAAAAAAAATGTAATGAATGATTTTTTACTTGTTTTTCTTCCTTTCTTGTCATCTTGCATAAAGATTATACATTTTGTAAGAAAACAATTGTCATTTTACTTCTCAGGTAAATACATCTTTAAGGATGTTCAGATATTTTTTAGAAAACAAGACAAAATACTGATTAGAAAAAAATGAGTTTGCATATACGTTTAAATACTGATTAAAAATGTAAGAAAAATTACGTTTGCAGTGTAAACTTCATGGTCATAAATTCTATTCAAATGCATTTAGTGTTTGTTTAAATAAAGCCATTTTACCATGTGCACTTTCCACAAGCAGTGCGGAAATGTGATTGTATCAAATCTAATAGATTTCTAGCATTAAGTACAGATCTGACTCACAAAACCAGACAATCAAATTGTCATTTTTGCAGACAATATGCATCAGGTGGTCGGAGAACGTAACTATATAAAACCCGTCTGTTGCACGTATCACATCTGACACCTTTGAGCAACTGAATCCCCTTTCCAGAACACTCTCACTCATAAAAACAGTGAGGGGTGGTGAATATGCTAGCGTAGAAGTTTTAGCACAAAACAGTAAAATCTCGCCTTCAAAAGGCAAACAAATAATGCAATCAATTTCTCTCTTGTTTGAGACTGTGATGAAATCAGCCAGCCTTTTTTCCCTTAAATCTACCAAAGGTATTGTGCAAACACTTTGAAATATGCATCCCTGAATGTGTTAGCTTTTTTCCGTCTCCCATCTGGTCACTAACGCTGCAATATTAAAATGCTAATGGGGCCGCCGGACAGACGCTGAGAAAGGAGAAGTTGATTTCATCTTTCACGGAGCCTGAGAGAGACGTACTAACTCTTTCAGGAAAGAGCGCTGAATGATTGGCTCTATTTAAAAGCCAAAGGTGATGCAAAGGCAAAAGGAACGCATTTTAAAGTTGAGTTTTGCCCTGTTTCCTCATCGATTAGCTCAGAATGTGTGACGAGTTTTGGGAGGGAGAGCGTGGAGGTAGATTGATAGAGAAGGTAAGTAAGTGGCAGCAGGGGAAATTTATTGACAGTTTAACATTGACAAAGCTTCAAAAATGGCTCAAACTACCGCTGCCGTCACATTGAGCTCCCACACCTCCTTTCCCTCCATATAGCTGTGCTTTCAGATGTAGATGAAGATTTGTAACAAAATGACAGCTGAATTCTGTATGGCTCAATCTAGTCAGCAGCTAAAAACAGATTAAGAGCAACAAAATTCAATCATTTAAATCCAACAATATATTTAGAGTCAAACCAAAATTTATTCAGACACCTTTAACATTTCTCACATTATTGATAATATCAGATAACTTTGATTGAAAGGTATGTAATGAGCTTAATAGCTATAAGCTGTAAACTTTTAATACACAATTAGATAATACCAATTTAGGTCAACCAGTTACCAAGCAATGCTTAATTTTGTTCAGTCTGTGGTGTAAAAAGGTCACATTAGCAATTCAAGAAAAACACTTGAGCAAAACATGGTCAGGTCAAAGTGGCTGAATAATTTTTGCTCCCAAATTTTTATCAGTTTTACTGGTAGTCTACTGTATGAATTTCTGGGTATTATATGTCACAGTTCACTTTATTTTGCTATCCTCACTTACATAAATGCACTATAGTGGTAAACCCCAATTATAAAATAGATAATGTTTTGAAGAAAGAATATGACTGGTAAAGCACTAACCCTAAATATGAACAATACATAAATTAAAATATTATATAATATAATATTCTCTTGCTTTCTGGAACAACTATTTAAACATTCTTAAATCAAGATACGTTTACTGGACATGCAAAATGACAAAGATATTAAAGGGATGGTTCACCCCAAAAATACAATTTTGTCATTTACTGACCCTCATGTTGTTACATGCCTGTATGAATTTAAATAAATAAATAAAAAATAGAAGGGAATGGCTACCAGCAACCGGTGAACTATTTCTTTAAGTCTTGTTTTCTGAGAAATGCAAAATTAAGTGATCTGCCAATGGAGTCAGAAAAGTAACTTTTATATTGGCAGATATTCTTGTTTTAAACAAACTCAATTTTGATCAATGACAACAAAACTTATTTTAAGTCATTACATGTATCTTGATTCCAAAATGTAAAGTAATGAGTAAAAAAAATGTTTGTTTTTTTGCAGTGTATGAACTACATTTCTCCCACTTTCTTGGCTAGAGTAGAATAAAATGCTCAAATGTTTTCTTGTTGGTTTAAGTCTATAGCTGCATGTATCAGCCGTGTCCTTTGAGTGTATCTGTGCGCTTCAGTTTGATTAGTCATTCGAAGCTGCTTCCACGTATCCCCTTCACACCCACGACTCATGCTTATAGCAGCTGAGCTTTAAACAACACCTATTACTCTTATGCTGTCAATTAGGATAATTTATTGCCGTAATTCTGAGCCGGCATGAATTGCGGTGTTTTGATGTTGGTAAATACTTAGAAGTTAATTGGGGGCATCTGCTCCGGGGAGTTCGGGCGAAGAATGGGAGACTGTTGTGTTTTCTTGCGTGCTTGCCAATTAACGACTCCCACCTTCATGCCACCGAATGCAAAACAACTCGCAGACCTGACGTTTAACGCCTTTGCTCCTCCACCGTGGCTGAGATTCTCTGGTGTTTAGATGGAGTTGTAATCGCATGGGTTAATTTCACTTTCTCTATGGATGCTCTATATGGGTGTTTCTTTAACTACATGCACTTTTGGCCCTGTGGACTCTTGTAAAACATGCTTTCATAATACACTAGTTTTAATTTGTCCACCAATTTAATGTCTGCTGCCAAGATATATCAGCGTATAGATACATGTGATGCATCACCACGGAAGAATTCTAGCCTGATCTCAATAGTTACAAAAATGTAACGGTGCAATCTTGTATGAATTTGTATGATGTGATTTGTACAGAAATATATGTTTTTTTAGAAGAAAATTAGGCATGAGCCTAAACCTCAAATTATACAAATGCATATGCTACCAATTTACCAAAATGTTAAATTGTTATGAATGTGTTATGCATTTGGATTTTTTTTTTCTCAGAACCAACAAATGTCATTTCCATCATTTCCATCTCAAATTACCATTAATTCTGTGGAAGAAATGACATTTTACACATCTTTTAAATAATTGCATTCATTACACAAATTCAGAGCATTTTATGTATGATTGGCTCAGATTATGCATTTTGATTCTAAATATTCACAATTAAAGGGATAGTTCACCCAAAAGTGAAAATTCTGTGAAAATTCTGAAAACTCACCCTCACGTTGTTTCAAACTTGTTTTTTTTTTTTCTGTCGGAAAACGTATTGGAATGTTGGGAACCAAACATTTGGCGGTAGCCATTGACTTCCATATAATGGAAAAAAATAGCATTGAATTCAATGGTTATCATCAGCCTGTTTGTATTAAAAAAAGTGTGTGTGTGTGTGTGTGTGTGTGTATATATATATATATATATATATGAAGAGTTCATTTGGTTATTTTGATTAAGTAAAAAAATAACTTAAAAATACAGCTAACTAACATAATAATACACAATAAAAACATCATAACATAATAAAATACATGATTTTTGAAAATTAAAAAGTTATCTGTTTTTGCAAATAAACTCTTCATATATACGTATATATATATATATATATACACACACACACACACACACACTATGGAAGTCAATGGTAACCACCATCAATTGATTGTAATGAAATATTAAAATAAACATATTGTAAATATTATAGCATGTGCAATAAAATATAAATTTTATGAAAAATAAATAATTTTATAAATATATTAGATAAATTAAAAAAATATATATAGATTAATAAAATAGAATTAGAAATATTTTGGTCTCAAATGATATTGTTTACCTTGATTTGTATTATCTTTCAGCTTTATGAAACTTCTAATCAATTGAATCAATTGAAATAGTTGCTTTGCAAAATGAATCGCTGTTTCGAAGCACTCAAAACTCCACACGCTGATGACGCCTGTAAACTCAGCCTAAACATGCATAAAAACACGTGACTATATATGTGCTCTGAATCACTGCTTCAAAACAAATGATTTGCAAGTTTCAAAGCTTCACAAGGCAGTTTTTGTTCATTAAAAATAGTACTATAGTTGTAATGTATACAATTATAAAAATTTATATAATTTTACACAACAGTTGATCGCTCTTTTGATATGCATTGTTTTATATATGTAATAGTTCATATTTTATGAAAAAAAATTATAGTGTAAGATTGTAAGTCTGGGTTTGGGGGGAAAAGCTGACATTTGTAAATTATAATAAAAATCAGTCAAAACACTATGTAAGAGCACCATTGCAGTATGTGTTTGGTTACCATAATTTACCATGTTTTATTCGAGACATGTTTCCTAATTCTTCTCCATAGACCCAATGAAACAAATGTTGGACTTTCTTTTGAGCAGGAAATTTTTCTGTCGCTGTTCTCCTTCTGTGTCAATTTAAACTCACTTTTGTCTTCACTTCCTTCTCCCCTCATTATGTGTGGTCTTTCATCTCATCAGCTTCTCTCTTTTTCTCTCTTCAGAACCCTGACATCGTGCTGGTCCACTACCTGAACGTGCCCGCCATAGAGGATTGTGGGAAACCATGCGGGCCCATCCTGTGCTCCATCAACACGGATAAGAAAGAGTGGGCCAAATGGACCAAGGAAGAACTCATCGGGCAGCTCAAACCCATGTGTGAGTGTCAAACTACATGTCTACAAATACAGTGTAATAGTATAATATGCCTGATATAGAACATATATTCAGTTGGATCAAGTTAAGCAAGTTTAGAGCAAAGACCATTAGTTATTTATTTGCTATATATTCATGGTCATTTCAGAGAAGATTCATCTACATTATCTACAGTGGCCCCGAAAAGTATTTGGACACTTAATTCACACTTAAAATATGAAAATATGAAACTGAATGCCATTGCACTGTGTCCAATGCAGTGTTAATTATTTTTTTTAACAAATGTTAAAAATCATTAATTTTGTGGAAGAATGAACAATTTTAAACGTTGTTGTAATAATTCCATTAATTCCATAATTTTATAGCTAGCACTAAATTTATAATTGGCTTAGAGTTTGTATTTTGCTTAATCTAAATATGCACAATTAAATATTATTTTTTACATTTTTAAACAATTATAGCTTTATTCAAAATAAATATTACAGTATATTTATTTTGATATTAAAATAAGTATATATTTATTACATTTATTAAAAATATTTAATAAATATATTTATTAAATCTTTGTGGACAGGTTGTTTGTACACTGTATTCTGAATCCCATGAAAATCATTATTTTAGTATAATTGAGGTCATTTTAATTTGAATGTTTTAGTTGAGTTGTTTTGCTGTGTGTTTTATATATATATATATATATATATAATTAATATTTTATAATTAATATTATTAATATTAAATTGTGCAATAAAATACCTTATTTATAAAAATAAGTTTTAATTTTTTTATGAAAAAATATATTAATAATATAAAAAATAATAACAAAATATAATACAAATATTCTATATGCACATTACATTTTTTACCTTGATTTAAAAAATCTAACTAATATTGTTTATGTATTTATTTATTTATTTAATAGCTGTATGTTCATGGTTATTTCAGAGAAGATTAATCTGTATCTACAGTGGCCCCAAAATGTATTTGGACACTTAAACTACACTTTAAAATCTGAATGTCATTGCAATAGATAATACAATATAAAAACATGCCAGTTGTTTTCATATTTTGTATCTAATGCAGTGGCATGCTGACTGTGTTTTACACTGTCAGTGTTCACACATTGACACTCTGTACATTCACAGCAGTTATTTTTCTTGTAATATTAGAGTGACTTTTAAATCTGAACACACATCAATGAGTCATTAACTTCATGATGTGGTGGTGCAGCGCTGAAAGGGCAGGAGAACGCTTCTCACATCATCATCATCTCTTTGAATGACCTTCCGTGAGTGAAGCTCAGTGACGGTGCAGGACTGCCACCTTCTGCTGACTGGAGGAAATCACAGGGAAGTCTGAGCTGGAACTCCAATTTTGGGGGTGGCTGACTGCTCTCACCAGTCATGTATTTTGAATGACACAGACAGATGTTGCCCTGATGTGGCCCATATATGTACTGGGGCAAAAAATGGGCATTCTGGTTAGATGTGTGTAATTCAGGTCAAAAATTTCTTAAAATGTCTGCAAAGCAATAGCAACACCATTTATATATTGCAAAAAGAAAAATTAATTTATTTAATTCTTTTAATTTGATTAATAAGAAAAATAATTTACTGTCCTGAATATTTTGCTTTTGAGTGCAAATATAATTATTCTCAACATCGTTATTGTAGTTAATTAAAACTAAAACCATAAAAAATATAGTTTTGACTGAAGTAAAATAACTAAAACAAATAAAAAACTATAAATAAAAACTATATATAAATTTTAAAAAACAATAATTGATATAAAAATGTACATACACAGAACAAAACAATACAACTAAAACTTTAAAACGAAAATGGAAATGGATTTTTTTTAACTGAAGTTAAATAACTATAAATAATAAAATAATAAAATAAATATTATTATTTAAAAAAATTAAATAAATAAAAACTAAAACTATATATATATATATATATATATATATATATATATATATATATATATACAATCATTGATAACGAAAAATGACAAAAACAACACAACTAAATCTTCATAATTAAAAGAAAAATGGAAAATACAAAAATATGTTTAAAAAACAATAATATAACCCCAATTATACTAAAATATCACTGATTCTCAGTCATTTTAATTAGATTCATAATACAGTACACAAACATAACCTGCCCAAAGACAAAGATTTGAAAAATTATAGATTTATTTATAGAAGACTTGATCAATTAAATGTACTATTTATTTATTTACAGAATTAAAGTTTGAGGGCAAATTGTGCTTAATTTTCATGAAAAATTCAATGCAAAATTTGCTTCATTTAAGCGAAGTTTTATATAATTTCTTGCTTTTAATATTGGTGTGAAATATGTCCCGGACATATGCTTGACTGGTTTTGTGAGACTATACACACACACACACACACACACACACATAAGTTTATGCTACATTGAGGGGACCCACAAGGATCACTGAGAAATTGACTTTACTCCATGATTCAAGGAAAAATCTATAAAAATAAAAGTGATGAAAGTGTAAAAAATGAAAAATATTCTGGTAGTGGTTCCATGGTTGGTGGTTTATATTAATAGTTAGAAGAAGCAAATAAGAAATGGAAACTGTGATGTTCACAGAAACCACGTGTGTGTGTGTGTGTGTGTTGTGCATGAGCAATGAAGCAGCAAAAAGAGTGTCAATGCAGCTCAGGCACTAACAGACTGATTTGTAGCTGTAGTATCAAAGTGCTCTGAGTGAGTCTCTAATTGGGTTGTGTCAGATGACTGTGATGTTTATTTCTGGACTGAAAGATGAAAAATGATGCTCTCAGTAGATGAAGTTCCATGGCTCCATGCTGTGTTTTCTATTAACATTAGAAGAAGCAAACAAGATGGCTTTAGCAACTGTCACTCTGCTCGTATAGATCTATGATGCTTTCATCTCATTAAACCAGCACCCAGAGCCTCCATACTAAAACATCCTGCACATGAAACAGCAAAAAGAGTGTCAAAAGTTGTTTGACTGGTTCAGGCTTATAACAGACATTATTAGCTGTAGTACCTCAACATGCCCAGCAGATGTCAGTGTTGCACTGTTTTGCTTTATCAGACTACATCGCTGCATTGTTTTGGGGTTGTTGTAGTACATGTGAGTGTTTGAGTGATCTGAAACAGCACCTGTTTATCTCCAGTCACCTGAGTTATGGCTCATATAGAAAATATAAATATAAAAAATATAAATATAAAAAGCTTTTTTTTGTGGCATTTTGGGAATGTTCCAAGTTGAATACAAATTTTATGCTTTATGGGCAGCATCTGTGACATTAAGTCGATTACCAGAGAAAAAAAATTAAAAATAAACTTGTGTACAGTAATGCACTTACAGTGAAAGTCTATGGGCTAAGGCACTGCATAAATGCTTAAAATATATTATATGCATGCACATGGAGTGGTGTGACAGTGTAATTACTTAATAACGTTCTAATCCTATCTGTACAAAGTTATGCAGATTTCACAGAATTTTAATTTTACACATCTTCAACACTATTACTATACTTGAATTTGTTTTCTACTATTTAATGCTTTAACACTCCATTTAATGCATTTTACCATGTTTAAATCCTGCAAATAAGCAAACATGTCAATAGATCTGGGCCAGGTTATATGAAATATTTCCAAAATATTATATCCAAACGCCCTGTCATCACCAGGTATAGTCGTAACACCTGGTAACTTTTGCATGATACATGCAAGTTTACAAAGTTCACATAACCAGAATTTCATTATTTAGACAGTTAAAAAATATTTTTGTACTGAAGACTTTATATTAGCGCTTTAAAGATTGTGCTTTTAAAGCTTCCAAAAAGTTTTTTTTGACTTCCATTGCAAATGCATTACTGCAAACACAAAGTTGTTTTTGCAAACTGAGGGTACGTTTACACGACAACGAAGCGTTTTTCATGTAAAATGATCCCCGTTCACAGATCCACGAAAACAACTGAAAATGCTGTATTATGTATGTTGTAGTAGCTGGCAATCTCACTTGGTAAAGAAACGCTATGTGAATACCTAATACGCATACGCATGGCAGCACTGCGTTTCTGTAGTTTACACGAAGACGATAACATTATAACTTTCAAAAACTTGCACTTTGAAACCCGTTTTCAAACGTTTGTTGTGCCAATGAACGGCCAAGATGCATAAAATGTTTTCTGTTTTTTATTCAAAACAGTGTCTTGTAAACACCCCTTTACAGATGTGACAAAATTATATCAGTAGTAATCAAAAGCATGTCACAGATGCTTCAACCCGGAACACTTCTGTAGGAAAAGGCAGAACACTTGAGGGACTGGACCCCTGATGACAGTCATGTAGACAGTGGTGGGGCAGTGAGGCCGTCTCTCCCCTGCAGTGTCAGTAGGGGGGTGCTGGTGAGGTGCTGGTCTGTGTGGCTGTCTGGCTGACGTCTGTGTCTCCTCCTCTCTCCCGGCAGTTCATGGCATCAAGTGGACTTGCAGCAATGGGAATAGCAGCACTGGCTTCTCAGCAGAGCAGCTTGTGCAGCAAATTCTGGACAGCCACCAGACCAAACCACCTCCCCGGACACACAACTGCCTCTGCACGGGAAACCTGGGTAAGGGAACCGGCCACAAATGATATCTCATTAAAGAAAACTCTCTGAAAAAGCTTTTTCTCCTGAGAAAAAGACACCTGTAACAGTCTTAAACAGTGCAAATAAGTCAGAGATTTCACTATGAACTCATTTCTCATCAAATTCGTCCAATACCAAATGATCTCAGCTTCTGTCCACATTCATTTTATAACCGTATATTCTTACTGTATGACTGTTGATTCATTCTTTTCTCCTTTTATGAGGACACGTGTGGGTTTTATTGATAGCCATCAATCAATTTAACTAACAGTGATTTCACTGTAAGGTATTATAAAATATATTTATATTTAAATCTGACCATATATTATTTACATTTGGACTTTCCATCATCTTTTCAGGTTCAGTATAGATTATGGCCAGTAGATGGTACTAGTGAGTCAAGTAAAAATGCTTTGAATGCAAAGCTTTCTCCAATACAAATTAC
Organism: Schizothorax lantsangensis; assembly: GCA_027422415.1. Taxonomy (NCBI): domain Eukaryota; kingdom Metazoa; phylum Chordata; class Actinopteri; order Cypriniformes; family Cyprinidae; genus Schizothorax; species Schizothorax lantsangensis. The sequence goes on along the minus strand of CM049847.1, from coordinate 10,565,529 downwards.
TGTCAGACACTGATTAATGCATTTACATTAAACAAAATGGATTATGAAACCAATGCATTCATTTTCTCTGAAATCACACTGACAGATGACACTGTTGAGTCAAGTGACAATATTTTTTTTCCACCATATATCACAAATATTTTTCAGACAGTTTAATATTCAACTCATGATATTTTATCTGATTATATTTTAGCTGGTACGTTATATTTTATCTGAATATCTTTTTTTAATTATTTACTGTAATATATGTTTTAATTATGTAATTTTTATTCATACTTATGTATTTTTGTGTATTTTAAATAACACTTCTTTGAATATACACTACTTTTCAAAATTGTTTGCAATAAGTAAGATTGTTAAATGTTTTTAATGGAGTCTCTTATGCTCATCGAGACTGTATTTATTTGATCAAAAATACAGAAAAAAAACAGTAATATTGTGAAATATTATTGAAATTTCTAATACTGGTTTCCTATTTTAAAATACTTTATAGGATCATTTATTGGTAACACTTTACAATAAGGTTAATTAGTTAAACATTAGTTAATGTATTAACTAACATGAACTAACCATGAGCAATACATTTGTTACTGTATTTACTAATCTTCGCTAACCTTAGTTAATAAAAATACAGATGTTCATTGTTAGTTCATGTTAGTTCATAGTGCATTAACTAATGTTAATAAGATTTTAATAATGTATTAGTAAATGTTGAAATTAACATTAACAAAGATTAATAAACGCTGTATAAGTGCAGTTCATTATTAGTTCATGTTAACTAATGTAGTTAACTAATGAACCTTATTGTAAAGTGTTACCCATTTATTTCTGTGATGCAGCACTGAATGTTCAGCATCATTACTCCAATCTTCAGTCACAAGATCTTTCAGAAATCATTCTAATATGCTGATTTATAATCAGTGTTGATACTGTTGTGCTGCTTAATTAGGGCCCGAGCACCGATGGTGTGAGGACCCTATTGGAATTGCTTCTTATTATATTTTTTTGGAACTTGTGATACTTTTTTCTTTGATTAATAAAAAGTTCAAAAGAACAGCAATATATTCAAAATAGAAATCTTTTCTAACACTATAAATCTTTACTATCACTTTCTATCCATTTAACACATCTTTGCTAAATAAAAATATTAATTTCTTAAAAAAAAAAAAAATACTCACCCTAAACTTTTGAATAGTAGCGTATATTTTAACACAAAATTTATATTTGAATAAACACTGTTCTTTTTAACTTTTTATTTATCAAAGAATCCTGAAAAATGTATCACAGGTCCCTAAAAATATTAAGTAGCACAACTGTTTCCAACATTGATTATAAATCAGCATATTAAAATGATTTCTGAAGGATCATGTGACACTGAAGACTGGAGTTATGATGCTGAAAATTCATCTTTGCTTCACAGGAATAAATTATATTTTAATGTATATTAAAATAGAAAAGTGTTCATTTATATTGCAATAATATTTCAGAAAATTAAAGTTTTGTTCTGTATTTTTTGACCAAATAGATACAGCCTTGATGAGCAGAAGAAACTTCTTTAAAAACATTAAAATCTTACTGATCCCAAACTTTTGAATGGCGATGTACAGAGCATTTGACATTTCTCTTCTAAACAGTGCGCCAGCGCTTTCAATAAAATACATCAAAATGCATGGTTTAGCTTTATGTGTCAAGCTATTTTTAGGTTGCGTTAATATTCCGTAACTTATAATGTGTCTACTCTCTGTAGGTGCTGGGAGCAGCCTGCATCACAAATGCAACAGTGCCAAACACCGTATCATCTCCCCGAAAGTGGACCCACGCACTGGAGGCGCCTACAGCAGCACCCACTCCGAGGTTCAGAACAACGACGTGTCAGAAGGAAAGATGGAGCACAGCCACGGCGGGGGCAAAAACGGCAGGGCAGGGGCAGACGGCGCTGGTGGAACGGGCGGCCGAGAGAAAAGGAACGGCAAGGTGCACAAGCCAGCGCTGCTCCACCAGAACAGCATGGAGGTGTCCTCATCCAACCAGGTGGAAGTGCCAGATACCACCCAGAGCTCACCCGTCTCCATTAGCAGCGGGCTAAACTCAGACCCAGATATAGCCGACAGTCCCGTGGTGACAGGAATGGGCCACGTAGCCTCAGTAATGAGCAGCCTGTCTCAGTCCGCCACTGTATTCATGTCAGAGGTCTCTGAAGACCCTGTCTATAGCATGTCCCCCACTGTAGACCCCAATGCTCACCTCTTGGGGCCCGACACAGCCTCAAGCAGTCTGGTATTAGCAGTGACAGCCGACAGTCACAAATTTGCCTTTGCTGGAGCGGTTGGAGTGGGGTTAACAGACGCAGGGTCCACAGACGGACTTGCTATGCTGTCCACAGCCAGTGTGTCTGAAGAACTCTTGCTGTCTAGTAACCTGGAATCTGGGAGTATCAAGCTGCCCGAGACTAATATGAACTTTGACCCTGACTGCTTCCTCAACAACCCCAAGCAAGGTCAGACCTATGGAGGGAATGGGCTGAAAACTGAGGATAGCAACAGGAGCAGCTGCAGTAACAGAGGGCTGAGGTGTTCTCCGCCGCTCAACGACAATGGTTACTGCTTCAATACCTCTCTGGTGAAGAACATCAAAACGGAGGACACGTCATTTGAACAGCAGCTGGCGAAAGAGAGTGGCTATCAGGCTGGAGAAGTGGTGAGCGGTGCTGTCAGTATGTCTGGTTCCTCAAATGGCGGTTCGGCTCAAAACTCCCTGGCTCTGAATTCCACTGGTTCACTGTTGCCGTCTGGAGGTGGACTCAGTCCCAGCACTACCCTTGAGCAGATGGATTTCAGTGCAATTGATGCCAAGCAAGACTACCCATCCAGTGTTATGTCAGCGGCGGGCTACAGCCAGTCTATCTCCAGCTCTCACTTGGCCCACCAGAGTCACTCCCCCAGCTTCTTCCTGCAAGGTTCTCCACAGTCCCAAACCCAGAACAACTCCAGTTCGACCCAGAACTCTCACGACTCCAGTGCCTACATGGGTCTGTCTGTCGTCAAGACGGATTCAACAGGAACAAATGGGCATCTCCACCACCATCATCACACCCACCCCAGCCAGCACACTGCCACTAACTGCAATGGCGGCTCTCCAACTGAACGGAATGGACAGTCTGGGCCGCTCCAGCTTCTGCAGTACCAGAACCGCTTTCCAACACCGGGTCAGGAGCATGAGGAAGTGGGTGGTTTGGAACAGCCAATAGGTGCAGAAAATGGAGAAGGAGGTGTTCAAGAGAAGGACTCGGATGGTCTAATGAAACCAGGGGAGCACTTGCAGACTGGTGAAGGAGGAGAAGCCGAGGGTGTAGGAGGCGCAGAGCACTACCTCCAGCAACCAACAGAAGGTGGTGGAGTCGGGCCGGGATCTGGAGGAACGAGCGCGAGGGCAGAAAGTGGAACCATGTGCAATGACGCCGAGGGAAGTGAAACCACCAATCAACAGCTCCAACCGCTCCTGCAAGGAGCCGGTTTGGTGCAGGGGCTTTTTAGCACCGTGGGCGCCCACCAGAGCCTGGGCAGTAGTGGAACCAACGGAGGGGGCTCCATGGAGATTAATCTGGACCACTTTGATGTTTCCTTCGGAAATCAGTTCTCAGATCTCATCAATGATTTCATTTCGGTAGAGGGTGGAAGCGGTACGGCGGTAGTGGCGGGCGCCAACACTCTCTACAGCCATCAGCTGATGACCCATTCGGGAACAGAGGGGCAGGTCTCCTCTGGAACTGCTGCACAACAAGGTGCAGACGAAGTAGCTCACGGGGCAAGAGGGTACAATTCTGCAGACCTCTGTCTCCAGTCCTGTTGCAGCCCTCAGTCCACGCAGGCTGGGGCAGTGGCGGGTGAGGCAGGACAGCTGACATATATGCAGGTGGCTGAGGCCGTGTCGGCAGCTGTGGTGCATGGAAACATGGGAATGTTACAGGCTACCGGAAGGCTGTTTGTGGTGACAGACTATTCTCCAGAGTGGTCTTATCCTGAGGTGAGTTTGTGACACTTCTGCAGAGCTAAAAAAAAACCTCGACTGCTATGGATGTGTGCTAGAATAGCCAGCAGGGGGTAGCAGAGATGAAAGCAAATGTCCAAAGGAGGAGGGAATTTTGTGGAATGGTTTTTAACAGTAAAATTATTAATACTTTGTAATAACAGAAGGGTAACTAAGGGGTAGTTCACCCAAATCCAGTCATCATTCTGTCTGACAAATTCTGCCACCCTCAAGTTGGTCCAAACCTATATGTGTTTCTTTTTATCTGTTGAACACAAAATAAGATATTTTGAAAAATGCTGGTAGCCAAACATTTGACGGTAGCCATTGACTTCTCTGGGGTTGGTTGCATAAAAGGTTTAGACTAGTCTTGAAAGTTAGTCAACTAATGTTTTCTTTAAGACTGGTCATATTTTTTTAATTTGGTTAAATAAAAATGTAGATTAGTCTAAGATGAATCCAAAAAAATAAGACTGATTACCCTTTGGTTAACTGCTAGTTGGTCAGACTAGTACTTAAGACACTGTCTTAACATAGAAGCTAAGTTTATGCAACTGGCCCCTGTAGTATAGAAACAATAATACAGTTTGGTTACTGTTTGGTTACACACCTTTTTCAAAATATCTTATTTTGTGTTCAACAGAAAAAAGAAACTCATACATGTACGGAACAATGTGAGAGTCAGTAAATAATGAAATATTTTTTTTATGGGTGAACTGTCCCTTTAAGTAGACAAAGGCCAGGGGACATGGAGGAATTTGTGTAATTCTGTGGAAACCTGTGGAGTGAAAGCTTACAATTCACATGGGAATTGGCCACAAGCTGTTTTATGCAGGAATAGATTTAAGTCTTGTAAGGTCTGAATGCTAAGCTCAAGGTCTTCTCTACAACAAGTGACGTATGTATTTGTCCCAGAAGCCCCTGGGCCACATGAGACACATGCTCGGCCTGTTATTAACATGTCCATTGTTGGCAAGGAAGCAGACTAATATAGACTGAGGGATATTAGATCTCACCACAACAACACTTCAGCTCTCACAAACCCTGGTTATTTGTTTCTTTGACATTTTCCTTGTTGGAAAGAGATATCATCAGAGACGCGCTTTAATTCAGTCTTTCTTGTAGTGTACTGACATTTAAAATAAATGCATATTTACAACAAAAAAATACAAGCTGGATTTACAGTGAAAGCACAGTAAATGTAACCAACCAGTTTCGGGGGGATAGCACCGTTGCAAGTTTTAACAGTTTACATTAAAGGAAACTGTGCTCATTTATATATAATATTGGTATATATTTCTCAGGGTGGTGTGAAGGTGCTGATCACCGGTCCATGGCAGGAGGCCAGCAGTGAATATACCTGTCTGTTTGATCAGATAACAGTTCCAGCCTCCCTCATCCAGCCTGGGGTGCTACGCTGTTACTGCCCAGGTATTCCATTACAATGCATGTACATACAGGCATTTAAAATTGTCCTTTTAAAGGGAAAGGGTGATGCAGCTACATTTCAGTATGCTAAAATCATCAAATAGTTAAAAGATAAAAAGGGGACAATACATCAGTCAGAATGCCACATGGTCCCAATCCAACATCTTATTTTAGCATCTTTTTCATGCTAAAAATAAATAAATAAACAGGTAATATTTCAAACTTTGTGTGTTTAGTCTCTATACTGCAGTCCATGAATCATGTGGTCTTTGTGAACAAACAAAGGACTGTTCTTTAACAGCTGTCATAGAGAACTCATTAAAATTACACCGTTACATAACTAAATAAATAAATAAAAGCAAATACTCTGAGCCATCACTCTTACCGTTGTAAATGGTTTGCAAATGTGTGGACTTCACACTATAAGCCATTTCTTTGCACATTAAAAATGATTAATTTGTTTCTTATTTCCTTTCAAAGCTCATGACACAGGCCTGGTGACCCTGCAGGTGGCAGCCAGCAGTCAAATCATCTCCAATTCAGTGGTCTTTGAGTATAAAGCCCGTGCCCTGCCTGCCCTGCCTTCTTCTCAACACGACTGGCTCTCACTGGACGGTACGTTTGAGATTTATCTTGCGTTACATTATATACCGCTGTTACATAGTTTTTGGTTGTCATCATTTTGCATTTATTCATTTTCAGCAATACACTGTAAACAAACTTTGGATGTTTCATCTGAATTCATGTTTTTTATGCATTTTGAATACTTAATATTATATTTGTGTATTGCCAAATGTTGTTTGTCTGAAAAACCTCTGAATGGCTGATGGCTGACACTTCTTCAAGCTTTGTTTCTTAAGAATTAAATGACTGGCAGGTGAATAATCAAAGACGTGGTTGCTGTTAAACTATTGGTTTTGCATGCATTTTAATTAAGGTGGCCGGTAGTGTTTGTCTAGTCTAAAAGTAAAATAAAAACACCTCACAGAGACTTTTTTTCGCCTGAGTAAGTAAGTTGTTTAAACTGGGCTGGTAGACTTTGTCAGATATTTCAAAGGTGAATGCCATCCAGTGGAGAATCCATTTGGATAAAAGAACCCTGAAAAGGCTTTAAAAGACTTGTCTGTTCTTGCAATCATGGTGTATGTTTTTGTGCTTCAATTGTTTATGGAATATATACGAGTCAGGTTATAAGGACTTGTGTGGACTTGTTCTGTGGTAAAAATACGGTTTGTTATTTATTTTCTGAGAGTGAATCTCAAGAGGAAGTATCCAGGTCATATTTAGTAATAATAAAAATGTTTATTTTAATAGAAAATCTCATTGCTTTATATTTTGTGTACATTTAAATGGCAAACAATAAATAAATAAAAAAGTCTAAATTTCACTAAAAACCAACTGTAAATATATATTTTGTCTAAAAATGACAATTAAGCACATGTCCCCCATGTCCTCAACTTTAATGTGAAAAAACATCATTGCCATTTTCATAGAGTGATTGTAATTATCATTATTCTCAGAGGTAGTTCTCATTCGTTTATCAGTACTGTAATAGAGTAATTAAAATTAGTCTAGTCTGGACATTGTATTTCCCTTTAAATTAAAATCAGCATAAACTTCAGTATTTAAATAATTTTGCAGTAAGTAGAGTTTGATTTATTTTACAACTGAAGCAATTTATCTAAATAATGTGAACAGATCTTATGGGTCCTAAAGATAGACTTTGCCTATTTTTCCACATTTCTTTAAGTTAAATGCAGCCCTGCATCAACAATTTAGACTCTAGTTGTATTCTAGTTGTATTTGAGGCCACCCCGATGTTTACAGATGTTAAGCTAGAAAAACGCTGAAAAGGGGTGATCTGGGTTTATGAGATGAGATCTCGTTCGTCTAATCGAGCTTCAGTTCTCCCAGCATGCTGTCTGCGTGCATCCAGCGCGTTATGTGCGTGGCGTTGAACGACACACCGCCTGGCCTGATTTGTCATAATGCAGAGAGGAGAAAAACAGTTTATCTGCAGCATTGCAGGTACTGAACCACAGGACAGAGGCTGAGAGGGGCAGGAGCAATAAACCTAACTCCTGTTGACACAGATTTGTCGCAAAACACCCGTGTGAGCGACCATCACATTGTTCCAACCGGTTATATGAATGATCGTAGCGGCTCCATTGTGTTTCGCTGCCACTCCCAAAAGAAAAACACGTCCACATCCAACCACCACACGACTTCAGATTCGCGCGGTTTTAGTCAAAAGCGAAACAAAAACATCAAGAGCGAAAAGCTTCGGGTCCAGGAGCTGTCGTCAATCTCTATTAAAACAGAAGAACGTTTTAATAACACACATACGCAAAAACCGATCGCGGTTTGGAGACGAATGGTTGGTGCGCGTTCGCAGTTTAAAAGATACGACACACGTAGATTTCTTTTTTCTATCTAATCGACTGTTTTCCGTTGGAAAAAGATGACCGTGATGCCTACGCGTGTCTGGAGAGCCAACCGGTGGCGCACGACTGCGCGTAACGCGGTGCTTAAAGCGCGTACCTGCGGCGGATGAAGCCCCGCGTCTCCATGAGCGAGCAGAGAAGATAAAGCATCGGCAGCAGGGATGGGGAGGGAACAGGAGGAGGTGTAGAGGAGGGGGACGAGGGGTCCTTATCTCTCTCCCTACACACTCCGCACTTACACTTTGTTCTATTGTTGTTGGCTCCGCTGCCAAGCGGCTCCTGCGGTTAGTTTTGACGCTGGATGGAGAACATGTGTGTGGAGTGACAAACAACACGCTGGCTGATTCGGGTTAGTATGCGTGATTTTTTTCCATACTGACATGAACTTGATCTACATGCACAGGCTATTTAAAGATAAATATAGGCTGTAGTTGTGCTCCAGGTGTCAGTGTCTTTGTTGTGCGTCCTGCAATATTCTTTCCCTTGTTTGTGATGTTTCCCAAAAGCAGTGAGAGCATTTTCTCTGCTGGAAACATATTTCATTGCATTTCGAAGAGCTCATGGGTGAAGTGTGGAAAATATTCACTATAGACTCAGCATGGAACTTTCTTAAAATGAATGGTTGTAGAATTATGATGTTGTGCAGGTTATGACCAGGTCAGATTGTACACAAAGGCTTGTAAACTTTTACCAACCGGTTTTCTCAGAGACCTCCAGATCTCCTAAAGCATGAGGTTACATGAGTCAGTGAGGTGTAGTGCGTCTGTCTTCAGCACCACAGGCAGTGGACAGCGACAGTGATGCTGAGAGGATCAGACTGTTGCCCTTCTTCTGTTAAGCGCTCCAGAGGGAGAGGACGAATATACTGTGCCATGAAGTTGACCATTTTCTAGAATTATACAGTGTAATAATGAGATGCGGTGTTGTTTTGCTGGCAGACCTATTAGAATTGGTTTACCAACCTGTTGACAACTTTTATCATTTCCCTTTTCATTCAGTCTTTTCGCTGTTTTTATTACTATTATGAACAACACTAGTTTCTAATCTGTGTGTGTGTCAAATTACAATCTGCAATACTTGCCACATCTCACTGAAATCACATCACAAATGTCAAGAGGATTTCAACCCAAATCGAGTAACTTCTGTATTCTTGTTTTGCTTGCCTGCCTACATGCACTTACAAGGAAACTTCTAACTAGGTCACCATAATCAACCCTAAATCTGCAGTTCAAAGTTCCTTGTTCGGCTTTGATGAGATTTCCTGTGGAATTCTAGGAATTGCGGTCAGGGCTTGAGTCCGCTAATGGATCGCCCACACAGATGTGTCTCATCCATGCTGTTTTTGCTCTCGATTGAGATTAAACTGTTTTTTGTTTGTATGTCTACTCTCCATGCAGACTGAACTAAATCTGATCATGTACTGTGCTGCACTCGTTTTTAGTTTCATGTGTAATTAGAGTGCACAACTCTTTGTGGAGATTCTGTTTTTTGTTTGTTTGTTTTTTTCTTGTAATGGTCATTCAGTGGGGTTTTTTTTTTTTTTTTTTTTTTGACATTTTCAGTTAGTTTCATTGTCAGTAATATATTTGACATATTTTGCAAAACAATGTTCTTTCTTTGTGTGGATATAATGTCCACAGTATTTGCAGTATTTTAAGTAAAACTCTTTGAAGCCTATTGTTGTCCATTACTTGCAGACATAAATGCATAATATCTCAAGAAAGTCAAAAATAAATAAATAAATACATTCACACATAAACAAGAGTGCCTTTGTTTCCAGCGTCAAAGTCTTTGTGCTGGAAGCTTTTGTTTTTCAAAGTTGTGGTCTGAGGCAGTACATCCATCTCTGATAAAACTTGAACGGGGATTAGAATTGCCAATATTGAACTGTTTTTAAGCAAAAGGGATGTTTCTGGTTAGATGAGGAAAGTTCATACAAATAATCAGTACTGGGAGTATGACTGACATTATTATCATAGCGTCCTCACCTCTGTCCAGTTCTATCCAAAACAAGCACCTGTTTCAGGGTCATGATCTACCAGATCTACCAATGTCCACAGCATTAGGAGCTGTTATCCCAGCTTTGAGTCCATGCTGAGCTAAATCCCCTTAAGACAAAATCATTGCACGTTATCAGCTAAATCCTGTCGAAAGGGACATTTGTGTGATTTAGTTTTTTTCCATTTCTGTTCGATGCATTTATAGTGATGGGCTTAAACAAGATATTAGTCTGTTATATATTTAAAGCAAATCCTGTGGAAATGCCCAGCAGAGCATGAGCTCTTTTAAACCCTAAAAATAAAAATGAAAGAGTAAATATGCTCTCTGAGCTCAGATGTAGCAAAAATTGGATATGCTCATGGGGGGGGTTGGAATTATATAGCAATCATCCAGAATTTAATAAGTAATCAAAACCGGCTTAAACACTGTACACATCTTATTTTCTCTGCACATTAGACTTTCTATTTTGTTTAAGATGCATTGATTATTTAATAGTATATTATTGTCATTAATCAGCTGACAGTAATTGGAAATTTATTTAAGAGAGATGGCAGCTGTGTTTCATCAAATGCTTGAGAAGAGTGTCACAACCAACACTTTAAAGATGTTTTGGATTGTTATACAGTCTCAGCCCACCAGATATGGTTGGTTGATATGGTCCACATCAGTTCTGCAAACCGGCCTGCAAGATGGGATATTGCACTGTGCAAATTGCATTTTGCACCTTTACTTAATATGCAAAACAACACTGTCAGCAAGTGCAGTTTAATGTGCAATAATCATTTCTTGCCATATGTATGCATTGTCAAATGCTTGTTTAATTTCTGATGACTGTAAAGCCCGTAGTCTCTTTATTACCAATCTCAGGCACAATAAACCGCAACAGATCTTCAACAAGTGAGTGATTTTGTGCCCCTGTTGCGCTTGTAGCAGTAAAGTGGTGCAGAAGCCCCCACTCTCAAGAGCATGATGCAACTGTGATGAAATAGAGAAACCGGCTTGGGCTCTCTGCATTAGGATATTACCATGAGATACTCAAAGATCCAGCGAATAGAGAGTTTAGTCCTCTCACTCAAGGCTTGTGCTCAACCACATGAGGTCCGCTTGACCAGGAGAGCTACCCAGGCCAAAGGAGCAGCACCAAGACTGATGTAACATCTCCTGATAAACGGTAACACACATCGGCACAGTCTGTGTAGTACTGTTGGGGGGGTTTCTGGACACCTTTGGGCTAGTTTATGCATGTACGTCGTCATTGGTCTGTGTTGGTGAAGGTTGTTGTTGGGTGCTTGGGAAAAGTCTGATTTATGCGCACAAACTCAAGATGTAATTTTCTATACTTTTAAAAGATAGCCTCATATGTATTTACGACTTTCTGAAGAATCTTGCTCTTTTTAAAGTGCATATTAAAAGTTGAAATTAACTGTTGGAACTGTATGTTGCTTGATTTTTGCATGCATTCGTTTGTTGTGACATGTCTTGGGACCTGATTTTTTGTATAGGAATTCAAAGAAATTGGGCAATTTTTGCCATTGAAATTACTGCGAAAAATTTTCAAATTACCTTGAATTCACCTTATATATTCACCTCAATACAGCAAATGCAAATAACGTCGCCTTATCCATTTCCACTAAACATATTCACCACGGCTGCGTTTATAAACATGAGTTAGGTCTGTCTGTTTTGAAATGCTGCCCCTCAACAGTTTCAGGTTTGACACAAAGCTCTCAAGCGTTCTGTTGCCTGGCTGGTCTGCTGGCGTCTGATTTGTCGTCTCCAGGCTGCTGGAGGTGTAGTAGAGCGTTGATTATGTCACAGCCCCGTTGTAGAGCAATTTGGTCCCTCCTCCCCTTTCCCCTCCCCCCCAGCCTACATGAGAGTACGTGTGCCGCATTCTGAGTGGAGGGAGCGAGAGAGAGAGAGAGAGAGAGAGAGAGAGAGAGAGAGGGAGAGAGAGAGAGAGAAAGCCAGCCAGCCAGCCAGCAGCAGGTGGAAATGACATCATCTGCACTGCACCAACACTGCAGTAGTGTTTGAACAAAGCTGCACTGGAGCTCCGTTTCGGAGCGGCTCTTTTTGTCTGCAAGGGTGGATATTTGTGGAGGAAAAACACAAAATCCAATGCATGTGTGTATGTCCATTCATTAGAATTAGATTCACTTTCATTCACCGTGTGTGAAACAGAACTGGTGTCAATGTGGTATATGCAGGGAATTTGGCTTGATGTTAGCGGACACTGTAAAAAAAATAAAAAAAATAATACATGAGCTTACATACGCCCGCACGTCGCTGAAAACCATGTTTTTTGTTGTTGTTTTTTTTTAATAGGCAAGCTAGTTACTATTTGACATGGACAAATGGAAATGGTTCAATGAGAAATAATAATGAATGAATGTATGTTTGAGATGATGAAGAGCATTGAATTTGTTATAATTGTAATCGTTGTATTACAATAAATAAATAATAAATAAAAAGAAAACAAAAAAATCAAAACTGAAAATAGATTTTTTTAAATGCACAAAGCAGTGTGCATTTAAAAAAAAATCTATTTTCAATTTAGTTTTTTTTGTTTTCTTTTTCTTTTTCTTTTTAATTTTATTTTCTTTTTTTTCACAATCTCAAGACAGCTACACCATGTAGACATTTTTTTTTAAATCAAATATGTTTGTTTAAATAAAAATAAATAAAAAAATCAGTAAAATTTACTGAATTATAATAAAAGTTTTAATTCAGAAATTGTAATTCATCATAGAAGAGGTGTATTTTGAATAACTTAATACTGTAAAATCTGACAAAAAAATGTGCATCATAGAATTGACCCATATAAAGTAGTGAAGTGAAATTAACAATATATTTTACTTCTGTAACATGACAATTAATAGAGTTAAACAAGAGATTCATCAAGAAAAAAATATAGTACAGCACTTAATTTTTACTTTTTTTTGTATCCATACCAGTGATTTTCCACCTTAAATAACCTTATATACAGTTAAAATGCCTACTTGCTGCCAGTGTGAACACTCCTATAAACAGACTTGGTGATGTCAGCACACAAAGAAATTGGTTTCAGAGATCAGTTATTACTTCTGGATGAAAGATAAACATTATTTTCTTTGGAATAACATGCATTGATCAATTATGCACAATAACACTGGGAACGTCTGTTCAGTTTGACTTCATGTTGATTTTAAAGTCATTTGATATGTACACATAACAATCGAAATTCCCTTATATTTTATGCAGATAACCAGTTCAGAATGTCCATCCTGGAACGCCTAGAGCAGATGGAGCGAAGGATGGCAGAGATGGCCGGTCAGCAGCAGCAACAGAGCAGTGGAGGACCATCTGAGAGTGGGGGAACCGGAACAGGAGGAGGAGAAGGAGGAAGAAGCAATTCTGAACAGGCGCAGGTATTATTCTGTGCTACACTGTCTTGCATATCCCTATTAGCTTCTTGGAATTGACTTGGTTCTTGTTTCTTGTTCTTTGTTTTAGTTCTCACCAGGTCAGGGTCAGAGCCAGGGTCAAGGTCCAGCTGGCAACTCCTTTGAGAGCCGTGTGGTGGTAGTTTGTGAAAAGATGATGAACCGTGCATGCTGGGCCAAGTCCAAGCACCTGATCCACTCCAAGACGTTCAGGGGCATGACTCTTCTTCATCTGGCAGCCGCCCAGGGCTACACCACACTTATCCAAACACTTATCAAGTGGCGGTGAGTATACTGATTGTATACCTGCACTAAATGCCCATGTATATTGCAGTATTCAACTGTTCTGTATTGTTCTCTGTTCTGTTTTTTCTTACAGCACTAAGCACGCAGACAGTATTGACCTAGAACTTGAGGTCGATCCTCTAAACGTAGATCATTTCTCTTGCACACCACTGGTGAGTGTTGACACTAGGTCAGGATACCTTAATCATGATACCATGCAGCTTCACAATGTTGTTTGGATGAGTTGTTTCATATAGAAGGGGCAGAGGGATGGCATGCAAATGAAATGCAACACAATTTTCTTCTCTTCAGATGTGGGCTTGCGCTTTGGGTCATATGGAAGCAGCAGTGGTTCTGTATAAATGGGATCGGCGAGCTTTGGCCATCCCAGATTCTTTGGGTCGCTTACCGCTGGCTATTGCCCGGTCCCGTGGCCATACCAAGCTGGCAGAGTGTCTGGAAAGCCTTCAAAGGGAGGAGCAGCAGTCAGGAGCACTGAATACAACTCCCAGCATGCCTTTCTCACCATCTACTGAGGCCTCAGCCGCAGAGGGGTGGATGAATGTTTGGGGTTCAGAGACATCTTCAGTTGGGCTGAAAGGAAGCAGCATCACTAGTTCTGCTTCAAGTTCCAGCTCAGGTGAGAACCGGAAACTTTCATTCTATCTGGACTGTCAGCCTTCAACAGTCTTTCATGTCCATGTTGAGTTAAGAAAAACCTATTAAATGTAGAAAGACCTTGCATGAACAAACAAGTGCTTTGTAAGGAGATGGTTCAGGTTGGGTGACAGGTTGTGTTTAATTTGGTCAAACATTCTTTTAAGACACTTTTTTTTGTACTTTTGCAGACTTGAGGAGACCCAGGTCAGAACCATCTAGTTTCTATAGCAGCGTTAGTCACGGGGATGCCCCATTGAGCAAGAAACACAAACCCAACCCCGAGACCCTTCAAACTCGGCCCAGCAAACCCTGCTCTGCCCCTCTCGGACTAGAAGAACAGGCCCACAAACCTAAAACGTGCCCTTCCAAACCGAGGGAAGGTACTGCAGAGAAAGAGCAAGGAGATGGTGAGCAGTCTCAGACTAAGCTGAGCTCAACTTGTGGAGGTGGGTGCTGGGGTTTCAGACAGGCTGCAGGACGCAGAGTGCCAACTGTAGGACTTGGCAAGGAAAGGCTCGCGAACAGACTGAGATTAAGAGAGATTGCTAGTGCGGGAACAATCTCTGATCTGCGGACAACCCAAGAGGATCTGGAGAACACAGGAGACATGCAGGTGAGGCATAGAGAAGTTACTCGAGCAGACTGCCAAAACTGCTTTTTTTGTAGTGATATAGGATAAAAGTAAAGTCTGTCAGATCTTGCAAAACTTGCATTGGCTTCTGTCTAAGTGGCAATATTGTTAGCAATTTTGAAAGTACCCAACTATTTGTTTCAGAACATGAACATGATGACTTTAGCAGAGGAAGTCATTGAGGCGACATCTGATCGCATCAAGAGGGAAAACTTTGTTGCATCAGAAACTACACTGGATGGTGTTGGAGTCAGCAGCTCCATGAGCTGGTTGGCCAGTTACTTTGGAGATGCAGAGAGGTGATTCATCAAAAAGTTCTACAACCCGAATTTTTTAAATTTGAGTAAAATTAAAACTAAAAGAATTTCATGAGCCAACATAAGCCAATATTTTATTCACAATAGCACATAGATAACATAACAAATCATAACAAATGTTTAAACTGAGAAATTTTACAATTTTGTGCACAAAATGAGCTCATTTCAAATTCGATGCCTGCTACAAGTCTCAAAATAGTTGAGACGGGAGCATGTTTACCATGGCATCTCCTCTTCTTTTCAAAACAGTTTGAAGACGTCTGGGCATCGAGGTTATGAGTTTCTGGAGTTTTGGTGTTGGAATTTGGTCCCATTCTTGCCTGATATAGGTTTCCAGCTGCTGAAGAGTTTGTGGTCGTCTTTGACGTATTTTTAATTTAATTATGCGCCAAATGTTCTCTATAGGTGAAAGATCTGGACTGCAGGCAGGCCAATTCAGCACCCGGACTCTTCTACTACGAAGCCATGCTGTTGTAATAACTGCAGTATGTGGTTTTGCATTGTCCTGCTGAAATACACAAGGCCTTCACTGAAATAGACGTTGTCTGGAGGGGAGTATATGTTGCTCGAAAACCTTTATATACCTTTCAGCATTCATAGTGCCTTTCAAAACATGCAAGCTGCCCATATAGTATGCACTTATGCACCCCCATACCATCAGAGATGCTGGCTTTTGAACTGAACGCTGATAACACGCTGGAAGGTCTCCCTCCTCTTTAGCCCGGAGGACACGGCGTCCGTGATTTCTAACAAGAATGTCAAATTTGGACTCGTCTGACCATAGAACACTTTTCCACTTTGAAACAGTCCATTTTAAATGAGCCTTGGCCCACAGGACACGATGGCGCTTCTGGACCATATTCACATATGGCTTCCTTTTTGCATGATAGAGCTTTAGTTGGCATCCGCAGATGGCACGGCGGATTGTGTTTACAGACAGTGGTTTCTGGAAGTATTCCTGGGCCCATTTAGTAATGTCAATGACAGAATCATGCCGATGAGTGATGCAGTGTCGTCTGAGGGCCCGAAGACCACAGGCATCCAACAAAGGTCTTCGGCCTTATCCCTTACATACAGAGATTTCTCCAGTTTCTCTGAATCTTTTGATGATGTTATGCACTGTAGATGATGAGATTTGCAAAGCCTTTGCAATTTGACATTGAGGAACGTTGTTTTTAAAGTATTCCACATCTTTTTACGCACTCTTTCACAGATTGGAGAGCCTCTGCCCATCTTTACTTCTGAGAGACTCTGCCTCTCAAAAGGGCTTTTCACACTGCTCTTAACCCCGGGTTATCGTCGTTCTAAACACCGCTTTTAACCCCGGGTAAAGACACGTTTCACACCTGTAATTTGAAAGCGGTGTTAGCACCGCATTTTACCCAAGGTTATGAAACCCTGCTCCGGAGCAGGGTTAGCACCGCATTTGTGGTGTTAACCCCATATTGCATTGCTAAGTTTGTTCAGTGTGAAACAGAGCGGTGTTTGCTTGTTGCTGCTGGACGCTTGGATCAGAAATCAGAAATTGAGCAGTGAGGCTCATGTCACGTCAGTAACAGGAAACGCACGTTGTGTAAACTGCAGCCGGTGAGAAGAAATATCAAAAGACGGAAAGCATGTGAACTGGAGTGAATAGGAGACGGTATTATTCTTATGCTACTGTACAAGTAAACACTAACGTTAGTCTCTCCACACTTAAAAGAAATTCAAAGAAATATTCACATACTTTGCTCCTTGTTTTCTTTCTTTTGTACTTTTGTCTTTGTTTTCTTGGCTTTATGCGTCTCATGAGGCCGTTCACATGTTGCACCTAAAAACGCGTTTAAAACGCTAAGCGCGCCCTTTCCAAAGCGCTCTGTAGCTTGCGCTCCCATGGCGTCTGCCGTTGCTAAGCAACTATGACCTGCGCTCTTCATGAAGACGCAGAAGTTTCAGAAAAGGATAAATGGATTTCCAGCACTAAATCGCTTGCAGTAGCTCTGCTACTAAATTTATTTAAAATGGCTATTCCTGCCTGTACAGCTATGATCAGCTGTTCCTCAATCTTCGCTGATCTAAAGACATAAGAGGCGACATTGTTTTTAATATCTGTAAAGACGCGGGAAAAGCCGTGTAAACAGATTGCCTGCTGTTTGTCCAATCAGTGACAGTGACACCACAAATATGCAAATAAGAACGTTAACCCGGGGTTTAGGAATGTACAGTGTGAAACCTCTGTTAATGAATACCCGGGGTTAACAGTTAACCCCAGGTATAGTATGAGCAGTGTGAAACGTGATTACAGATAACCCAGGATTCTGTTTATCCAGGGTTTAGGACGACCCAGGGTTAACAATTTCAAGTGTGAAAAGCCCTTAAGACATCCCTTTTATAGCTAATCATGTTACAGACCTGATGTCAATTAACTTAATTAGTTGCTAGATGTTCTCCCAGCTGAATCTTTTCAAAATGTCTTGCTTTTTCAGCCCTTTGTTGCCCCTGTATCAACTTTTTTGAGACCTGTAGCAGGCATCAAAATTGAAATGAGCTCATTTAGTGGATAAAAGTGTAACATTTCTCCGTTTAAACATTTGTTATGTTCTCTATGTTCTATTGTGTATAAAATATTGGCTCATGTGATTTGAAAGTCTTTTAGTTTTCATTTTATTCAAATTTAAATACGTCCCAACATTTCCAGAATTCGGGTTGTATAATCTGTTCTCAAGAATCCTAGTTACAGACTCTTTGGGTTCTTGTGTGTAATTGTTTTCCCAACTGTTCCCAGGTTCCTGTTTAACAAGCCCCTAACTTCCTCTCCTTGCCTGGGCCCAGTCCACGGTGGAGGACAGCCAGAACTCGATGGTCCTCTTGGGAAGCTTGGCCTCCAGACCCCCGCTGAATGGACTGCACTCCTCAATGCCTCCCACAACAAGGAGGAGCGCGACCTGACCCAGCTGGCCCTGCCTGATCCCGAACAGAGAGAAATTTATGAGGCAGCCCGGCAGGTCCAGAACACCTTCCGCAAATACAAGGTAGGGCAGGGCTTCACCCAGGTGCCAGAGTCACCCTTGCAGGTTATCAGTGGTGTGTTTTCGTGATGGTCCGATTTCAAAGGTCTTGATGTATTGTGTTGTGTTGTATGGTGTTCCTGAACTTAAGGTAAATTAATCTGAATCTTTGCAGTCCTGTGTCGTGAAAGGTGGTATGATTGTTGTGGTGTGCACTCAAAAGGCAGAGATAGGGTCACTGTTGTTGACAAGCATGGGGCAATTTGCTTGAGCTTAGCATGGCCTTGCTATAAGGAATGATTGCATTGTTCCCTCTATCTATCTGTCTGTCTTAACGGGATGCGCGGATATCCCTGAGTCCACACCATGTTGGTTGTTCAGAGCAGATTTCTCCCAGTGTTCCACTGGTGCACAGTGCTCTGAGGAATAACCTTCTCCCAGGTCTCAGAGCATATCGACGCAACTTTACCAGTCTATGAAGACACCTTGGCCAGGCACAAAGGAATCAGATGTCATCATCTCTGTGGCCTTGCAGGCCTTCTTGTGAACTCTAATCTCTCTCCTGTCCTCTCCACCCTACCTTATCCCCCTCTTCCCCCATCCTGCAGGGTCGTCCGCTTCGGGAGCAGCAGGAACTGGCAGCTGCTGTCATTCAGCGCTGTTATAAGAGGTACAAACAGGTAGGCAGAGACACTCAGAATTCTGTGTGTGTGTACACTTTTGAGTGGTCAGTTATTAAAGGCTTTACGAGAATGCCTTCAATTCCTTCCTCTCTCTTCCCCAAGCTGACATGGATAGCCTTGAAGGTAACACTTCTGCTTCATCTACAACTACTATTGCTTTGAACTGGAAGTTCGTTAGTGGTGCTTTTTTATCACTATTACTATTGCTTATAGTTAGGGTTATGGATATGAACCAAACTTGTACTAACAAAGATGGATGCTAGTTTAAATAATGCAGCTTGCTAAGAATGGATTAGCTATTTAGCTACTTTTCCTGACTTACCTGACATCTAAAACAATAAAACTAATTATAATGTCATCGTTCATGCAGATTCAGTCCACGTTTTGAGACTTGAAGTAGTAAGCAACCACCTAGCAATGACCTAGCACGTTCTGTTGTGATATTTTGTGTTCAAAAGCATTCAAAACAGCTTAGCAACTGCATGGCAACTGTCAGTCATCTACAACACATCTAATTTAATGTTGATGGTGTAGTTTGGCAGTGTTGATATTTGTTTTGTATTAGCAAAATGGCTAACAGAGTAGTTTGCTGCAGATCTCTCTCTCTGTCATGTGACAAGTTCCTTTGTCTGTCCTCTTGGCAGTATGCACTTTATAAGAAGATGACGCTGGCCGCCATCCTTATCCAGAGTAAATTCCGCAGCTACCACGAACAGAAGAAGTTCCAGCAGAGTCGCAGGGCAGCCATGCTGATCCAGCAATTTTACCGCAGCTACAAAGAGCTTGGCCGGCCGAACCCACGCAGCCGAGCCACTGCAGCTGCACTGGTGCAGCAAAAACTCAGGTACAAGAACAGCAATCCAGTAAGGGCTAACCTAGTGGTTGAAGATCGAACAAATCAGATATTATAAAAGTTTTTGTCAAATACTCATGACATCTGCACACTGTTATTGGTGTGAGCACTTTGGCGCCTCCAGTGACCAAGCTAGGTACCGCTTAATGATTTAAAACTGTCCATGTTATACACTACATTTAGAACTAAAATTCCACCCTCATGTATTGAATTAAGCACTCAGAATGAATCATCATCCAAGTATAATAGGCAGTTAAAAGACCTTTTACATGGCATCACTTTGGAGTTTAGTTCTGAATTGAGTTCCCAAAGTCCATTTGTGTGTACACATGCTTTTACTAAGCAACCTTGTGTGTTCAAGCCTCACAAGGAGTGTTGCGTGCATTAATTGAGTGTAATTTTGCCATTCTAAAGTGTACTGTCATTTTGGATGAATTACTAAGTATGTGCCAACACTTCAAATGTGACACACTGCCAAGTCGACTTTCTAAAGAATGGCAGCATTCGAAACCCTCCTGTTTACTTTAAGAGACAATCTGTTGTTGAAACAGCGCCAGGAAATGATTTCCTTCTCTAACATTTTGAGTCCAAGTACACATAGAAGCATAGTTATTTTTGCATGCCATTTGTTGTCTCACAACCTGTTGAAGCAATTGCAGTTTGCCGTTTTCTAGGAGCGCAGCATATTACTTTTGCAATCCCTACACTTAGAGTTAAGGATTTGAACAAACCCCTAAAAGTCAGGTATTAGCATGCAACATTTGTTTCCTCGAATCAGGTTTCTAGTTGAGGGTATAGGTGTAATGATATATTTTGCCTGGTAGACAATAAAGTGTGCAAGAAAATCCTGCAGACTTGCATTGAGGGATGAACCCTAGCCATATCATAGAGACTTGTGGGTGGGCTCTTTGTAACGTTTGAAACTGAATCTTTCACACACCCTAGAATCATAGCAGCAATTTTTGCACATGCTCATTTTTTTTCTTCTTCCAGAAATGTCTGGTTTGTACAGAACCACTCATGCTGATCATTTTGTTTTAGAAGCAGTTTACTGACCAAGAGACAAGACCAGGCTGCCAGAAAAATAATGCGGTTTCTGCTGCGGTGCCGTCACAGGTAGGCCAAAGATGAGAACTTCCAGCAGGCGCATTGTGTTCCTACGGCCCCGTTGTTCTTCTGGCATGCACAAACTCACTCTATGGTATACTTGCAGCTTTTAGATGAATCAGTCTTTAATATCCTGCTATTTAAAAGGTTAGAGGCACAGTTCATAATCTCTCAAGCACACCAACACAATTGTCAGGAGTCATAGGACAGCAACAAACAAACCTTGGTGTTTTCATGGCTCTGTTAGAAAGCCCTATTGTGTTTGGTCCCATTTCCCCAACCCAACCCAACCTCAGTGTGTACTAATAGCTGTCTGGTGTTGTTTTGCTGTTTATGCAAAGCCCCTTGATGGACCATAGACTATTCAAACGGGTGAGTGCAGCCTCAGTAAATCAGTTCGTACCCCTCGATTTCTCTTCTTTTCTCTCCCTGTGTCTCCCTTTTCTTTCATTCTTTCCCTTGTTCTTCTTCTATGTACCTTGATTTCAGACTCTGCTGTTCCCTATGACTCTCTCTGTCCTTTCCTACCCTCTTTTCTTTTATCTTATTTTCTCTATTGCTTTATGCCTGCATGCATGACGGCCGACTGGAGCCCGAGTTGACTGAGCCTTAAATGAGAGAGAGAGGACTATAGATCCAACTAACCAACAAATACAGATGATGCATTAATTACAAAACTAACAATGCACTCTCTCTCTCTCTCTGTCTCTTTTTCTCTCAATCTCTCTTACGATCCCTCTATCTCCCTAAAGTCTCCTCCATCTCTCTTGTTATGAGGATGCTTATGACAACACTAAGGACTGCTGGGTAGTGCTTTTGGCAATTGCATGATGGCTAAAGACATGGAGGCCTTGCTTCTATCAGGGCATGCTTGAAATAACATCCCTTTCTCTATGGAAGAGGAAATATCTTAAATGCCTGGCTGCCTGTTTTATACATCTCTTTCAGCTTTTATAAGCTTGATTTGGGGGCTGAGGGTGGGACGGGGGACAAACTGTGAGCTAACGATGTGTTTGGGGGTTTAAATTGTCTTTAAGATGTTGGATACTATGTTCTAAATGTAGAAGTATAACATGATGAAAAAAATCTAAATATTTAATTAAGTTGAATTTCTGTGATGTATTGTGCATGAGTTGTAGCGTTACATATTGTCACTTTTTAAAGGTTATACAGTAGTGTTAAGATGGATGGTTTACTTTGGATTATTTTGGATCCTGAGGTTTTTTTATATATATATATATATATATAATTTGTTTGCTTTGTAGTCTGGTTGTAGACTCTTAAATGTAAAAAGTAAATTTCAAAGAAAATCTTTTTTTCCCACAGATTTAAACAAATTATAAAAATGACTTTTGTCCTATATAGCGGCCAAAAAAGTATTTGGACATTTAAATCACACTTAAAATTGTGTGAATGTCGTTGTATTAGATGCAAACTATCCAACCATGTATCATCTGTGCTCAAATCCTGGACAAGACCTACTTTTCTGAGCCATATTTGCTCTGACTTTTGAGCAGCTGGACTGTGGACATGTTCCACTAACGTTTGACAACCACAAAGTTGCCCATAATTTCATTTTAATCAGTAAATCTTCCGTTAAACCCTCTGTTCTGCTTGAAAGGTGTGTTTGTGCTATCTTTCTTTAAAATAATTGATTGCTTTGATGTTTTGTTATCTAATGCCATGACATTAAGGCGTTTTTAAGTGTGACTTAGCTTTTTGAGTCGCTGTATCTGTGTTCTATTTGTTCCTTGAGGCTTTAAAGATCTTTGTCATTTATAGTGGGGGTATATTTGTTGTTTTTCTTGATGCCAGTGAGGAGAGAGTAATGAAACTGGCAGGTGTATTGGTTAATGGTCTGTGATTCCTCTGAGGGACCAGAATGCTTGTGAATCCTCAGGCTAACCCTGCAAAACTCTGTTTTTTATCTATTTTCAGGGCGAAAGAATTGAGAAAGGCCAAGGAACATGAGAGTGCCGCAAAGAGCCCCGTCGCAATGTAACATCTCCGAGCGGACTCTTCCTCTTCCTCTTCCTCTTCCTCTTCATTGTGTTTTTATCACAGACAAGCAACTTACTAAAAAAGCAAAAATTATCCAGGAAGGGGGACACGGAAGATCATCGGATACGCGACGGTTGAACTCTAGCAGCATTGTGACTGATTCTGCTCCTGCATTGTGTATTTTCTTGCTACCGGGGAACTGAAATCAAGACGACTGGGGAAATATGACATTATCTTCATGGCATTTTTGCACTCTTCATAGATTTTTTTTCTTTACATTACAAAAAAAAATGAAGGAAGACCAAGGAGCAAAGGCTTTTTATTCTGACGACGCTTGTAAAATATCACACGACATGAACAGATCAACGTCAGAAAAACGTCATGCTGGAAGCCGCTTCAGATTACATTTTTATATTTTGAAAGGAAAAAAAAGACAACAATCAACAAGTTTGCGGGAAAAAAAAAGAACAAAACCTAGAAAATGTAAACCAAAAAAAGGCCTCATTTCAGTGACCATATGCATGCAGAGTATTTGAAATCAGTCTCTCATCTCCACAAATCTTTGTTTTTGACAAATGCTGTCCGTTCATTCAAAGGGAAGCCTTCATATGAATGTAGATGGGGTCAGGGCAAAAATGCTGGGTTTGAAATATCAGAGTGTCTTACCTTTGTCTTTATGGGTGTTAGGGGACTTCTGACAACAAAATGGGGGATTGAAGCGAAGCCCTCTGGGCTACTGTTTCATGTGCACTGTTTTTGACTTTCTTATGGGTCCTTTTCTTAATGTCATTTTTGCTGGCCTGACTTTGTGTGTCCTGTGTTTGTTGAATTGAATCTGGATACAGTGCATGTGTTTGAGCAAAATGCTCCTGCATGCTATGTAAATGTTTTGTGTTTTATTTTCATTCATTCATATTGGTGATATTGTGGCACCATCAAACTAGACCGTATAAGCCTGTTTGTTTTTGAGTATATTGTTATAAAGACCATTATTTTTATATAGTTCATTTATTTATTTATAAGCTTTATTTACTTTTTTTGCCTTTAGTATTATTTAATTTTTTTAATTGTGTGAAGATTTTAAATAATCTCCTTGTTTTAAAAATGGACCTTTTTTAATGTGAACTGTACTATCCATTGTGCCACAGCGCCAAACGTATATTTGCAAAGGTTATCTTCCATTTTTGTGTGTGTGCGTACGCGTGTGTTGTGATACGTTTCTTCATTGTTACTGTTACTGATTTCGAAGAGCTCCAAAAGCCGCCACAAGCTTTCCCGTGGAGTTTCACTGAACATTGCCTTGACTTCTTGACTTTTTGAAGGGTCCCTATACAGAAGCTTCAAAAAAAAAAACATATTTTTGACTATTTAAGTGGTCCCTGTACATATGAATATGGGTGAAGGAACATTGATAGCCAGAAACTTTTTCCGAAGAGGATTGTATTTAAGAATATATAGTATTTTATTCATAAATTGGATTATAACACATTAAGAGACAAACAAAAAAATATATTGTATAGTTTTCTTTGAATGCCCAAGATGTACGGTTGTATTGTTTGTAAATATTGTAAATACTGGTTGCGAAGAAGGAGCCATGTGCATGAAACTTTAAGACATTGAACATAATGTAAAGATAAAATGTAGTGGCAATGGTCTGTAATAGGATAACTTTACTGTAAGACTTTGTTGAAAATGTTCTTTCACAGAACATTCTCTGAAGCATGACATGATTCACGATAAAACGTAGATTTAGCGGAAGAGACAAGTGAATCCATCAGACACAACAGGATCTTTCTTTTTCAGGGTTAGCGGAAATAAAATAGTATTTTGTTTTGTTTTTTGTTTTAACCGATGGTGACCAGTCATGTGAATGCTACAGGACTTAAATAAGCTATTCCTTTGAGAAGTATTGGAAGAACTAGTATTGAATGACCAAACTTCACTCACACACCCAAAAGTTACAGCTGAGGTTTCTACGACACAGGGGATGAAATGTCTCCACGGTTTTGTCTTGTATAACATAAATAGAAAGTGTACTCACAATTTGAACTCAACATGAACAATGGTATTGGATGGAGTCAGGAGGTTAAAATTAGGTCGTGTAATTAAAAAAGATTTTGACGTGAGGGTTGTGAATGGTTATTTCCAGCAGGCGATTCCCATACACGTGCTTACAAGCTAGAATCAAACACTGAGAGGCCACGAAACAGTCATGGATACATATTGTGAACGTAGCTCAAAACACATATGTTTCGACTCCCATCAGAATCGACGACTGCCATGTTCATAGCTTTGTTTTTGATGGTTTCTTCATTTCTTGGGGGGCTGCTACCAACTTTCAAAACCCCATGGTTGAGTCACACCGAATCATATTGATTTCTTTTGTACGTTTTGTTTTTCGTTTATGCTCGTGCCAGTTATATGGAAATTAGCGTCTTTCACAAATTTCTCTGAAAGAAATTTGAGACTAACTGACCCCCTGAACTTCCAAAGCAATTTCAGCTGACGAGAGGCATCATTTTAACTTACACCAGCATATTTTGCCTGTTAAAGAAAGGAAGGACGAGGAAAGAATGTGGTGCTTATCTGCTGAATTACGACCTATGTAGTTTTATTTCTACTCCCCACATGCATATCCATTGTTTTAGAAGTTAAATGTTTCATGATCTCAGAGACTCAGTATCAGTATTATTATAGAAAGTGCCTAAAACATTCAGCCGATATCAGGAGTGTGTTGTTCCTAAAGAAGTCCATATGAACCAATTGCTCTTTTTTTAACGGTATGCAAGGCTAAAGGCTGGTTTTACTGTCCAAACAGGAGCCCAGGTCTGTTTCCTCCTCTCACACCCTTTTCACTCCTTAAACACAGACACAGAGTGTGAAGGACCCTTTCACTTTGGGTTTTTTGTCCCCTGCTCATTCTGATTAAGCGACTTTGAGTGACCTGGTAACATACTATGCATGCTTTCATTATTTCCTTCATTTTGTGTACTTTTTTAGTTTTTCTCTTTTTCCATGTCAGATCTAAACTGGGCCAGGAAAATAGGACACGCTCAGTGTAGTTGGCGCATTGTGTAATAACTTCATCCGGTTGCTAGTTTCAAGTCCGAGCACAACTCCAAGCGAAGATGGCCGCCCTTTACATCCCTTTCCATCCGTCCGACTTGAAACTTCAGGAAACCATAAGCAAAAGTCCTCAGTGTTCACCAGAAAAAGCTGTTTATGGATCACCAGGTATATGTATCTCAGTTTGGGTCATTCATCTTGGGGAAGGGAAAAATCTGCCTCCCTTTTGTAGTTTTACTCAGGGTGCTAAAACAGGGAGATGGTGTTCTGCATGGAGACTAGATTAGGTTAGGTTAAGTCTCCAGGTTCAGCTCAGAATCAACAGGAGAAACCACTGGGAATATGTACTTCCATATGCTTTGTTACAAAACCACTGCTTTCAGAGACAGACCGCCACTCGGGTAACAGGATAGACTGTATGTTTATAGAGTTTTTAGACCATTTTTCCAAAACTGAGCAGGTATCATCGTTTGTGCAGGTATCACCGCTCATTTAGTATTGCCATATCCCCATGGGATTTGGGAATGCATAAGTATACCTCAGCGCCAAATACCTTCAGAATAAAGTGAGAGATCCCGTCCTCTTATGAAACAGCTCAGCATACCTGCATCCGGATCATGCTTTCCGTATTTTGTGTCAGATAAGAGAAATATGCACTTTGTACAGCTCACCATCCGAGTTGAATTCCCTCTCCGAGCCCTGGTAGGTTGTAAGCGCGTCTGTGTGTGTGCTTTATCTCGACGGATGACCACATGAGCACATGTGAAGGTTATAGCTAAACGAGGGAAAACAATCCTGGTGCAGTTGGGAGTTTGTACGATGTCCTAAATCCTCTGTCTTTGGAACTCCGGAAATGCAGGTTAGGCTTAAACAGACCTGAAAAACCACTCGATTATAAGCTTTTCACTTACAAGTACAGAGCAATAAACTCTTTGTTTTAGACAAGCTCTTTAGGTTGAAAGAATATGGATAGGTCAAACATAAAAAAATAAAAATAAATAAAAAATAGAAAAGAAAAAAACCATTGGGACATGCTTAGTTCACTTCCTCTTATGCAATTACAGGTACACCGAGAGAGGTGTTCAGTGGTCTGTGGACATTGATTTCATATTTCCCAGCCCTAATGCACGTTTTCATCATTTTAAAATGAAGAATAGGAGAAAAAAAAGATAAAATATGAGCCCATATTTCTTACAAGGCAGTGGGCTTTCAACACTCTGCATGTGAAGCTAGTATTAGACCTCTGTTTCCCCCTCTCTCTCTCTCTTCTCCTTTATACCTGCTTCGTGCTCCTCGTATCTTCCTCCTTTTCCTCCTCTGATGAGTTTTGCCTCATGTGCTGCTTTCTCGGCTGTCTCCCTCTTTCTGTCCTCCTTGTGAGTTTTATTTATTTACTTAGATTTATTTTTATTATTATGTTTGTTTTTGTTTTGTAACTGTGCATGTGAGAGCATCACTAAATTGTTGGATATGTTTTAAAAAATAAATAAATAAATATTCAGCTGCTGAAGCCATGCAAAACATTTTGAATTGCCCTTAAAATATGGAAAATGTTTTCTGAATGCTTTATATAATTTCTGCTGTAAAATAAAATCTTAAAAGAGAAATGGTGCTCATGTTGTTCCTGTTTTCTGCAACTTTCTGTTTTTCTTTCCATAATATCATTTCTGAAGTTCCTCTGCTCTGAAAGTTCGCACTAACACAATCTCAGTTTCTTTCTCATTACTGACAAGATAACATTTACATTTCTGCATTTAGCAGACGCTTTTATCCAAAGCGACTTACATTATTCAGGCTATACATATTTTTATTTTATCAGTATGTGTGTTCCCTGATATTTGAACCCACGAGAAACACACTATATATAAATATATATATATATATATATAATTACAGAAACTTTCAGTATGAACTTACAGTTAACATTAACTATAATTACATTTATATTTTATATTTATATAATTATAATAATTTAATTACTTTTTGTTAAATATAAGCATTTATTTACATTTTATTTTAATATTAATTGTTATTTTATAGAAATTAGCAATATAGTATACAAAATATTATAGTTTTTAATCTGTATATTAATTTATATATTATGCAAGTACTAATATGAAAAGTCACACACACGGGCTCAAACACACACACACTCTCGGTAGCAGCTGTAGTAGTATCAGCGGAGCCTGTACAAATCACACATCAACTCAACTATCAAGCATGTAAGTAAAACTACACAACCATCACTCACACAAACGCAATGATTTCATACACCGATGTGTTATATCGTGTTTTATATATGTTTCTGAATATCAGTCCTACTGAGCGTGTTTGTAAAGTTTGTGTTGTGAACGCGGCTAACGTTAAAGCAACAAGTTAGCTTAGCGTTAGCTTCCTGGCTTGATAACTACTTTTATTCATTTTCGATCTTTAATTCCAGTCTATTCTAGTTGGGATTAGTGCACATGACGCTGTCAATTAAGTTTATTATTAATTCGAGAGTTTCAAAGAGTTTCTGTGTGTTTCTATAACCGCTAACATTACATGCTAATGGCTAACAGATTGTTTCTGACAGATAACAAAGTTTGTGTAAAGTTGAAACGCGAAACATACTCGACATATAGACATTTTGCCATAATAATAATAATAGATTTGGCTTGAATTAGTTGTATTATTTTTATTTTATGACTGGAATGCGAATATAATGTTCCTATAGGAAGTCGTGGCCTAATGGTTGCGAGTTTGAGTCTCGGGCCGGCAGGAATTGTAGGTGGGGGGAGTGAATATACAGCGCTCTCTCTCCACCCTCAATACCATGACTGAGGTGCTCTTGAGCAAGGCACTGAACCCCCAACTGCTCCCCGGGCGCCGCAGCATAAATGGCTGCCCACTGCTCCGGGTGTGTGTGCACTTTGGATGGGTTAACGCAACCCATCCAAACAACACATACTGTATGTGTGTACGGTACATGTGGCAGAATTGACAATAAAGCTGACTTTGACTTTTGACTTTAAATGCAGAGCACGAATTCCGAGTATGGATCACCTTACTTGGCCGTATGTGTCACTATCACTATAGCAAAGTTACGGTGAAAACGTAAAACGATGAATAAAATAAACAGTTAACGTTAAATTTGCCTAACTGAAGATCATTTCACATAATTTAATTTCAATAATGTTAAAGATTTGTATTTTGGTGACATACGATGACCTGCAAATAAAAACAGTAACTTTATATACGTGTATATTAATTATAAGAACTATATTCATATTTATTCAAATATGTTTTAACCTGTTGGATTAGGATGTTTAGATGAGAATAATTTCCTTCCCCGAGTAATTTAAAACTCTTAGCTCTAATCAGCTAATAGCAATTTATGCCCCCGGTTTCACAGACAAGATTAAAAGTCATTAAGCAAAAATGGTTCAGTTAATTGTGCAACATTGTGAAGAGAGATTTTGCTATCTAATGCGAAGACTTTAAGCCAGGGGTCATCAAACTTGATCCTGGAGGGCCGGTGTCCTGCAGAGTTTAGCTCCAACTTGCCTCAACACACCTGCCTGAAAGTTTGAAGTATACCTAGTAAGAGCTTGATTAGCTGCTTCAGGTGTGTTTAATTAGGGTTGGAGCTAAACTCTGCAGGGACACCGGCCCTCCAGGACCGAACTTGGTGACCCCTGCTTTAAGCCAATCTTAAATGTGCAAATACATTTTGAGCCACTGTAAATCAGAGTCAAGCAAAAGTTTGAATAGGCTTTCATTATAAACTTGTTCACAGTGTGTGGTTAGATGTTTACAGCTTGAGCTTTCCTTTTCTGTTGTGTTTTCACACCACTTTGTGGTATTACCTGCACTTTCTCTTTCATAAGTGTTTGTTGAAAAGGGCACTTCATGTTTGTTTACGTGTCTTGTGCAAATCCACACTTTTAAAAATAAAGGTTCTTCATTGGCCTCTATGGTCCTATAAAAACCCTTAATATACATAGAACATTTCTATTCCAAAAGGTTCTTTTGATTATAAAGATTTTAAGAGCTGTTCACTGAAGGAAACCAAATAAATGCTGTGGCCTGCCTTGTGAAACCTTCTTTTTTAAAGTGCAGTAACTGTGCCACTAGGTGGCAGTAGAATATCACATGCTGTTTGCCACACAAGATTTCTATTAGAATGACATAGCAGGACATTTATGTGCTTAACAGGTGCTTTGTGACTAAATCAACTTACAATACACAGCCCAAATCACATTAGCATCAAGTAAAGAGTGTTATGCTAGACATTATTCACTTAAAAAGTTAAATACTGGCTGCTCAAGTACATTTTTTTGTTTGCCAGGACTTTTCCAGCTAACCTGATGTCATTTTTTTCAGTAAAATGTGAAATGTATTACGGTTTTCTCTCTCTGACATAGGTCCGCCCCGAGTGCAGATGGCTCTGGTTCTGCTGGGATGTCTGGGAGTAACCGCAGACTGCAGCAGACGCAGACACAGGTGGATGAGGTAAGAGGACACACCTGACACCATTTCCCAGTGTTCTTGGATGGATGGCCATAAATAGTCGACTTGACTTCTGTCTCTCAGTGTGATGCGATCGTCTCAGGGATGGTTACTTTGTGATGTGAACAGTTACGTTATTACAGGACAACAAGATGTATAGTGACTAATGTGTTCATTGAATATTAGGGCTGTGACGGTCACCGTGTAATAAGGCAAGTTTCAAAAAGAAAATGATTGATTCAGTCAGTGTGGAAGAACTTGACTGGTCTGCATAAAACCAAGTCCTAATCCCAGTTTAACACCTCTGGTGTGACTGTAAATGCAGACCTTGAGCCAAAAACTCATCACCAAACACCAATGAATTGTACATATGGGTACAGTAATTTTAGACACTTCCAAAACTGTTGCAACAGAGATGGAAATACAATTTTTAAATACATGAATTATGTTCCCATCGTTGTTGCCACAGATTTGGAAGTGCATTTTTCTGTTCTAAAGAAGGAGGTGCCAATACTTTTGTCTATATAGTGTATGTACAAGTCATTGGTTAAAGACTGGATTTTTTCGATCAGGTAGGGTACAAGTGATTTCAAAACATTTCAGCCGATTTATGTATATTGTGTATTATTTATCTCGTAAAGCGCTTGTAGTACTAGGTGATTATCTCTTCAGCGCGAGCAGGACAAACAACAATGCATAATATTAATGACTGACTGGGACTGTCATATACACATAACATTATAATGAGAAGAGAACACTATTATAATAAAACGCTGTGAATTTTTAGAGTTTAGTTGCTGTGTTTCTGCACGTTGTTTGCGTGAAGAACGCGTCCACAAAAGGAGTTCATTCAGAGCTGCGCAGACACGTTCATGTATTCGGGGCATTTTGTGCAGATAGCCTATATCCTGAATAACATTTTGTATAAATAACGAAGCATTTTTATGAGATTATTATATATTGAAAACCTTTAAAAAAGAACAAACAAAATGTATTTTGCCTTGATTCGACTACGTGTACTGATTCGAAAATTAGAAAATCCTTAGCTAACCGTTTTCTTTTTATTTATTATATAATTTAAAAAAGACAAACAAACCTTGTCGTGTATGCGTTAGCACCGAGACTTGCATGTCGTTGCTCTTTTGTTGGTTTTGATTGCTTCTATTGTCCTCATTTGTAAGTCATTAGATCACCCTCACTAATTTCAGAAGCAACCTCAGTGATTTGATACTGGAGCCAGGTCTGTAGTTAAAGGTAACACACTGAAATGGCTCACTTTTCC
The DNA here is from genome assembly GCA_027422415.1 of Schizothorax lantsangensis. Taxonomy (NCBI): domain Eukaryota; kingdom Metazoa; phylum Chordata; class Actinopteri; order Cypriniformes; family Cyprinidae; genus Schizothorax; species Schizothorax lantsangensis. The sequence goes on along the minus strand of CM049847.1, from coordinate 10,533,842 downwards.
CTCATGTGACAAGTCTGTCTGTGATCGGGCATCATTGCATTTATAAAACAAATACTAATACTACAGCAATAAATACTATGTATAGCAGTCAGAACATCCTTTTTTTTCGTCTCCATAAAGATACCGTTTGGATTCCATTTCTACCACAATTTCACTTTAATCTCTCTATCATTCTTTCATTTCAATTCCAAACTCTGAACCAACAAAATCTGAACTGGAACTAGAAAAGTTTTCAGATAAATGTTTTCTTTATTTGCCAGAAATTATAAAGAACACTAAGTTTGCTGTGCCTGTGTGTAGATCTGCACAATTTGGGGAAAAAAATAAATTTGTTTTTATATATCAATGTGACTACTAATAATTCTGATTATAGTTATAACTAAATAAAACATTAAACAAAGTAATAATTATTGATAATGAATAATATTAATATATTTTACAGAAAACTGCAGCATGACCTGTTAACATGCAGGAGGCCTATAACTATAATTGTTTAGAAAGGTCTAAGGATTTATTATAAATGATTAAGAAATTACTGTTAAAGATTTTTAATTTTTTCTGCATCCACTGAGCGAGAGAGAGAAACTCTTCTACACTGGAGAAAAACTTAGAAGTATTATTCTCCCTATTTTTACCCAAAATAAGGTGTAGTGAGTAGCTGTAGCTGTTTCATTCATACTGGTAGCCGGAGGGCGCCCTCGTGCAGTAAAATCATAAGTAAAAAAAATCATAAAATTATCAAAAGTATGAAAAGCATAGCCAGAATACTCCATCTGCCATCAGTGGTTCAATCATAATGTTATGAAGCGACGAGAATAATTTTTGTATGGAAATAAAACAAAAATAACGACTTTATTCAACAATTAGGCACCGTAACATCTCCTCTGTGTCAGTGTAGTGCCATTTTGGATATTATCACCTGAACGCAAAATGCGTACATGCTTCTGTATCAACCGGGCCACAAGGCTGCACTGTTTGCGTTCAAATCAGAGCGTAAATCGACGAAGAAGATGCATCCCTGTGTCAAGGCTGATACAGAAGACTGAGACACAGAGGAGAGGTTACTGTGCCTAATTTTTGAATAAAGTTGTTATTTTTGTTTTATTTCAGTACAAAAAGTATTCTCGTCGCTTCATAACATTATGATTGAACCACTGATGGCAGATGGAGTATTCTGGCGATGCTTTTCATACTTTTATGGACCTTGACAGTGCAATTTACTTGGCAGTCAATGGGACAGTCACAAGCCTCCCGGTTTTCATCCAAAATATCTTAAATTGTGTTCTGAAGACCAACGAAGCTTTTACGGGTTCGGAACGACATGGGGGTAAGTGAAAAACGACAAAATGTTCATTTTGGGGTGGAGTATCCCTTTAAAGGGGTGCTACAGATCGATCGGTGTTTGACACCAAAGTACTGCAATAGGATAGGAAAGCATGCAGAGCTGTCTATTACTTTATAGCTCTCGCGGTACTTCGATGTCAAACACCGATCTGTCTGCGCTGCGCAGCACCGCTTCAAGTCGAACACACCTTGAAATTTAATTGACAACCTTGCAGTTGTGGGGCCCTCCCCTTAAGGCGGGGCCCCAGGCGACCACCTGTACCACCTGCTTCAGCCCCACCTAGCCCTTACGTTAATCCAGCCCTGTTGGTGAGCATAAGAGACTTCTTTCAAAAACAAGTAAAATCCTACCAACCCCAAACTGGTAGTGTTTGTATTTATGTATACATACATATCACATTTCAACATTTGATTTAAGGTAAATTATATGCCATTTAAATTGCATAGAATGTTACAGAAGGTGCTACTTTCTCTTTCACTCTCGGTCTCTCTTTTCTTTGTGCGACTCCTCCCTAAAGTGCGCAGCATAATCCGTCAGCAGTTTTTCCACATCTTTTCTGCAGCTCACCCCAGTCATATTCATGATTTCTGTTCAAGGAAATTTATACCAGGACATATGTAGGTCTCTGTGCACTTTACACCCGTTGACCTCTCCCGTCAGATGTCTTCGTTCAGTCTAGCTTGAGCTCATAGGCTGCCGGCCGGTTATGTAACACCCCGTCACTATGATTATGTAAGTGAAACATGGCTCTGCACACGCTGGCTCCCATCCCACACTGTTCTCTCTTAAAGGGGCGGAGCTACATCATCCTGCAACAGGGTTTGTGGAGCACTAGAGCATACATGAGGAGGCTATGTTTGTGCGCTGTTGCCATTGACTTTATTTAATTCTATTATAAGAGGGGATTTTTCATGCTTTCCATTACTTAAAACATCTGCTGAAGACGTAAGGATCGTTCACAACAAATATAAGCAACAGGATGTGATGTCATTCTCTAGGGCTTCTGTTTTTGATAAACAATAAATCAGAAATACATAAACTCGAAACATATATTTTACTTCATTTTGAGTAGATCGAAGTGTTACTGATAATTTAGACTTAAAAATGCATTAAATTCAAATGGCTGCAAAAAACACCATTGATTCCTTGATTGCTATGGGCATAAAAAGAGAAAAAAATCATGGTGTAGCCACCATCATCCCCTGACCTCAATCCTATTGAGAACCTGTGGAGCATCCTTAAAATGAAGATATATGAGGGTGGGCGGCAGTATACCTCCAAACAACAGCTCTGGGAGGCAATACTGGCATCCTCAAATGAAATACTGCCAGAAACGATTTGTGGACTTACAAGTTCAATGGATGAGAGAATTGTTAAAGTAATCTCCAAGAAGGGTGCATATATTAATATGTAACTTGAACTGTAAATAGGTTTTTAGTTTTAAATTGTTTATTTTTGGAAAAATGATCTGTTCATGCAGCAAATATGACAGATTTCTGTTTTGAGGTCATTACAACCCATTGAATGTTTTCAAACTGCATTCTGCATAATTATTTGGAACAACATTTTTTTTTTTTTTTTTTTTTTAAATGTCAATAAAACTGTTGACGTTATCGGTTCTTTCACATGTAATAACATTCTCATTGTAAATTAATAGTTGAGGATAAAATTAATCCTTAATCATACTGACTGATTTGGAAAAACAAACAAAAATTTCATGTGCATAATAATTTGGAACATGGTTTATAATTTTGTTGAAATCAGTTTTTTTTTTCTGTGTTCTTTATGAACAGAAAATTTTAAAAGAGCACCATTTATTTGTAATAGAAATATTTTTGCAACATTATAAATGCCACTTTTAGTCAATTTATCAATTATTTTAACCTGTTAACCCACATCTGGACACCGGCGCACTGAACACTCTTTGTTTGCACATGTCATTGTTTACTAATAGATTAAATGAAAAGGGACTAAATTAATCTTGACAAACTATATATCATTCTGAAGGTCTAAGCCTCAAACATCGACGATAGATCGCTGTTTTTCAGTGGGTAGCTTATAAGGAGTGTGTTTGCTAAATTTGTGTAAGCAGTACACATCAAAACATGCATAATAAAAATGCAGTACGTACCAGATTCACCGTAATAACGAGTTACAAACGCATCCACTGCTGTAAATCCCGGTTTAGTTTGAAAGGCAAGGGTCCACAGAACAACATCCCATAGAGCACTTTTAGTCCAACGAAATGATAATGTTGTAATATGGATGGTTATTAAAGCAATAAGCCCCAATAAGCCGTGGTTTACAGTGAATTTATAACAGCTAAGGGGCATTGTTAGGCACAACGTGATGCAGAGTGCCTAAAACCCCCTTAGCTGTTATAAATTCACTATAAACCATGGCTTCACGGGGCTTATTGCTTTTATAAAACGGTTATTCCACATACGTAGTAAGGTTTCACAAAATAAAACAGAGCAAATAAAGTGTAATGATATTAATAAAAACATTATTCTTCCACCAAACAATGTAGTTCCTCAGAAACGGTTGTGGTTCCAACAAAGTGTGCGGTGTATGTTTGTAGAGTAACTTACAACAGCTTCGAACTTGGCTCAACCAATCAGACTCAAGGCACGGAACTATCCGTTTTATAGTCCTTTGTTTCCGTCTCATTTCTTCAGGGAGAGTTAATGTTTGTATCCGTTATGGAATAACTTGCGCTCAAAAAACTGCGTCTTGGTAGTAAAAAGCAACATGGTTTTGTAGCATACAGTGTCACAAACAGAATGAGACCATCCACTAAAAAAAAATAAAAAAGTCAGATACGTGGACTCGTTTATTTGAATTCTGGCACTCTCTTGTGATGGCTCATGACACACCTGTCATCTGATGGGGCTTTTTGCACAAATAATAAATACTAGACATAGTCTCAGAAAAATGGCTGCAGGAATCTCATTTTTCATGGTATCTTCTTCAAATTTAAAGTATAAACTCATGAGACATGTGACTTTCAACCCATTACTTTTCTGGATTGCTCCAGGACTGGTTTAATGTATTTGTATATGAAAAAAAAAAGTGTGTATGTTTTTGAGCATTATCAACTCTGGAAGATGGATTGTAAAGCCCAAAGGGTCTTCTTTCCAAAGACAGCAAAAATGTGTGTGTAGCACACTGTTGTCATGAACTGTTACCATTTTAAGTTAGGTAGGTCATTTTCAGCTGTGTCCCAAAATAGAGGTTAACAGGTAAAAATAAAAAAATCATACTGGCCCCACACTTTTCTCTATGTATAAGCTGAGAGCACTACAAAGCTGCAGATGCTGGATGTGTTTATAGACCAAACTATAATAATTCTGGCACAGACTGGTTGCCCAAATGTTGGATAATCCCAAGAAAATGTTTATCTAGCCTTGACCTAGTTGGACAAATCATGCCTTAAAGAATATAAGTGCATTTTGTGTTCACTTTTTGTTGTTGTGGTTTTTACCAGCAACAAACCATTTGTCTTATGTCACATTGCGTTAGGTAGTTCTATGAAATCTCATTGTTCCAAAGTCTTACTCTATCCTACTTTATCAAATATGGTCAGATTTGCTGTGATTTTGCTGTATCAACAATGTTGCTGGAAACGTGTTGTAACAGGTTGCGATGCTGGGTTTCTCTCAGTGCTGTTAGTTTAAAATGCTGACCCCTAAATTACAAGTCTCCAGCCATCCTTCCAAAAGTCTCACATAGTTAAATTGATTAATAAACCTGCACCGGTGTTCAGACAGCTGTTTGTTTACACGCATGGCACCATTCCTTCACCTTGATTACTTTTCCAACCCTTAGCAACACTGTTCCTAGTTTTTCTAAGAATCCTCTCGTTCTTCTAGGTGGTGGACATCATGAGAGTGAATGTCGATAAGGTCCTGGAACGAGACCACAAGCTGTCCGAGTTGGATGACCGTGCCGATGCCCTGCAGGCCGGTGCTTCCCAGTTTGAGACCAGCGCTGCCAAACTCAAGAGGAAATACTGGTGGAAGAACATCAAGGTAAGACAAAGATGCACACGAGAGACCATATCATTTTTCCTCATATCTCATTTAGTTTAAATCAGAGATGATTGGGTATTTTCCATAAAGTATAACATTTAACTATAATATAACACTTTCCCATAAGCTCATATGCAAAAACAAAGACATTATGCAACAGATCATTTCATGTCTTATTGTTAAAATACATTGCGATTAGTTTTTGTGCTTACAAAAGGTCATAGGAAATATTAAGAAATATATTTTAAAAAAGACATTTGAGGCCTATTGAATTGGCTAAAGGTCATTGCATTTACATTTAAAAAATATAAGCAAAATATTTCTATACTAAAAATAAAAAAAGACGCAAAAGTATCACAGAGTGTTCCCATGCAGTATGTGCTGTATTCCAAGTGTTGTGCGGGTTTACGATAGGGCTTTGTGAGAAACAAATGAAAATGTAATGTTATTAAATGAAAATCTTGACTTGGCCGTTCGTCTCTGTGTACGACTGCGCTTTAATGAAACTCTAGCGCCACAGTTCACTTCAACTCGCCCAGGACAAGCACACAAGGGGACAAGGGGAAGTTGTGGCCTAATGGTTAGAGAGTAGGACTCGCAATCCAAAGGTTGCGAATTCGAGTCTCGGGCCGGCAGGAATTGTCGGTGTGTGTTCACTGCTGTGTGTGTGCAGTTTGGATGGGTTAATTAATTGCAGAGCACAAATTCCGAGTATGGGTCACCATACTTGGCCACATGTCACATCACTTTCACACAAGTTGTGAAAAATCAAGATTAATAAAATGCTATCCCTATCAAGAAGATTAATCTAAGAAAAGTGGCAATATTGCTCAATCATATTTCAATAACAAAAGGATAACATTTGAACTTAAGGCACCAACATGACAATGTGTATTTGTTTGTTGTCTTTACAGATGTGGGCCATTTTGATAGCTGTGGTTTTGATCATTATTGTCATCATTATCAGTAAGTATCAAAGTGTTCACAGCCTCTTTAACTCCCTTACATGGGCGGCATTTGTACAAAATGAGAGATTGATCATGAGATGCCGGCTCTGCAATTTAAGAGTTTGAAGAATTTGTTTGATGATTATTAAATATACTGCTCTTTTTCTCTTTCAGTCTGGTCGCAGTCATAAATACAGAAATCCGGCTATTATTGGAGGAGAAGATCAGGATATGAAGGAGTTTCAACTTCGGAAAGAAGAGAGAGATAATGAATGAATGCTCTTCCAATACGGTCTAACCTGCTGATTTTCAAAAGCATTTTTGTAAACTATCCTCAATGTTTTTCTTTTTATAGGTTTTGTTTTTAATAACTAGGATTTGAATATGTTCCTGAATGCCATTTCCAAATACATCTAACACACTCCTCTGTGCAAATGACTGGCAGTGTACAGGTTACAAAATGATCCATAACACGCACGCTTTCATGATATTATGAGGCCAAAACTTATTGACCAAAACTCTTGTTGTGAAAGCCATCTGATCTCTTTGATGAATCCCTCATGGACTCTTGTAGTGGACGGCTGTATTCAGACACTCTTGAGTCTTTCTGTGCCAACAAGTCAAAAGAGCCTTTCCTGAACAACCACAGATGTGCCTTTAAACAACACCACTGCCATCCTGTAACAACAGTGCAGAACTTTGCTCTGATTTAACTCAGAATATCTGCACAAAAATTATATATATAAGTTTGAGATATTATTGAAAGATTGAATTTCGAAGTGATAATTCACTAATAATTTAACTGCATTATATGTATTGCCTTATGTAGAAATAGTTTGCTAGGAAATATCTTTGCTTAACGAGGATTTCAGTAGTATTGTGGTGTTTTCTTCACCTCTCGCTCACGGTGCCAAAACATTTGTCTATCGGAGCTTTTTTGTATGTATCTCTTTGTATGTTTCACATGTGTATAAATTGTAAACAAGTGCAATTCTATGCTTTGTGGCCTTACAAACTGTTAAGCCTGTTGAATTGCCCATGTTCGCTTAATAAAACACGGATTTAACATCCTTAACTGTGTATAAATAGTTTTTATTGCTTTTACTCACAAAGGCTGCATGGATTACAGTAGCTCATGCTCCAAATCACTTTTTTTCTCAGATACTTTATTCAGAGTTTGTCTTCTTCAAGGAGAAGGGTGCTCTGATGTTGTTGTAGTACAGTGCATCTCGACCGTCCACTTCTACTTTTGTGCTGGTTTAATCCCGTTTGCAATCTTCTTTCAAGACAGAAGTGCACAACATGTACCTGTGAAACGGCCCTTATCTCAAAACAGCTATAGACTGAGTTTCTTTCTGGCCATTTTTAAAACCAAACTTGAACTTTGAAAAGTGTACTGAATACTTAACTGTAAAATCAAAAGACATTGTATTGTGATTAAGATAATAAAGGCTTTTCTGTACTGAATTAAAACTCTAGAATGATTTCTTAAGGATGAAGTCACAGTAATAAAAAATAAGTGCTGCCTCAGTGAACAGAAGTGACTTACTTTAAAAAAATCCAGCTATTGTAGAAGCCTGTTTCCACCACAGGATAAAACGTTTTGGTTTTTTTCTGAGAAAAGAAAGTCCTCATTTTACCCCGGGGGCGGCGTTATAACGGTTCCTTACCACGCAAGATCTCCGCTGCTACGCCTTTGTTTTCATCGGTTGCATAACATGGTCATACACGTGAGTCCAGCCGCATCCTCATCATGACCACGCCCATCGACCAATCAGACTGTCACGGGGAAACGCTCCCACCAATGGGAGTCGAGCAGGCGTGGCTCCGGTCGGCCAGATTCACGTGGGCCTGATGTGTTGCGTTCCGGAGGAGGGGCGCACGACAAACTGGAGCAAGTGATTATTGAACATAAACATCAAGAAAGTCCTCATCTTTAACGCATCTCAAGAGCGCGGGATACATTTATACATATACTAGTGCTGTGATGTTCAAGAGAGTTTAATAAGACGAGAAACGTGTCATTCGAGACTTGTACGATTAACATCTACAATTTAAGGTATACCACATTATAATTACGTTATTAATTATCTGTATCATATAACTATCAACATTCACTTCTGAAATGTGAAATATTTGATAATCTATTTGTGTTTTGTTCGTGAAACATTACGTTGGGTTTTGCATGTAACGTTGAGTTAACTGAGCGCATGCGCGCTGCGCGTCTGACTTGTTGTATGCTGAATGATATAACTTGTATTTCACTCAAAAGTGTATGTTTTTGTCATGTTCGTGGGTCTGTGTGAGATTTACGGGTCAGATAGGGGGGTTTACGTGATTATCTTTCTATAAGCAGACTCGTGGCCGTTCATGTGCAATGGCGGAGGCGAGCGTCAGTGTTATTCTTGTATTGTGGGATTGTTATGAATGTGGAAACTATGGAGGATGTATTTTTTTCTTAAGTGAATCCTAAATGGTGTTTTAATTGTCCAAGTCAGATAGTGGGGGTCTGTAGTTGCTTAATATCAAAACAGTATGTACATTTGCATGAGCTAGAATGAGTTATAAGTTTTTCACTACTAAGGTGATTCTTCAGAACTTAGGAGTCTTATGAATGAGCCAGGAAAGTGTTTTATTGTCGTTTATTATTCAACATTTGATATTGATTGTGTATAACCACCTGTATCCTGTTTAAACAATGTTAAGAATCAGTCAGAATTATGTGTGGTCAACTGTTACGGGTTTCTCATGGATGCTGCCTGTAATTAGAAAGCAGGGTGATGCAGATGCAAACTAATGCAGCTTTGAACAAATATTTCATTCAATATTTACTGAAATTCCATATTTCGAGAAACTATACTTTATCAAGGTATCTGTGAAACTGACACAGTTAATTTGGCAAGTCTGGTTAGCAGATAATCAGGCAATTGTAAGGAAAAATGTGGCCAAATATCAGCAATATCATCCATTAAAGAAAGCAAAATAAAGTTTTTGGTAACACTTTACTTAAAGCCTATATGTATAATGCATTATAAAGGGTTATTAAGGGGAATAATGCATTATACTTATTCATAATGTGCATTGTAATACATTATATCTTGTCGTAAAAAAAAATGTATCCGAATTTAAAATGCATAGTGTAACAATGAATTTATATTTATATGATTTATAGATAGATAGATTTTTACATGAGTTTGGAGCGGGACTGTCTGGGAAACCTGTTTTAAAAAGTCTTTTATTTTTGCAGAAAAATGACGCACTTCTCTTTTAAATTTTGTAATCTGTCTAATTGTCTAATTTTTTTTTGAGGTCCCAGTGCTATTTAGCATACAGTTGACTCTCCAGAACACAAGGAGTTTCACTCTGTCTGGTCTGTAACCTGAGGGCATGTATCAGCTTATCTTAGCTTTTTACTATGTAAAAAAGTTGTAAAGTAAAGATACATGTAGCGTTTTATGATTCACAATAGGATGTAGTGTACACAAAGATTATTACCTGTTGTAAAAGATCCCATATTGCTTTTTTTAGTAAAGACATGAGATATTATAAAGAAACAGTTGTGCATAAATGTGAATGACAAAGAAATGAGGATACGTGACCAGTATTATATGTGATTATATGTAATAATAATGCATTACTGAAAGCACTGATTGCCGCCCTGTTCTGCTGAAGTGCATTTTCAAGTCTTCCCTTATTAAAAATGTCCAAAAAGCTGTGCACATATACATGTGTGTGACATCTACCTTTTGAGTCTGGGAGAATAGCAAAAAATAAATAAAATTGTTTTTGTCATTTTTATTAGTGTTCTGGAATCTATATATTTTCTAATATATAGTATATCTATATAGTTTATACATTTTTGTTTTAGTTATTTTAGTACATCAGGATAAACTAAATGAAAATGAGAACGCTGAAATAAGTTATATATTTTATTTTATTTCAGTTAATGATTTCAAATAACAAAATTTGTTTTATGATTTCAGTTTTAGTCAACTATAATGAGCCTGCCAAGAACTTATGTTGGACCATTTCTAACTGAATCCTGTGTGTTTTAAAATGAGCTGAAAGGTCAGTCTGAATCGTGCACAATCAGGGTTCAGAAAGTCTATTTTGTAGTTTTTAATACCTGACCCAGGCCTATTTTGAGAATGGCTGCGTCAGAGTCTCAGTACAAACGACAGCAGTCATTACACAGACAGGTCACAACCCTACAATATAGAAAGTGTGACGTCGACACCGTAACACATATGCAGGCACAATTTTTTTTAATTTAAATCATCTGGCCTGGTATCTAGTAATATTTGCGAAGCCAGAGCAAATCCATAACCTGAAATATTAAACTTTGGTGCATACTTATACAAATAATCAGACTTAATACAAATATTCTGAAAAATTGTAAAAATGTAGCCTGAAGGTTATCGGTTCAAAGATTTCATTATTGTGTAAAACACTTGTACTTATGAGGCACGTTGGACAAAGATGACCAATAAAGTATGTACAATATTTAGTTGGACTAACCCTAAGTGTATCTGTTAGGACTCGTTTAAGAGTGTGTAACATTAGCGTCCTGAATAAAGCCAGACAGTTGTATAATATGTGTAATGAATCTTTCTGTCTGAGGATGAATGACGCCCATCAGGCTTTTGTGTTGATTTTGAGCTTGAAAACTGATATGATTATGTTCACACTTGGACATCTTGTGCTGCATGTACAAAACACCCCATTATACAATAATTCCAGTAGTTAATGAGATGTAATGTGGTGAATGTGTTGTTTTGACAGTGTAGGTAACCTCCCACAATGTATTCAGAGCTCTGAAAAGCATAATGCATCATATTGATGTACCGTGGTCAAATTATATTTCATTTAATGTACATTGTAAACAGCACAGCTGAAGAAAGCATATTTTCCAAATTGAAAATTAAATTCAAAATGCTAAAATACATTATGAAAAGGGGCGAGACAAAAGCATATATTTTGGACACTGTAAATATCTTTCGATTAAAACTAGTGCTGTCAAACGATTAATCGCAGTTAATCATATACAAAATAAAAGTTTTTGTTTGCATAATATATGTGTGTACTGTGTATATTTATTACGTATATGTAAATACACACACATGCATGTATATATTTAAGAAAAATGTTATGTTTATATATTAAATATATTTATAAATTATATGAATATACATATATGCATGTAAATAAATGCATGTAAATATTTTCGAAATATATACATGCATGTGTGTGTATTTATATATACATAATAAATATACACAGTACGCACACATATATTATGTAAACAAACTTATTTATTTTACAGCACTAATATATACATATATATTTCAAAATACACAAAAATATATAATTGTAAATTTTTAATGAATTCATAATAGATATATTATTAAAATATGTTAAATATTTCAAAATATTCATATATGTGCACACACACACACACACACTTTATTTATTTATCCATGTCCCTTTTGCAGTTCTTTCAATGGAAGACTCTACGTAAGCATCTAGTAAAACATCATCCTCATGGATTTCTCTATAGACCTTCATTGTTGATGTGGACAAAAGCAGCAGAGCATCTAGATTGAGAATCAGAGCTTCAGTAGAGGTGGGCAGCGGTCGGAGGAGAACATGCAGCGGGGAATGCCGGGAGGAGACGGCTTTCCCGATGGAGAAGAGGAGAACTCTTCTCCAGGCTCCAGCAAGCATGCGGGGCAGATGGACCAAACTAACAGCAGGCAGGACCCCGGGACCAGCGGAACCGGATCCGGTTCAGGTGAGGAGGAGGAGGCTGAGGAGCAGCGAGGAAGAACCAGCAGAGGGGAAAGCTCAGCGGGGTGTGAGGAGAGCGGAGGAGAGCAGACGCACGAGGATGTGGACATGAACAGCGGCCACGACTCCAGCAGCGGAAACGACAGCATCGCTGGGTCACGGCATCATCACTCCTCAGCCAATCGCAGCCCTGGAAGCACCACGGGATCAAGAAGCACCAAGAGGTACAACAATCACTATTATTAATGCTCATGCTGAGAACAAAACCCTAATTGGGAGTAGTCGACTTTTGTTTTCTTTCTTCCTGATTAAAAAGTTTTAAGAATTCTTTGAAAGCGCAGATCTAATTGAAACTGTCTTCTAGACCAGCTGTATGCATTTTGTGTGTAATATTAGACTTCTGGTTAAATCAAGTTCTTCTTCATCTCTTTGTGTCTTCAGCTCAAAATCTGCCACTGGTTCGTCATCATCCAGCCATTTATATTGGCAGATATGCATTAATGTCAAGGATCATACAGTGCTCTTAAAAAGTATTTGAACACTTAAAAATATTGTTGTATTAGATACGAAATGGATATCAAAGTGTTATTTATTGTAACGAAAGATGCATGCAAATCACAAACAAACAAAAAATTCAGTTGTAAAGGATGAAACTAGCTAGTGTTGAAATCAAATGTTAATGTAACTATTTACATTGTGTATAAAAGTCCCTTCACGTTTCAAAAAAATTCTACACCCATATAGTTATTATATTTATGGAAGCCCAATTCTGCCACATAAGAAAACTAATCCTGCTTTGTTTAACCAATAAGAAAAATAAATATATAAATAAGTAAATAAAAAGTAATTATTATGACATTTAAAAGCTGAAATGTGTTTGTCATAATTATGACTTTTTATGAGACTAAAAGCCGAAATTGACACACTAAGTCAATTATAAGATAAATAGAGAAAAAGTTGAAATTACGAGGCAAAAAAGTCATAATTATCATAGAAATTTTCACCACATAACAAAATCATGCTTTGTTAAAATCATAATTCTGACATAAAGCTGAAATTATGATAATATTATGAGTTTTTGTTTGCATAATATGTGTGTACTGTGTATATTTATTATGTATATATAAATACACACACATGCATGTATATATTTAAGAAAAATATGTTATGTTTATATATTAAATATATTTATAAATTATATGAATATACATATGCATGTAAATATTTTCGAATACATACATGCATGTGTGGGTATTTATATATACATAATAAATATGCACAGTACACACATATTATGTAAACAGACTTATTTATTTTACAGCACCAATATATACATATATATATTTCAAAATTTATAATAGATATATTATTAAAATGTTAAATATTTCTAAATATTCATATATGTGCAAACACACTTTATTTATTTATCCATGTCCCTTTTGCAGTTATTTCAATGGAAGACTCTACGTAAAGTCACACTTATAACATTGAAAGTTGATTTTATGTCATAATTATGACTTTTTATGAGATTAAAAGCTGAAATTGATACACTAAGTCAATAATAAGATAAATAGAGTAAAAGTTGAAATTACTAGGCAAAAAAGTCATAATTAGAGCTGGTACCATTTTTTGAGCTTCGGTAGTAATCAACACCGAATATTCGAAGCTTCGGAGGGAGGGGGCTGAACATATTATTCATATTCTGCTCTGAGAACGGACACTGCCTATGTCAAAACACACAGGTATGTTAAGAGTAATACTTTTAATAAGGTAGCCTAAAATTTTTCTAACAAATCACTCCCAAATCAGAAATTAGCAGCACATGTAATTACTGACACCGTAAAGGGTAGGCTATTTAAATAAAATAGAACGAAAAATAAATGAACGAAGTTCAACGAACTGTAATAAATAAAGGACACGGTAGCATACTTTCAATAACAGCATCACATATTTTAATTAACAAACAGTTTAAATAAAATTACATGTTTCCCTTATATAGTAAAACAAACTAATAGGCTATAGAACAAGGTACTTAGGCTTAGACAGCTCACATTTCAATAAACAAACTATTTCTTTACAAAGTCAAACTGTCAAATAAATCACAATCAGTTTGCAAGCTAGTGAAGCTACCCACTTAGTCTACCTACACTCTTTTCATGTTGTGTGTGTCTCCCACACAGCTGAGGTCTTCTGCATTTTTGTCTTCTCTTCCAAATGAACTGAATCATGATGTTCATGACGTTCATGACGGGCGATTAATATTCAAGCGTGAATGAGAACCGTTTCGCGGGGGGATGCCAGGTGTTCGAGAAAAAAAAAGAATATTAGAATCTCAAAATTGAAAATCGAATGTCACCCCACCGAACGAATAATCGAATATTCTGGTCCAGCCCTAGTCATGATTATCATAGAAATTTTCACCACATAAAATCATGCTTTGTTAAATCATTATCCTGACATAAAATGTTGAAATTATGAGATAAAGTCACACTTATAACATTGAAAGTTGATTTTGTCATAATTATTACTTTTTATGAGATAAAAAGTCTATTATGACATTAAAAGTTGACATTTTATGGCATAATTATGACTTTATGAAATTAAAAGTAGAAACTGACACACCTAAGTCAATTATGAGATAAATTGACAAAAGGTTTAAGAGAAAAATTAATAATTATTAGAAATATTCACCACAATAACAAAATAATGCTTTGTTAAATCATAATTCTGAACTAAATAGTTGTAATGATAAGTTTTTTTCATGATAAGTAACATTAAAAGTTTTTTTTATTACTTTTTATGAGATAACTGACATACATCAGTTATGAGAAAAAAATAACAAAACATTATAATTATGAGATTAAAAAAAACATAATTATGACATAAAAAGCCTTAGTTACTTTTCAAATAATTTCACATAACAAAACCATGCTTTGTAAAATGATAATTATGACTCAAGTCAAAATTCAGAGAAATTCATAATTGAAACAAGCTGATTTTTTTTTCACAGTTATGACTTTTAGGTCATAATTATTAGATAAATTACCAAAAAGTTGAAATTATTATATAAAAAGTAAAATAATTATCAACTTTTTATCTCAAAATTTTGTCATCATTTATATTTTTTTCTTATGTGGCAGAAATGGGCTGTCATTATAATGAATTGATATTAGGTTAAAATTCTAATAAATATGAAAATGTGAATAAAAACAAATGTGTGCATGTGCAGTGAGCAGACGGAGCACGGCCGTGAGCAGACACACCGAGAGATGATGCATACGGTGCAGGAGGTGAAGAAACGACTGCCGTCTGAGAAGAGAAGCCGCAGTAAAGCCAGTACTGTAGAGGCACTGAACTACGCACTGAACTGTGTCAAACAAGTACAAGGTATAAACACACACACACAGCTCTTTTGGTGAGAGACTGCTGTTATAACGGCAGCACACATTCAGATCCGCAGCAGAGCGTCTGTGATTATGTAACGGCGCCTCAGCTGCGGCTGCAGGAAGGGCGAGTCCAGGTCCTAACCGCTCGCTGCCAGTAAAACCCTGTAAGAAATAATTATTTTATTTTATTATTTTGTTTATTTTTGTATTTTGATTTATTTATTTTTATCACATAAAAATGTTATTATGAGCATTTAATAAAAATAAAATAATAAAATAAAATAAAAATACAAACATCTCTTATAAAAATACAATATCTTTAATCTTCAAGTTTACAATGTTGCCCTCAGTGAACCACAACAGATGCTCTGATGACACTTTTGCTACAATAAGCATCCAGTCACCAAAACACAAGGAATTTTCGACTGAATCATGCATGCTTGATATATTTTTAGCACTCATTTGTTGTCAGTAGCTTCTTAATGTCAGCTGAAATAATGTATGGTTGTGCTAACAACAAATTTTCTGATATGCATGAAGAAAGTGCTATAGATAACAGTTATCACTTGGAAAAATTAAATTTGAAAATGTCACTCTTTAAGGTCGCTTATGCAATGAAATCTGCTAAAACACCACAGATATGTCATTTTATTTATTTTTAATTTTTTTTCAGCTGTGGTTACCCTTACCAAAATATACTGATTTTGCCACAAATTACAGCAAGTTCATATTTTCACATACACATAAGCTTCTTTTGGCATATTTGAATGTGTTGCTATAGGTTTGCTGCACATTCTACAAATTTGTTTTGTTTTTCAAAATCTGCCTTGTATACTGCAATTTTATCATAAATTAATGGCAAAAAAAATGCAGATAAGGAAAATAGTTTTTGCAAGGGTGATATTGAGTTGATGTAGCTATAGTATAATATTTTGTTGGAAATGATAGTTATCATGGTTATATTTTAAGGGATTTAATCATCATGCGTTTTCAGTGCCTATATGGGTTTATTTTTCTGCTTATTTTTGTTTACCATCACTTGAAGCAAATGTCAGTATTCAGTCTGTGATGTAATACTATGTGAAGTTTCCCAGTAGTTCTTCTGTCTGGTGTTGTAATATCTGCCATGGTCTCTTTTGAGCCACCTGCTCTGTTGTTTAAGCCAAACACTGATTAACTAGAAGATTGTGGCTCTCATGCTCGGCTCATTTTTACTCTTCCTCTGCCGCCCCCTGCAGCAAACAGTGAGTACTACAACTTACTAATGAGCAGCGGACTGGAGGAGAGACGAGACGCTACTGTGTGCACGCTGGAGGAGCTGGAGAGAATCACATCAGAACACATGCTGAAAAACACCGTACGTCCTGCTGAGTTTCCTCTCAAAGCCTACAGGCAAAACCGTGTTTGTTTTCACTGGTCAATTTTGAGATTTTGGCCTATTTGGCTTTTCATAATGTGTTATTCCGACTAGTGGAAGGATTCCAAAATACACTTTTGTATAGTATCTATTTGTATCTGTAACTTGAACTGCAATACCTATCTTTATGGGTGGTTTTCTCTTGAGTTTTTCTGAAGTCAGAAATATCCACTTCAGCAGCACTTACACCAAACTTTTATATAAAGTTTATATAATATATAATATCTATATTCTGAAGGTTTTTACACAGGGGTTTTCCCCGCGAGTTATTAGTTAGCTAAAACAAATAAAATAAAAAATAATTGTTAATAAAATATGAAAAACTTAAACTTATTTTATTTCAGCTAGTTAACAAGGCAACATTTCTCATTTTCATTTAGTTTAACTTGATTTGCTAAAATATCAAACTAAAACTGAAATAAAAATAAACGCTACTTATACATTTACAAACAACAACAAAATTCAAAAATGAAAAAAAACTACTAAATTTCTAAAACTTTATCTAAAAAGAAAATGTAATTAAAACTTTATATAACTTAAATATAACTTTTTGTTTATATATCATTTGCCTAATTTACATTTTATTCCTTAAAACATGGATCATATACTTGTTTTGTTCTGTCTGTTGACAATATTTTCAGATTTTTATAAATGATAAAAAGAGACATCTTTGACTCGAATATGTCAACAAAATGAAACAATAATTTTGAACGTGGCTATATAAAATGTTCTGAGTTCTGTTCTCCAGTTGTATGCAGATTGGTCATCTTTAATTAGATAATATCTCATTTGTATATTAAAACGTTACATTAAAAAAAAATTGGTATTGCCATTTTTAATGTAATCAGTTAACTGGTTGATATCTGGGTGATATCTACCCTATTCACCTTTGAGGTCTTGCCTTAAAGGGATAAATCACCCAAAAATGAAAATTCTGTCATCATTTACATTTACAAAAAGTTTTTTTTCTTCTGTTGAACTTAAAGAAGATATTCTGATCTGAAGAATGTTGGGAACCAAACAGTTGCTGGTCCCAATAGTATTCCAACATTCTTCAAAATATCTGTACATAAGCTCATACAGGTTTGGAACAACTTAATGGTTAGAGTAAATGATGACAGAATTTTCATTTTTGGCTGAACTATTTTTTTCAATGAGCGCCGTCTCTGTGGAAGGAGTTCACCAAGAGTTCTGTGGTGTTCTCAGGACACGTTTGTGGTGGTCTTCTCTCTGGCCTCCGGGAAGGTGGTTTACGCGTCCGAACAGGCCTCCAGTGTGCTTCACTGCAAGAGGAAGTTTCTGGAATCTGCCAAGTTCGTAGAGCTGCTGTACCATCAGGACGTCAATGTGTTTTACTCGCACACGGCGCAACCGCTACTGCCGCCCTGGAACGTGGGCACAGACAGCGGTGAGTCACTCTGGAAGCTTTCACTGATATTGCACATGTATTGAATTATGCAAACATCTTTGATAAATTCATCTGTTCATTTTAAGAATGAAAGATGCTATTCCTCTTTGTCCCTCTGTAGCGGCGGTTCTGTTTGAATGTGCCCAGGTCAAGTCCTTCTTCTGTCGAATCAGGTCAGTGTGTTTCACCTTATCAGAATTGCACCTTGTACAGCAGTATTACTCATTCTCATCTGATATGTCTCATTAATATATCGCATTTATTTATGTAGCACTTTTTACAATACAGATCGGTTTAAAGCAGCTTCACAGTAATAAACAAGACACTAGTCCTTCAATTACGTAACAAAATGTAAAGACAATTATTCAGCTTGTTGATTCAGTTTAGCTCAATAATAGTGCAACGTTCATCAAATTATGACACAAGCTTATTTCATCTATAAAGTAGCTCTACAGAAGTTAATAGTATCATTGTCCAGTTCAGTTTAGTTTTTCTCATTTGTTCTCTCTGTTGTCAGTGCAGTCAAACTGATAATATTACTGAATATTAAGTGTGTTTTAAACGTTCTATGTGTGTGTTCAGAGGAGGGAAGGATAGAGATGGAGAAATGCGTTATAGTCCTTTCCGGATCACTCCGTACCTGCTGAAGGTTCAGGGATTGAGAGGAGAGGAGGAGCCGTGCTGTCTGGCCCTGGCCGAGCGCATCATCTCAGGATATGAGGGTACCTTCACCTCGCCATGTTCTCAAACAGTAGTACAGTACTTTGTCACATGACCTCAATATGTTACTTGTTTAACTATGCCGGAATTAAATTGGGTTATTCTGCATTGTTAGTTTAGTGTTAAGTGAAATGTCTTTTTTGCTTCTACTCTTGGCTGTCTGATCAAATGATTGTTATTTGTGTGTGTTTGCTTGTTGATTTGTCTCCAGCTCCTCGCATTCCCACGGACAAGCGCATATTCAGCACCACTCATTCGCCAGGCTGCGTCTTTTTAGAAGTGGATGACCGGTGAGTGATTTTGACCTTTAGTAAAGGAATCGGCAGCTTGGGCAAATGGTCATGTGTTTAAATAATAATAATAATAAATTGTTGTTATTGTTTTAAAATAATATGCTGCGTGGAGTAAACCTGAGCAGCACTATTATTGTTGTTGTTTTAAAATAATACATTGCACAGAGTAAAGCTGTGTATCACGTTGTTGTTGTTGTTGTTGTTATTATTATTTATTGTATTATTATTTGAAAGTATTATGTTGCAAAGAGTATGGCTGAGCAGCATATAATAATAATAATCATCAAATAATTATTATTATTTGAAAATATGTTGCACAGAATATGGCTGAGCAGCATATTATTCTTATTGTTGTTGTTATTATTTTAAAATAATTAGCTGCATGGAGTAAAGTAGCACATTGTTGTTGTTAGTATGGCTAACCACAGAGTATGGCTGAGCAGCATATTATTATTATTATTATTTGAAAATATTATGTTGCACAGAGTATAGCTTATTATTATTATTATTATTATTATTTGAAAATATTATTGCTGAGCAGCAGATAATAATAATAATTATTATTATTATTTGAAAATATAATGTTGCACATAATATGGCTGAGCAGCATATTAGTAGTAGTAGTATAAAATATGTTGCACATGTTGAGTAAAGCTGAGCAACATTAGTAATAATAACAACAACAACATCGTAAAAGTATGGCTTGTTTGTCTTGTCACTTTTTAAATTAAAAATTTATAATTTTAATAATGATAATTTCAACTCTAATCATTATATATCTATCCATGTATTTGTTTATTTAGTAAGTATCTGTAAAAAGTTTCCAACTTCTTACATGGCTACTTACCAAATAAACTAGTAATGTTCAGTCAGCAGCTTCACATTAAGGTTCATTCTGCAGTACTCACTGGGTGTTACGCTAGCCCCTGTATAACCACTCGACCGTGAAGTAGTTTTAAGTTTATCAGCTACATATCTTACTAGAATTGAAATCTTTTACAGTACAAATAACACTGACTTGGACTGTTTAATCAATAGCATAAGACTAGCATTTTAGTGGCAAAGACTTGAAACAAATGCTTTTTCTTGTGGTAAAGTAGCTACTGTGAAATTATTCCTCATGTGTTAGTTGGTCGTGTGTGTGTTCGCAGTGCGGTGCCTTTGCTCGGCTACCTCCCTCAGGACCTGATCGGTACCTCAGTTCTGACCTGCCTACATCCAGACGACCGCCTGCTCATGCTGGCCATGCACCGCAAAAGTACGTACATCTCTTATGACGTTTCTACATTGTAAAGTCTTTATCAGACTTGTATAAGGTCTTAATAAAATGTGTCCTGATCCCTCCAGTTGTAAAGTACGCTGGCCAGCCTCCGTTTGAACACTCGCCCATCCGCTTTCGGTGTCGGAATGGCGACTACATTACCCTGGACTCCAGCTGGTCCAGCTTCATCAACCCTTGGAGCCGTAAGGTGGCCTTCATCATCGGCAGGCACAAAGTTCGCATGTAAGCGCCGGCTCAGGAGTGCGCCAGTTGTGTTGTGTGTCCAAACATTGACGTTTGCTCATACAGAAGCACTTGTTTTTGTGTGTCTTCTCTGTAGTGGACCTCTGAATGAGGATGTTTTTGCTACGCGGAGGAAAGCGGAGCAGCCTATCATGTGTGAGGATGTTAAAGAGCTGCAAGCCATGATCCACAAGCTCTTCCTTCAGGTGAGGGATCACTAAATCCACAGAGGACAAGCCACATTAGCAAGCTTTTTGCAGGCCAGTTGTTCAAAAGTGACAGTAAAGATATTTATAATGTAGCAAAAATTTATTTTGAACTTTCTATTCTATTCATGAAAAAAATACATTATGATTTTCTCCAAAATATTAAGCAGCAAAAATCATGCAACACCAAACATTGAAATTATGGCTGTTGAAAATTCAGTACTTAAAATTCAGCTTTGCATTTCAGGAATAAATTACATTTAATATGCTAAGATAGAAAACAGTTATTTTAAACTGTAATAATATTACATAATTTAATTTAATTTAATAATTTAACTTAAATAATTTAATTTAATTTAAATTGTAATCATTTAACTAAAACTAGTAAAAATAAATTGTAATATTTAAAAGGAACAAAAATTAAAACAAATTACAAAAGCACATACTGTAACAAAATTACTAGAAACTAAACTAAAATTAGTATAGTAAAATATTAATAGAATCTAAATAATACTAAAATAGCACTGCTCCATATGTGGCATCACTACATGTGTCAAGCACATCTGAGCTGCTGGTTTGCGTTTTGATCGTATCTATATTTCTCGCAGCCGGTTCATAATAATGGATCCAGTGGCTATGGCAGTCTGGGTAGTAACGGCTCTCACGAGCACTACATCAGTGTGGCGTCGTCCAGCGACAGTAACGGAAACCTCTGGGAGGATTCGCATAGAGAACCGGTACGTCTGAATGTGCATGTCAAACACATATGAATGTTAGTTTGACTGGACCTTACGATGGATCTTTTGTCTTTCAGATGACATTGCAGCAGTTTTGTGCTGATGTCAATAAAGTGAAGAACTGGGGCCAGCAGGCGTATCTGGACTCCCGGAGGAAGCTCACACCTTTAGGAAGAGCCACTGCAGGTCTGGAGTATGTCTTTTCTGCATCTGTCTTCAGTCAGCTCATCAACTCATCTTGAAGTAATCATATTTGAATGGTGTGTGTTCCCATCAGTGGCGGCAGCAGGCGTTCATCCTAACACTAGTCAGGGTTTGGGAATTCGAGCTCATCTAAAGCAGTCTCTACAAGAGGTGCGGAAACAGCCACACATTCCATCCTACCAGCAGATCAACTGTGTGGACAGCATCATCAGGTGAGGTTAAATTTGATCATTAATTTAAATACACTGTCCGTTTTAGATATTACATAAGTTTAAATATAAATACTATATATACTAGCTGAAACGGACTTTCATATAAATAAAATATACGTATTCTATTAAAGTGCCCCTATTATGGATTTTTTTTAAATGACATTTCATGCAGTGTGTAACACAGCTCTAAGTGAATGAAAACATCCTGCAAAGTTTTAAATCTGAAAGTGCACCGTGTATAAAGTTATTGTCTCTCAAAAGAAAGAGTTGACTCTGAATCATTGAAACGAGTCATTTTTAAAACAAATCCCAAGACGTTTCATGTTGACGTCAAGATGAGACATTAACGTATTGCCCGCCCACTTGTTGCGTGCGCAGATCTGGGAAAACTTGATTTTTTTGACGTTTTTTTTCAAGATCATTCTTTGCCACTAGGTGCTGCTTTTGGAGCGTTAAAAGCTCACAAACACTGCTTTAAATTAAATCGACCAATCACTGCAGATTAGCGTCATGCAAAGGAGGGGTTTGGAAAAATGAATCATTGAGTGAATCGATTGGGAGTCGTTGAGCAAGTAATGGAAAAATGAATGCATATTATAAGACAATGAAAGTGTTTTTTGAGCTTGAATGCATGTCAACCTGTTGTTGGGGAATATGAACCTTTCATTACCCATAATGGGGTCACTTTAAAAAAAAAAAAAAAAAAAAAAAAAAAAGTAATTCAAAGTCAAATAATAAAATAATTTACACTATTAAAATAATTTAAAATACAATAATTACAATGATAATAATGTAGACAGTGTAGTAATGTTCATTACTGAATAATCAATCAATTTTGAAAAAGAAAATTAAATCATTTTTCTGTAGTAAGCAACTAGATACTGTATATTAATTTAAATATGCAATCCATAAAATTGTAGTATATAAATATTTACATGTATTATATAGTTATTTTCTTATTTTGGAAATTCAAAGAAAGAAGTTTTCATTCAAAATAAGTGTGGTGATGTCTATTTTTTAATAATCCAGCAAATTAAATGTTTTTCCTGTAGTAATTAAATGCATTAATGAATTTAAATATATAATCCAATTTTGTTTTTTTTTTTTTTTTTGGAAATTCAAAGAAAGAGGTTTACATTCTAAATTACAGTTTAGTAATAATTAGTTTAGGATAATTTAGCAAATGAAAAAAATCAGTCTATATTAATTAGTTCATTTAAATCCTTAAAGCTATAATATTATATTGTTATATTTGTCTGGACATTCTAAGAAATAAATTTGTTTTATATAACAGTTTAGTAATAAATATTATTGGATAACATAGCAAATTAAATACATTTTCTATAATAATGACCTTAAATTTAAAATAAATATTAAAACATTAAAAACAATCATTTATTTTTTGACATTATCTTTCATTTGTGTGTAGCCAGTGATCTTTTTATGGAGGATTGTGTTTTTCCTTCTCTAGATATCTGGAGAGCTGTGCGACATCTGCTCTGAAACGAAAGAGCGAATCTTTGTCCATAGCTACATCATCTTCTTCCTCCATGTCTGAGGAAGACAAACCCGCAGCGGCCGCACATGAAGACACTGTGAACGCAGACGGTAAGACCCATCGAATCCATTCCAAGCCTTTCTGTACCCTCCTAAATCCCTGCGCAGATTCTGACGTCTTTCTCCTGCAGAAGCTGCGCTCAAGGGCCCCGGTGCTCTGGACAGCCAGGTGTCTGCGGGTTCGGCTACGACGGCAGCGGTGGTGGGAGCGCCGCTCACAGACATCACAATCTCCACAGAAGCCATGAGCGTGGTGTCCGTCACCAGTCTGTGCAGTTACAGCAGCACCATAGTGCACATACCCCAGCCCGAGTCAGGTGAGTGCACACACATACAGTGACCCAAAATGTGTTTGGCCAGTTGAACCATACTTAAAGGGATAGTTCACCCAAAAATGAAAATTCTGTCATTAATTACTCACCCTCATGTCGTTTCAAACCCTCCCATAGACAGCAATACGCTGCAGCAGTCACGCTGGATACGTTGTTTTCGTTCATATCAAATCACAACAATGTAAGAAACGTATCCACGCAGCTCAGATTTCATCAAAAATATCTTAATTAGTGTTCCGAAGATGAACGAAGGTCTTACGGGTTTGAAACGACATGAGGGTGAGTAATTAATGACAGAATTTTCATTTTTGGGTGAACTAACCCTTTAAAGTTAACGTTAACGAAATCTATGATGAAAAATGAGACTATATCAACATGCAATATTGTTGACGAAAAAAAGATGAGACTAATATGTAGTTAAAAGAACAAAAACTTTACCAAAACCTTTTTATTTTTGTTGAAAAAATTGGAGCCAAAACATTTCAGACAGCTGTACAAGACTGTTAAAGGAGTATCCATGTTTGCGGTTGCCATATTTAAAGAGCTCAATCCCCCAATCAGAGCTTTTCTGTTAAACGGATACGTACTCTGCCTTACGTACTCTGAGTCGGTTCTATTGATTTATGCTCATTTTTAAAAGAGCAACTTCTGATGAAATGTAAAAATTAATTTCCCAAAGGAAAGCAATCATTCATTGCGATTAAAATTGAGCGAAATAATAATTTGTAATCATTTTAACCATTATACAGTAAGATAAAAATATAAAATGTACAAGTTTCCACTGACTAAAACTAGACTAAAATTGCTCAGACATTATAACTTGACTAAAACTAAAACAGGACAAGTTGACTAAATATGATAAAAACTAAAAGTTGCATTTGACATAAGACCAAATAAAAAAATAGCTGACAAAATTAACACTACTTAAAGGTGTAGTTCACCTAAAAATGAAACTTTGCTTTTAATTTACTCATCCTCAGGCCATCCAGATGACTTTTTTTCTTCAGTAGAACAGCAAAGACTATTTTTGGCTGAAAATGTGGTCCTTGTTGATTCATAAATTGCAAGTCAGCAGCTGCCCATTTTTGAGAATTAAAATATATATGATAGATTGAGGTCTTATGAAGTGAAACAATTGGTCTCTGCAAGAAACTGTTTTTTTTTTTACAGCATTATTACCTGTAATCCAGAGCCACAGGCAAACGGTTCTGAGTGATGTCCGATTCATGTATGAATCATTCTTTTGAACCGGTTCTTTTTGGTGAAATAGTTGAATCAGTTCACCAAATGTGACTGAATCGTCTGAAACAGTTTGCAACTCAAGCAGCATAGATCGACAAGTTAATCAAAACTCACTTTCGGATGCCTGACTGTCAGCTCCGACTCGAAATGAGCCAAAATACCGGTTTATATGATCCCATGACGCTGGTTTTTGCGCTCCAGTTCCTCCAACAGTCACTGAACTGAGGAAACAGTTCAACTCGGGCCGAAGACCGATTAACTAAATAATGTTCAGTTTCTTGCACAGACCAATCATTTCACTTCATAAGACCCCAAGCCAGGAGCCATGGGCATTAATTTTGGGTTCCTTGAAATGCCTTTTTTATTCTCAAAATCGGGCAGCTGCTGACTTGCATTTTATGAATAATCAAGTACCGCCTATATCTGGATGGCCTGAGGTTGAGTACATTTTCAAAACAAAAATAAGTTTCTAGGCCCGTTGATCACCTGCGTCTGCCGCTTATCTTCTTCCAGAGGTCACTGCCTTAGAAGATGCTCCAATGGGTAGTGAGCCAACAGACTCCGCCCCCACCCCTGCAAGCCCCGCCCCCAGCACCTCCTCAGTGGCTCAGGAGGAGTTACTCGTGGTGGGTCTTACTAAAAAGGTGCTGTCGGCCCACACGCAGAAGGAGGAGCAACAATTTGTGGATTGTTTCCAACATCGTATCCTGCAGAGTCCCTACAGCTCCTACCTCCAGCAGGACAACAGCAGCATGGCCCATTCTCATCACAGAGGTGTGTGTGTGTGTTAGCTGTTGTTATTTATCGGTCTAATGCTTGTGATATTCTTCATTTGTTAGTTGCTTTGGATAAAATTGTCTGCAGCAACAGAGGATTGACATTGTCTAATCAGTGTCTGACTGTCAGTGGATTATTTGTTTGATTCTATTATAAAAATAACTGCATTTTATATATATTTATTTTTTTTATCTGAAAAAAAAAAAAAAAAAAAGTATTAACAATGTAATGATGTTATTGGAAAATCCAACAAATTATTTTTTTTATAATCTTCAGTGTTATCCACAGTCTTCAGTGTCACATGATCCTTCAGAAATAATTCTAATATGCTGATTTATTTTCAATGTTGGAAACAGTTGTACTGCTTAATATTGTTGTACTGCTGACCCCCAAACTTTTGAACAGTAGAGTATATATTGTTACAAGAGGCTTAATAAAAATAAAAAATAAAATAAAATCCTAATGATTTTTTTTTTCTGAAATTTTGTATGTGCATGGTTGACATTAAAGCAATACAATACCAATACGAACAATTAAAATAAATACAGACCCTTCCCCATGCATAAAATTCAATCAGAGCATGGTCTGTATTTGGCATAATAGCACTGACGTCTCACATGCAGTAGTATAATTTTGTGTTGAGACTCATTAACACTCTTTTCCATCTACTCTCAGCTGATGTCGTGCGTCCTCCAAACAAACACAAGCGTCCCAAACCAGAAGACTCATCCGACAGCTATGGCTCCCAGCCGGGCAACTACTGGTCACTTCCCGGCCCCACAGGAGCGCCTTATTCCTCCTGGCCTTCCTCAGAGTCCTCTCAGCCCGGCTTTGTGCCGCCCATGGCAGTGCCCATGCAAACGGCCCCTTACTTCACTGTGGTCGGTGCGGATCAGCAGCCCATAGTGGTCCAGCCTGACCAAGGTGTCCAGAACCTCCAACCCATGCATCCCATGACTCCCATGATGGTCGTCCTGCTTCCTAGCTACCCCATGTACCCCGGGAACAATGGCATGTACCTGCAGGGGATGCCCGTCCCGGCACCCGGAGTCGTTCCCCAGCCTCCCTTTAATATAAGCGGCTACGTCTCACCTGGTGGACACGTGCCACATGGGTCTTCGTTGCAGGGCCATCCTCTAGGTCCCACCATCACAGGAGTCGGAATGGCACAGGGTGCCTCGGCGGAGGTCGACTCAATATCCGCCCCTTGGTTTGGGGAAGACCTTGATGCAGCACAGCCCACGGCGCTCTTCTCCAGCTCTCGCTCCAGCTCACCCATCCAGCTGAACTTACTCCAGGAGGAGCTGACCAAGCCAACAGAAGCCCAGAACAGCACTGGTCCAGAGATTCTGCACGAGCACCACATCAAAGCGGTGAGACCAACTGACATCAGAAGTTGAAATGCCTTGAGGAGTGACATGAATTTACTCTATCTGAAGCTATTTTAACTATTTTTGTAATTATTATGCGTGCGGCTTTTATGACCTCATATTAAGTTGTGTTAATTATTAATAAAATAATTATTTTGTATTTAAATTTTTTTTTTTTTGTAAAATGTTAAAATATATATTTAATTCTTATAAAATGTAATAAAATAAAATAAAAGGGGCTTGAGAGACCAATTGTTATTTGATTAATTATTATTAAAGTACTTAAAAAAATTATTTTTTCAAATATTTGTAAAAAAAAAATGTGAAAGGGCTGTAAGAGACCAATTATGTCACTATATTAATGATTATTAAAATTGTTAAAATATGTAGGTAAAATGTATTCGAAATATATATTTAAAATATAAAAAGTTTATATAAGGGCCTTAAAGGCCCAGTTATGTTGCTATAACAATTATTAACAATTTGAAGTGAAATATTAAAATATATTAACATTCTTGTAAAAATTTATATGAAAAGTAATTTTTAATGTAAAATATTAAAATACATAAAATGTATATTTTGTAAAAATGTATTGGAAAGGGCCTTAAGAGACCAAATACATTATTGTATTACTATCTATCTATCGATCTATGGATCGATCGATTGATCGATACACACACACATTAGTGCTGTCAAATTAATGATTAATCCAAAATAAAAAAAAATGTTTACATAATATGTGTGTGTATTGTATATATTTGTATAAATATACACACATACATACATACACATATATATATATATATATATATATATATATATATATATTTAAGAAATGTATGTGGAAGGGAAGGGAAGGGATGTGAGGTATGGCCGAATTTGTGCTCAGCATTTCGCCCATCCAACTTCACACACACAAAAGACAAATCTTCATGTACACATGTACACCCCATAACACTTCATGTGCACTTGCGGTCTTACGGACTTACAATGGCCACTGCGTGCATGTCCGTTAAGTCCTCAGGAACGCAGGGTGTCCCATTCATCATTTTTACGCTCAGAAGGTTGCTCGCGAGCGCCCCCTTTGCATATGTGCCCTCGATCCGCACTTCTGCCGAGCCTGCACTGGGGCGAGCTCCGCAGCAGAATTGTACCCGACAGTCAAAGCGGCATTACGTCACAAAAGTGCAGACTGAAAGGAAGACCGCAAGGGTTTAGGGTGCCATTTAGGACATGGCCACCATGAACACACCTGGAGCAGTGAGCAGCCATATTGCTGTGGCGCCCGGGGAGCAGTTGGGGGGTTCGGTGCCTTTTCTGAAGGGTCTCACCTCCGTCGTGGTATTGAGGGTGGAAAAGGTTATTCTGTTTATTCACTCCTCCCACCTACAATCCCTGCTGGTACCAAAACTCGAACCAGCGACCTTTGGGTTACAAGTACGACTCTCTAATCATAAGGCCATGACTGCCATGATTTATATTATATTTATATATAAATCATATATAAATATAAGTATATATATACATGTAAATATTTCTTAAATATACACATAACACACGCATATATTAAGTAAACACAAACTTTTATTTTGAATGTGAATAATCGTGATTAATTGATTTGACAACACTAATCTACATACATACAAAAATAGTTGTCGTGAGAGGGCCTTTAATTAAGCAATTATGCATACTTTTTTTTTCTTTTGTAGTTTACTTTTTATTTGGCTTCATACTTAATGATTAGTAATTAGTTTTACTAATTATGAAGCTAAAGTGTGAATGAAGTGAATGGATTAATCAGCATGACTCCAGCTGTTTGTTTCTCTGCTCACAGGAGGACGCTCCCAGCGAGTCGGGTAACCAAGATGCCCACTCTACCTCCAGTGAAATGCTTGACCAGTTGCTACAGGAGGACGCCCACTCAGGAACTGGCTCCAACGCCTCGGGCAGTGGCTCCGGAGAGTCGGGAGGCTCTTTGGGCTCCGGGTCGGGACTCGGTTCTAACGGAACATCCACCAGCCATACCGGTGCTGTTCAAAATTAATCATACATGACACTTAATGTTGAGTGGAGAGAATTATGCATGTCTTTTTTGCATTGAATTTCCTTTTCAATTTTTGTTTTTAGGTGAACTATAATAGATTAACCTATCTAGTGTTTGAACTAGTGATAGGTTAATTAGTAGTCAGTTAGCTGCACCGTGTTTCATCTTTGTGTTAGTCCGTAATTCCTTAAAACAATATTTTAAAATAATTTTTAAATAGTATGTAATAATATTTTATTAAATTAATATAAATTTAATATGTTTAATATTAATTTAATATTAATATGTAAATATATAGTATTTTTGTTCATTTTTACTTTTACATTTCGAGTGAAATATTGTGTAAAATGTGTTAAAATGTATATTTAATTTATTAAATATTATAGTAAATCATTTTAAATAAATGTTTGTTTTATGTTATGTTTCTGCAGTTGTTTATGTATGGCTGATTTTATTTGTATTATATTACTTTAGCATCAACCATAAACATTAATTAAAATATACAAATATAATTAAATATAAAGAAAATATATTCATTTAAAATGGCATTTATTATTTTTCACTCTGGACCACAAAACCAGTCATAAGGGTCAATTTTTGGAAATTGAGATGTATTCATCATCCGGAAAGCTGAATAAATAGGCTTTCCATTGATGTATGGTTTGTTAGGATTGGATAGTATTTGGCCGATACACAACTATTTGTAAATCTGGAATCTGAGGGTGCAAAAAAATCTAAATATTGACTAAATTGCCTTTAAAGTTGTCCAAATGAAGCCCTTAGCAATGCATATTACTAATCAAAAATCTAATTTTCATATATTTACGGTAGGAAATTGACAAAATATCATGGAACACTTAATATCCTAATGATTTTTGGCTTAAAAGAAAACTCGATAATTTTGACCCATACAATGTATTGTTGACTCTTGCTACAAATATACCCGTGCTACTTATGACTGGTTTTGTGGTCCAGGGTCACATTTATTAAATTGCATTTACAAAATAGCATCTTTATGTTGATGGTGTTTAGAGACTTTTTAGTAGTTACCTACTTTCTACTACATAAACATCTTACAGAAGATTATTTTAATGGAAATTCAATTCAAAAATGAAATTCCTGACACTCATTTTGTTCCTATATGACTTCCTTTTTTATGTTTCATTAAAGTGACCCCCAACATTTCACATTCACAGGCAGCAGCAAGTACTTCGCCAGCAATGATTCATCGGACACGTCGTGGAAAGCGCGCAAGTCCACGGAGGCCCAGGAACGGGAGCATACGACCTTCAAAAAGCACGTGGACAATCCGTTATGGAGCATGATCAAGCAGACGCCCGAACCCGTCATGATGACCTATCAGATCAGCCCCAGGTACCAGACCAGGAACATTTCTCCCTCTCTCTTTCTCTGAATCCCGGGGTCCCGCTCATTCCTCTGAGAAACATGAGAGAAACGTGACATTCTGAGCATCTCTTTGCACATGAGAAAGAGATAGCGCTGCCAGGCTCTCTCGCTGAGGTAGTTCTGATCAAGCTAAATGTCTCATTGCACTGGCAGTCCTGAGGTAGGTGACTCCAGGTGACGGTACACAGTCAGTACGTTTACATGGACAACAATATTCCGATTTTAACACAATTAAGACAATACTTTGATTAAAAATCGACCATGTAAACAGAGACTTTTGATTACGTTAATCCAGCTAAAGTTATACTCAAAGTAAACACAAATCGAATTAAGACATGTGGAGTATTCATATTTTAGTCGCATTATTGAAGTGCGGTATAGACATGTATACAACTTAATCACACTATTACCATCGTGTAGGACTTTTTGCCGCATTTTGCGACAGGATACACACACACGGCAGTGATCAACCTTTTGACACAAACAAAAGAGCATGACAAATAATTAGCTGCACTTGAATCTTTCAGTAAATTATAAAATGAAACACCCAAAACTGTATATGGCATCATAATGAAGACAAACTCTGTTTATACGTGAAATTCTGGGTTGGACGTCAGATAGCGTCGCGTGGGGACGTAATTACGTGTGCAATTATCGGTCTATCTACTATAACCTGTAAAACGGGAACATGAAAGGAATATTCTAAAAGCAACTCATGTAAACACCTTAATCATAATATTGTCTTATTCAGAATAAGGTAAATAATTAGATTACTGATGTCCATGTAAACATAGTCAATGAGACCTGTGTTAAAGAGCTTGATGAAGTGACGCAAGCATCTGATTTTGGATGGAGGAGAGGGCAAATCTGCCAGGCCTAGATGTTTTTTTTTAGAGTATTACGATTAGGGCTGCAAAATGATTAATCGCGATTAACCGCATTCAAAATAAAAGTTTATGTTTACATACCATGTGTGTGTGTGCTCTGTATGTTTATTATGTATATATAAATACACACACATACATGTATATATTAAGGAAAAATAGATTTATATATACATTTTATACAAGTATAAATAAATATATATATACATACAAATATTTTTTTAAATATATACTTGTGTGTGTATTTATATATACATAATAAATAAGGGAAATAGCATATTTTCTTAGCGATAGATGCTATGGATTCTATTTACAATAAGTGCAAATAGCAGTATTTTTTTACGAAATGCTATTTACAATTAGTGCAGATAGCTATAGATTATATTTACACTGTTAAAATAGCCAGATTGTCTGCTATTTATACTACTTATTGCAAATAGTGGCAATTCTGCATCTCAGTATTTTAGTACATTATAAAACAGTACGCAATAACATATTGAGTGTAAATTATCATTTTAATTCAAATGATTAAATGGATGCCAAATTATTGGGACAATAAAGCCCTCCCTACACCTACCCTAACCCTACCCGATACTTTATTTCCAACATTTTAATTTCCTTCATTTTTATTGAAAATGAATGCCTATCCGATGTGATACGAGATTTGAAAAGGGAGAAAAAAGTTTGGCAAAAGGCATGTTCGAACTCGGGTCGACCACATTAAAAAGTATGCGCCTTACCATCTACGCCACTGAAACTGATGTTTGAAAAACGTCTTTTGTAGTCTTGACTACCCCAATCACACGTTGGTGGGCGGAGTTGGTGTAAATAGCCTCTGCCAACAAGGTGGGCTATTTGCACTTAGTGTAAAAAGACACTCCGTAATAAATATACACAGTGCACACACATATAATTTGTACACATAAACTTGTATTTTGAATGCAAATAATCGCGATTAATCATTTTGCAGCACTAATTACGAAGTTGAAATCAAAGCGTAGTGCTGTTGATTGTCATCTAGCCTAGCGAATGATTGAGGCGGGTTTAGTGAGTTTTATTTTGTGTGTGTGGATATCCATGCAGGGATCAGGCGCAGGTTCTTCAGGAAGACCAGGAGAAGCTCGTTCTGATGGAGCCCATGCAGCCCTGGTTCACCCAGGACCAGAAGAAGGAGCTGGCCGAGGTTCATCCCTGGATCCATCAGCACACAGTCCCACAGGAGATCAACGCACAGGTCTGCAACTTATCATTTACGTCAATATTAAACATATGTAACGTTATAGGCCAATATTTGAGATGGTATACTGATAACTGGCTGCTTGTCCAATTAACAGAGGAGCAATTAAAACGTAACAATTAACACAGGAGTCCAATTAACATTTTTCTACATATGGCACTTTCAATAGTGCTTGGATCTGAATTTTATAAAACAAATGTTCTCTACAGTGAGTGAAAGGAGATGCTTGACTTTCAGAAAATTAAGTAGTTCCTTATCAGCAGTTACTGTAGTCTCTGGATGCTATTATATATAATAACTAACATATGTAATATAAAATAGTATCCAGAGACTAATATATATATATATATATATATATATATATATATATATATATATATATATATATATATAGTATTAGTAATTTTTGCATTTTAAGATTCCATTTTAATATTTAGTTTTTGTAATTTAGTTTTTTAGTTTTTTTTTATTATTTGTTAATTTATTAGTTTTAAATGTCTATATGGTTTTTAATAATTTTAGTTTTAGTTATTTTAGTATGTCAAGTTAGGCTAGATGTTGCTTTGAAAACTAGCGCAGTATACAATTTATATTTTTAGATTATTTTATTTCAAGTAAAAAATATTTTTATTTCAAGGGGGAAAAATGTATGGTTTTAGTTTTAGTTAACTATAATACTCCTGCTCATCAGGACCTTGTGTGTTTTATTTTACATTTATTTAATATCTGGTTTGCAACTCTGTTAACAACATTTTTAATATGTCCAAATTACATGTTAAATAAATGAATGTGCAAAATATGAAAATGTATAAAAATATATTAAAATAAATTAGTGATGCACGATATTGGATTTTTGCCGATATGCCGATATTTTTCAACTCATTTTGGCTGATAGCCGATGTCGATACCGATATATTTCCTTTTTGTTTGGAAACAACACCAATGGCTCTTTTCCACTGCGTGGTATGACTCGGCTCGGCACGGTTCAGAACGGCACGGTTCAGCACGGCTCGGTTTGCGTTTCCACCGCAGTTTAGTACCGCTTTAGAGTGGGAGGGATTATTCACTTGTCGTTATAGTTGCGCCGCCTCTACTGCCGTGACTCCTGAAAAACTCTGCGTTGCTTCATCAAGCTCTCGCTGGATCCGCTCCTCAGCTATCAACGAGAAGACAGTCTGTACTTCCTCAACAGACAACGGAACAGCCATTTTTTTGTTGTTAAAAGAAAGGTGCGCTCATTCAAAACAGTTGCGTTCGATCCTCCGCTGGCTGTGCTGATTTAAATCTAGCGGGTCTGTTGTGTCTCGTGCCGCAAGTTCAATGACGCAGGCAGTGGCGATTTTCTCCGGCCAATCAGTGATCGGCAGTTTACACGTCACGTTTTGGTAACGGTCTGGCTCGCTTGGAACCTCGGCCGAGGTGGTACTAAAAAAAGTACCAGGTACTGTACCCAGTGGAAAACCCCCAAAAGTGAGCCGTACTGAACCGTTCCATGCCGTACCATGCAGTGAAAAAGCGCCACAAGTCTCACCTGTGTGGAAATTATAAGCAAATATTTTTTTAATTTTGATTAGTTTTTAACAAGAACTTATTTGTTAGAATTAAATAAACAATAATGAAGTTCTTTTATAATGACAGTACATTGAAGCTTTGAAAATAACTATAAATAAACTATATATCAATCACTGCATTTTTTTTTTTTTTTTTCAAAAAGATGCAGTAGTAACTTTAACATTTTATTTTAAGATTTAACATTTACAGATGGTCTAAAGCAAGAGTTATAAAAATTCTGAAAATCTTTTCGAGCTCATAATTTGTTTAAAAAATATGACATTACACATTAATGAATAAATCAGTATATATAAAATTATTTAATTTACAAGTGTCATGTTTGTGATTTTTATTAAATTGTTTATTCATGTAAGCTATAGCTTCTGACCTTTAAATCAAAACATACTCATGATTTTATGACATCAATTACTGATTTATTTAATCAGAAACACAGTCTAAATGTTATTTGTGTATTTTACTTTAATTTAATTAGAAGTAGGCCAACAGCGTCCCCTATGGAATTAAAAGACCTTACCGAATAGGCATTAGGACCCGGAGGAGGCTGCTGCCGCTGCACGTGCTATTACTGTTTACTCTATATATCATACACCGAAGGCCGTTCTGTACATGCATTCACAGTTTAAATGCAGCGATCCAAAACTCTCTTATTCTAACCAGTAAAATAACTATTTAAAATGTAATTCATTCCTGAATTTTCAGCATCATTACTCCAGTCTTCACTGTCACATGATCCTTCAGAATCAGTCTAATATGCTGACTTGCATCATTCGACCGCTATCTTCATTGTGTTTCATCATGATCTAATATATATTTTTTTTTTTTTAGTGTTATGTGAGTTGTACCACCATGGAACTGGGCGAGGAACTGAATCTTCAGACTGACTCTCCAAACCCTTTAACTCCTGACAGCTCCTGTCCGTCTCAGGACGCCAGACCCAACACTGACACCTGACTGCAGACCCTGCTGGACCTCTGGCCTTCTGGGACTCAGTGATTCTTCTGCTCTCAGCTGGGAATCGTGGGAAGAGACGGACGCCCGCATCCGCGTGCCAGTGTCTCATATTTCCTCCTGAAGTCACGAAAGGAGGCGAGCCCTTTGCACTCGATCAGACCACGTCAGCGTGAGTTTGGACACTCGCAGGAGATAGACAGTGAGCATGGTCGTCACATGACCATACATTTCTCTCTGCCGTTCTCCGTTACAGTCCATGGACCCAAACAACTGTGAATATCAGACTATAATTTGGTAGTAACGTCACCAGTGTAGGTCGTATTTTTTTAAACTGTTGCCCGAATGTTTTTTTGTTTTTTTTTAAGAAAAGTTTTTGTTAATTAATAATGTGTCCTCTACTGAATCTTGCAGGCTCAGGAGGGTTCATTATCTCCCAGAAGTACCTTTAATGAGTTTCCTGACCACTTGCGCAGATATAAATGCATATAAATGTCCCACGATGCTGCAACATCCTGTGCAGTTACTAAAGAAAATACGCACTCACCGCTTATCTAAAATCTAAAAGCGGCTACAAATGGAAATGAATGATATTTGGTCCAGAGCACAAAGATCTTCAGTCCTTATTGAGCTCATCCAATCCAAACGGATCATTTGTATGAGGCCTTAAATTAGTTTTTCCGTCAGTGTATTTGTTCATTTTTCTGTTCTCAATTTCAAATGTTTCTTTCTCTGTACATGTGACTGAACGATGTCAAGCAATGTCTTACTATGGTATAAAACTAAAGTAATGGTGTAATTGGAATATGCAGACATTTTTCTCTTGTGTATGTTGGGTTGATAGCTGAACTTGTACCTGGGTCACATTTCACCACAAAAAAAAAAAGTATATACATATATAAAATTTACATTTAAAAATTATGACCATTTTAGAACCATTTATTTTCATTATGTGAATTTGGGAGAAGAAAATCAGATTAATTGTGAAAATGCAAAAATAGCAATGCATTCTTAATGGTTCTTAAAATTGTTTTTCTATATGCAATAATAATAATAAAATGTATTTTTATATATTATTATTATATTTTCTGATATTTCTGTTGAATTGTGATCTAAACACTCTCAGAAAAAAGGTACAGTAGCTGTCACTGGGGCAATACCCTTTAAAAGGTACATCTTTGTATCTTATTTACCACTACAGGGTCCATATTAGTACCTCAAAGGTATATATTAGTATCTGTACCTTTATTTCTGAGAGTGTAAAAATACAAAACTTCTCAAATCCATCATAAAGTACCCAAAAAAAGTCTCTTTGCCGTTTACCATACGATTTTCACCAAACCTTATTTTCTGTCATCTTGTCTTTTTTTATTTATTGATCTGTTGTGTTCAGAAAGGTGTGTGTGTGTCAGTCAGAGACGACGCGTGTCTTTGTGAGTGTGTTTCCTGTGGTGTTCCTGTATTCAGATTAGATGTTGTTCCTTTCTGGTTTTTAGGTTGTTGCAGAGAGCTACCAGAGGCCCAATTACTGACCCGTCAGTCCCACCCGACAGAAAACCTATGATTTGTACACTTTTGTGATCAAAGAGAAATTTTGTACAGTTTTTAGAAAGAAATGTAAATATCGGTCCAATGTATTTTACGAAAAAAAGGTGCAAAATACAACAAATTATAAAAAAAAAGCCATTTTGTGTCAATTTCAGGGAAATATTTTGTGACACCACAAATATGAATAAAACACCACAATGACTTAAACTGTTGTTTGATCTTTTAAATATATTGACTTTATTTACATCAAAGCTTAAAGCTTGTACAGGTATGTACAAATAAATTATCCACTATTTTTCCTACAAACATAAACATATTATTTGCAAATTTAGTGCATCAGGCCCACAGAGTTTGTGCATGAGTATTGTCACGGGATGTTTCAGACACAGTATTTCCAGAAACACTCTGTGTTACTGCCTCGTTTGCGGTACTGCTTCCTGCTACCCAGGAAACGGCTCAACAACGGCTTTTCCAGCAACACCTGAACGACAAACATGAGTCAGTATGTTTAAATAAACCTTCATCTCTATCTGTTGATATAATGTTGCAAGATGTCATGGGTTTCATTAAATCACTCACTTCTTTTGCAGCTTTACTCGGGACAAATCCAGCTGTTCTGAGACCTGAGAGGGAGACCAGGTGAGAGTGAGTTACATCCAGCAGCTATGCTGGTATCAGTCCCATCTGTTTCTATAACTTACAATTTATAATTATTAATAATTATTTCTAATTTCTATTTATAATCATTTATGTTGCATTAAATTATAAATTATTATAAATAACTTATAATTGCTGGAACAATGTAAGAAAAAAACTTTGTTTTTCAGGACATCAATATATAATATTGTTTTTGTTACTTGGAGAGAAAAAAGTATATACTAGATATAATAATAGATTTACTAAACTAACTAAAACTTTAATAAAACTACTTCAAACTAAATTCAAAAATATTAAATAATTCAAAATATATATAAAAAAATGATAATATTATGTAAATAAGATTGGACCAGCTCACCATCACTGCTGATGTCTCCAGTGATGAGGGACGGGTAACCGAATCCCACGCCGCCCTGGGACAGATACGCTTGCTCCGAGTAACTCAGCTCTTCTGGACTGACCACCTGCTCCTCTTCTACAAGAACTACAGGTGAACATGACATACAATACCACTGAAGAACATTTATGATACGAGTTATTCTCTTATGAAGTTTGTTGTACCTGATGTGATACTTTA
The DNA here is from genome assembly GCA_027422415.1 of Schizothorax lantsangensis. Classification (NCBI taxonomy): domain Eukaryota; kingdom Metazoa; phylum Chordata; class Actinopteri; order Cypriniformes; family Cyprinidae; genus Schizothorax; species Schizothorax lantsangensis. The sequence goes on along the minus strand of CM049847.1, from coordinate 10,495,493 downwards.
GATGTATAAGGACTAAATCCAGAAGAATTGCGGCCTGCAAAGCTCCCTGAAAAACTATGCTCATGTGCACCGAGGGCTGCTTTAAATGCAAAGGATGGTCACACCAAATGTTGATGTAATTTAGTTAATTGATAAAGAAAATCAATTTACACACACACACATTCAACAAGAAGTATATTTTAAATAAATAGCTTAATTGAATCAGCAAGTGTTTGTGTGTGTTGTGTGTGAGAGAGAGAGAGAGAGAGAGAGCGAGCACTTACCAGGCCTGGCGTAGCTCATCTCTGCCGAATGGATCAGCGGATGCCCCAGCAGAGGTTCGAGGACGGTGAGAAGCAAAGCCAAGAACAGAAAGAGTTTACACATCATGCCGACACGTACAAACACACGCAAACTCTCTTTCTTACGCCACTTTAACCAGGAGGGTGTCGTCTCAACGTGTTCGTCCTGTTTCTGTCTTGGACTTATATACCCTCCATCGCTGGCCATGTCATCTCCCCGTCTCCATCGTTGACCTTCTCCCAACCCTTCGCATATTCTGTGCTTGTAAATTCACAGAGGATAAATTAATGGATCAATAAAAGTGAAAGACAGATGCGGGGTCTGTGCGTCAGGGATTCCAGCCGAGTTCATAAATCCGCCCGAACGCAGGTGGGAAAACAGCACTTTGCGTTAGAGCTCGCGGGATGCTGTCGGCCAGGCAAATTGCCCGCTTAATTCATTTATTTAAGAGGCTGCTGAGATTTATTCCCATGATGTCTGCTGCGGTTTCTCAAGCGTATCCTCCTTACAACCCCCGCAGCTGCTATTTTAAGAGACTGGAAATGGCAAACAGCAAGTGTGACCAATTTTCTTAATGGTGTAAAGAAAAAAATGTGAGAGTTGTTCTGGCGCAGAGCTGCATGTCAATCACATTTATTAGTCTGTGTGACAGACACACTACTTCCCCCGCATATCTATCTATCTATCTATCATCAGGGGCGTAGCGTCTGGGTAGGGTATGCAGGTGCATATGTGCCTGGGTAGATTGGGGTCCTGATATGTTTGATCAGTTTAGCCTTCTCAAACACGATTTGAGACATAAGAAACTTCATGCATTTCACAATATAAATTTAAAATTTAAGATAAATGTGTGATAAATATCCAATCGTTTGTGCGAAGAGTGGAATCTGAAGCGCGCTTTGAAGGACATGGAGGCGCCAGTGCAATCACTTGCATTTTCTTTCTTAATAAGAGTGGAAACTTAAAATACGCCGTAATTTTTCCTCATAAAGCTAAGAGTAGTATACATCATTCGGAACTGCAAAAGTGTCTACTTTTATTTGTGTGCACTCACAATATCAGCAAAACGTTGTGCTTTTGTAAAATAAAGAAAACAAACGGTGGCTTTCTGCTGTCTAGATCTTGAGCAGGAACGCTTCACAAAAACTGAACCGAAACTCTGCAAATACTTGCCTCACTGACATGATAAATCAAGCGTAGCGTTATTTCTCAAGGTTAGTCAAGCTGACTCTCAGCTGATCCCCATCTACCTATAGGAATACAACACCTATCTAAGCATCCACATATAAGGTCCTTCGGTATTATCAGCGGTTTTCGCATTGCTCAATAGCTAATGAAATGGTGAATTCGGCAGGCAAAACACCATCACTAGGAATCGGGAATTTAGCGAGTGGAATTCGTTTCCCCAATGGACTCACCTCCGATTCATTCAAGTTTGTTAACTAGAACACGTGAATTCACCGCTTTGATCATAAACTGCCTGATTCAGATGTGACCGAGTTAGCATTACTTCAAGCATCGCTACATTATTGAAATGGACTCCACGAGTTATGTGACCTACTCAAGAAAAAGTTCAGATGGGAACTTCATTCCCAAGAAGGATATAGAGATCAAGCATCCTAGCCACACACAGCTGCTAGGTTTCACTTTCTCGAACATCTTCACAAGCTAAGTTCCTTTTAATGATCTCAGGTTATTGGCAACATGCGTGTTGCTATGGTTATCCGCGTTGCTTAGGCTCATGTAGTTGTTTAGTTGCCAATGTGCGGGACTATCTGTGTTACTGGCAACACGCTTGTTGAATATTTTGAATATTTACTATCAGAAATCCTGATGTGTGGGGGGAACCCCGAGGACACCACACACTATAGGAGCAAAACAGTTAAATCTAGGATTTTATGTCCTCATGTTTGTGGTCTCTCACATTTTTGAAGATCTTATAAGATTTTAAAAATCTTTTAGTGTGTACCCAGCATTAAGAGTTGGATTGAAGACCCGGTCAAGCCAGCCGCCACCTGGATTCTGCTGCACGTCTATTTGTGGTATTACAGTACGGATACACAAAGCGGCCTAAATGCTGACGAAGACTAGCATTTATTAATTAAATGTGCCCCAAAACAGGAAAAAACTATTAACAAGCATATTAATATTGGACATTATACAAGATACAGTTATATTATGTTCGAACATATACTGTGGAGTATAACACTGATTATTTCTACATGCATTATTTTTTCTACATGCATTATTCAAATTCCTTCAGAGTTAACATGAAAATTTCAATAAATTATTTTTCAGAACGACCGTGTCTCTATCTTTCCCTGGGGTTTACTGTCTCATTTTGGAGAAAATGAAAGTCAAAGCCTGTCACAATGCATTATAGCACTGACCATTCCTTGACATTTATACAGGCATTATTCTAATTCCTTCAGAGTTAACATGAAACTTTATATTCATACTTCTTCAGAATGCCCAAGACTCTGTCTGTGTCAACTTTCACTGGATTTTACTGTAGAATTATAGAGAAAAAGAAAGGCAAAGTCTGTCACTATGCATTCTAGCACTGACCATTCCTTGACATTTATACAGGCATTATTCAGATTCCTTCAGAGTTAACATGAAATTTCAATTCATTCTTCTTCAGGACACACAAGACTCTGTCTGTGTCAACTTTCACTGGGTTTTACTGTATGATTTGGGAGAAAATGAAAGGCAAAGTCTGTCACAATGCATTATAGCACTGATCAATTCCTGCTTTTTCCACCAGTATTATTAATATTCCTCAATTAATTCTTCTTCAGGACGACCATGACTCTGTCCATGTCAACTTTCACTGGGTTTTACTGTATTAAAGGCAATTCAATTATTGGGAACATGCTTGTTCTTAAGTTCTAGCTGTATTATTGGGAACATGCTTGTTCCTACGTTCTAGCTGTATTATTGGGAACATGCTTGTTCCAGAGCAATCCGGTAATTATTTAGAACATGCTTGTTCTTAAAGCTGTAGTTGACTGGAAACATGTTTTTCTTAAGTCTATCTGGTGTTATTGAGAACATGTTGCTTAAGCTTTTAAGGTATTGGTAACATATTCCTTAGGTCATCTGTTGAAGGCAACATGCTTGTTGCTACAGGTTATGCGGGTTTTGCCAACAATTTGTTTTTGTCATTGGTTAAAGGCAACATCCTTGTTGCTTAAGGCTTTGAGAGATTTTGCTTTCAGTTTGTGTTGGGGGATATCAGCATGTGGTTTTGTTTTGGGGGGTTATCGCTGCTCTCCCTGCTCTCATCCATGTTAGGCTGCATGGATGCGCAGGGAGTTCTTGCCCAGAACAGAACCATACCGCCAATCCAAACTGTATGCTAATTGTCAATCATCTTTGACGATAGTAGTCCTGACAGAAATATATTTAGAATGCTATAAATTACTACTTTAAAAGAAAATAATTCAAATCAAAAATTAAAAACTCTTTCATTATGTAATCCGTAAAGATGCAATTCTCTCTAAAGGTGCTTCCAATGAGGAGATGGCGAGTCAGGATCATCAACTTCATACTATTTTTTTTCTTTTACTATTTTTTTTTTTGTTTTTTTGGGCCGCTGTGCCAAGATTGTGTTTGCATGCAGTACAAATAGTCTGCAGTGGCATTTTAGTGTCACGCTGAAAAATAATTAACTAAATAAATACGTCATAATATTTTAAGAATTAAGTCAAAATTACGATAATAAAATCATGTTATGTTGCGTGAAATTGTGAAAATTACACCTATACTCTGCCAAAAAAAAGAAAATAGGCTAAATTTTAAAAAGGTCTGTAGCATCCAACCTGTCATTCTTCACATTTAACACAAAAACAGCAAAAAAACGTATAGACTTATTGATGTTTTTTAAACTCTAAATGATCGATTTCATGAGACATTTGTTTGTATTAAATTGTTCTGATTTTTTTTTCAATATGCATTCAAATATTTATTCATGTTTATTTTGTGCTGCAAATATTAAAGAGGAAAATATCATTGATTCACATGCTGCTTGAACTGAAGCGAATATAGTTATCTCACTACAAATAAAAGAGTGTAAAAAACATTTATTGTTTGTATTTGATCTTAAAATTTACAGAAGGCTGAGACTTTGTGTTATAATAAATGTAACAAAGCACAACGTTTATTGTGATTATTGGGTGGCTTGCGTGCTACAATGAATGAACTTGAAAACGTTAAATATTATTTCCAAGCATTTATACCGTAGTTAAAACAGCTTGTGAATAGTCGCATAATGTTATTTACGTAAAAAAAATCACCGAGTTAACCAAGTTGGAGCCCATATCGTTTGGGGGGGCCGTACAAATTTTTTGCATATGGGCCCGGGATGACTTGCTACGCCACTTGTATCTATCTATCTATCTATCTATCTATCTATCTATCTATCTATCTATCTATCTATCTGAGACAGCTATTGTACCTATTTTATATGAGTGTTCAAACATAATTTAAGATCTGTTTAGTAGGACTATATAACATTATAACTCGGATAACCCCACTACTAAAGAAACTCACTCTTAACCCAGCACTTTTAGAGAGCTACAGACCTGTATTCCTTCTTCCATTCATTGCAAAAACACTTGAACGAAATGTTCGCCATTCTCACAGTCTGTCTTCAGAAGTGGACATTCAACCAAGACTGCCTTGCTCTCATTGTTGAAGCTCTAAGACTGGCAAGAGCGGCTTCCAAATCCTTAATACATATCTTGCTGGATCTGTCCGCTGCTTTTGACACTGTTCACCACCAGATCCTCTTGTCAACCCTATTGGCAAAGGGCATCTCAGCAACTGCGCTACAGCGGTTCTAGTCTTACCTCTCAGATAGGTCCTTCAAGGTATCTTGGAGTGGCGAGGTGTCCAAGTTACAACATCTAGCTACTGGGGTCCCTCAGGGCTCAGTTCTTGGACCACTTCTCTTCTCTGACTAAATGGCATCACTAGGTTCTGTGATTCACTCAACTCTACCTCTCAATCCATTCTGATGATCTGACGATAGCTGCTCGCAATGTCAGCTTGTCTAACAGACATTTCTTGCTGGAAGAAGGACCATCACCTTCAACTCAAACTTGCCAAGACAGAACTGCTTGTGGTTTCAGCAAACCTATCACTTCATTACATTTCACCATCCAGCTAGGCACATCAACCATAACGCCCTCAAGGACAGCCAGAAAATCACTTTCACAGACTTTTACCTTAACTGTTCCCTCCTGGTGGAATGACCTGCCAAGCACAATCCGACCAGCTAACTCTAGCATTCTCTATTCTAATTCTATTTTATCTACTTGTTTTCTTTTTATTTATAAAAAAAAACAACTTGACTCTCTAACACTTGCACTCTATTGTATTTCTATTCTAACTACTTGTTTTCTTTTTATTAAAAAAAGTTATCTATTCTTGTTTTCTATTTATGAATTTATTAAAAAATTACCCTCTAACACTAGCGTTCTCTATTCTTTTTCTATTCTATCTACTTGTTTTCGTTGTATTATATATTTTATATATTGTATATATTATATATACTTTTGTTGGTTTTGATTGCTTATATTGTCCTCATTTGTAAGTCGCTTTGGATAAAAGCGTCTGCCAAATTACTAAATGTTAATGTAACATTATAAAACTGTTTGTAGACCAAAGTCTTGAAATAACTCCTCAAAGTGAGCAGCAGGTGGCGCGAGAGGCGCGTGTAAAACTCCACATGATTCTCTTTGTTTTGACTGAGAACAAAAGTAGCAGCCAAACTCGAACTGTCATTGTGTGTGTGGAAAAATCTCCCAAACACGAAGAACGGAGGACACCGAGATCATGCTGGAGAGAAGATGATCCTGTGATAGACTGTAGTCACACGAGTGTTTGTGCTTTATTGTGTGTCACGCCTGATTCGTGTGTGTGTGTGTGTGTGTGTGCGTGTGCGTGTGTGTGTGTGTGCGTGTGTGTGTGGATCAGACGCGACTTTCACGGATCTGCGCGTGTCTGCAGTGACAGAAGAGGGTAAGTTTGTTTTTATCATGTATTCGTTGTTTTCTAAAGCAAATTTATATTAGAGTTTATGTTGCTCTTATAACACATATATTCATTATAAAGTCTATTTTCGTGCAACTAAAACAACTTATAAAACAGTAGAGCATTGACATGTAATTGTTTATAGCTATATAAAGTGTACTGTATGTGGTTCATTAGTATTCTTCGTGAATGTAGAAACAGCAACACTAAAACTGAAAGCATGACCTAGTTTTCCATGAATTACTGTAATGGGAATTATATAGGAAAATATTAAACTGGGACTTTTAAAGCATTTTGTTTTAAGATGTTAACCTACTTATTAATGTGTTTGGATAAAATATGGAAATCAGCTTCCATGAATTAGACATGCACTTAAACATTTACTATAACACATATTACTGTTTACTCTAAGTATTTTACACTGTATTAGACATTAAAGTAGTTTTGCATGTTGTTTTTATATTATATTGTCTTAATTTTAGTGTTGGCAGCGATTTGCACAACAATATTTCTTGCAAGGTCAATCTAACCTGACCGCCAATCTTTACTAAAGCCATGCTGATGTTGAGAGGTAAATGTATTTCAGCATTATAGTTGATGATTATTTTGTTGATTGAATTTTATTTGAGCTTTCTAGTTATTGATATGCAAAAAATAATATCCTTAAAGCTAACCAAAATATGATTAATGGCTCACAAACAAGAAACGAACTTTGCCAACGTCTTCATCCTCGACACAATGTGTGTTATTGTTCCAGGATTTATGGAGATTAGATTACAGCTGGCACATTATAAAAGTCATACTGATTGCTTCTAGTGTTTAGAAGCCGTAAGAAATGTTGTTAGTGATACTAGTAACCTGTAAAGCTGTTCTCATTGTCTCACTACACATGTGTGTTGTGTTTCACTGGTGTTTGGTGCTGCAGGTTTCTTCAGAACATCATGAGACTGTGAGCTCAGTGTGGAATCAGTCATGGCAGAAACCGACATCGACAAATCTCACCTGCCCGGTGTTTATGACGGTGTGTCTGGGTTATTCTGTTTCACATCTTTAGTTCTTTTAATATCTCCTTAGGTTTGTATCATGTTGCAGTGTTGTTGTTGATCTGGTTTAAGGTTATAAGTTTAAAACCCAGATGGGGTGAAAATAAAATATAAATATTAGATGAAAACTTTAAAAACTTAAGCAAAAATTTAAATGTTGCCTTGACAACTAACTGAAATAAAATAAATTTAGGTTATATTAAAATAAGTCAAAGTATAATACGAGTATAAGTATTAAAATTACTGAAACTCAAACTGAAGTAGAAAACTTAAAGCTTAATAGAACTATTTTAATAACCTATAACCTTAAATCAAAAGCTTATAAAAATGCACAATCACTAAAGTTGCTAAAACAATTTAAAATTTAAATAAAATCTGAAAATATAAAATACAAATTTATATAAAAATATTATTATCTAAATATTATTATTACTATTAAAATTAGTATTATTATCATTAACAAACAAACAAACAAAAATATTTTCATTAATTGAAAATTTTAAATTTTATTTAAATTAATAAAAAATATATTTTATTTCAGCAAGTTTCCAAGGCAAAATTTCTCATTTTCGTTTAATTTAAAGTGAAATACTAAAATAACTCAAATTAAATAAATTAAAAACTGCAACTAAATTGAAACTATAGATATATTAAAAATAAATAAAAGCTAAAATGATATACTATATAAAAATAAAAATGTCAAAAACACATAACTACAGTAACTTTACTGAACTGATATATTAATATTTTAAAATGTTAACTGCATAGCAATAATGCTAAAATAACACTGAATAGAGTATATATATATATATATATATATATATATATATATATAATAGGCTACTAAAAAATGTAAGTCACTTTATGTAAGTGCATCATCTAAATACACTAAACAAATTAAACAAATTTCTTTCAAAGAAAGGAAAGAAGGAAAGAGAAAAAAATAAAAATAAAATGTACATAATTATAAATAAGTGTATTTCATCTCTATTACTGCATGCAGGAAACAACTGCATATATGCAAAATGTATTTATTTGGAGCAAACCTACATGTAATTATCCATAACCTGTCTGTTTGAAAGAAGAAGAAAAAACATTTTGGGTTAAAACTTGGTTTAAACACCAGGTGCTTGATCAGCAGCTGGTTAATATTCCTGTGCAGGTTTTCCGGGTGAGTTGTCTTGTCTTAGAGGTTGTTTGCAGGGCTGCTGCTGTGTGTTGTAGGAGATGAGATCAGAGTTCAGGAATGTGATGTGAGCTCAGGACAGATCGAGCAGGAGAGCGAGCGAGCGTTGTGTGGGGCTGATAAGAGCCGGAGACCATCCACACACTCTTATCTGTGCTGGATGAGCTCAAGAGCTTCCCGGCGTTCCTGTTTCTTCAACAGGATTCGGGTCGAGATTCCAATCTTCTCCTGTTTTGACCTAAAGCTGGAGACAGGAAAGGGGTGTGAAGAGTTCAAGTGCAGGAGAGTTTAGATGAAAAGCATTTTTATACATCCTTAAAAATAAAGGTTCTTTATTGGCATCCATGGTTCTGTGAAGAACCTTTTAAAATACAGGTAACCTTTCCAGAAGCTTTATAGCGGGAAAAGGTTATTTAGATTATTAGAATGTTCTTCACACTAAGAAAAAATTAATCTTTTAAGAACTGTTCACTGATAGGTTCTTTAGGGAACAAAAATGGTGGTTCTGTTGTGTTGCTGTTTCATATAAACTGATGCACGGCTGTAGTTGTACCTAGAAGGCAGACAGACCGTCTGTGTGTGAAACTGGACACTATATAAACACCTACCCAGTGAGCTGCCTACCCATAATGCATTTTAAGGCATCATATGTGCTCACTGGGTTTTGGAGCCGAGCTTCTGACCTGGTTCTTTGAGTTCATGCATGACACCCTCCCCCCCCCAAACTTCACTCTCAGATATTTATAGCTTCTGCTTCTGCTCCTCGTGCCAAATATAGACAAAGAACTGCAGGAGAAAGCCAGAGATCAGGAGAGGAAAGCAGTATACAGGAAAAGATGAGGGATAAAAGCATGATGTTTCATGCAGGGGTCCTGATTACTGTCCTTTCTCTCTTTTCTTTGTTTCTCTGACTCTGAATAGCACCATCTGTTTGGCCCGGGGGCCTCCGCTCAGCTGAGGGGGGTCAAACGTCTGTGAAAGACCACTGTCTTTTTCCCACAAAAATGCACACTCTTTAAAGGAATAGTTCAGCCAAAAAATAAAATTGGTTGAAACTTAACTCAGCCTCAGGCCATCTCAAGATGAGTGTGTTTCTTCATCAGAACAGATTTGGAGAAATGTAGCATTACATGACGTGCCCACCAATCCTCTGGAGTGAATGGGTGCCATCAGAATGAGAGTCCAAACAGCTGATAAAAACATCACAATAATCCGCAAGTAATTCATATGACTCCTGTACCATCAATTAATGTCATTGTGAAGTGAAAAGCTGCACGCTTTTGGGAAATAAATCTATCATTAAGGTGTCTCAAAGCTGTGGGAAATGTAGTATGATACAAACCAGTGTATTCGAGTCGATCATTCATGTTCACATGTCTACATTCAAATGCATCAAAGCTGTTTCCTTAGGTTTCAGGAACTGCCCGTCACTTTTCTTGGTTCAAGACCGGTTCTTATTTTTAGTTGCACAACACTGACTCTTGTTATGCACAGAAAACCCTTTTCATGGCATTTAGTTTAACTGTGAGTATGCCAACCTTTATGAAACAGGCTTCTGTCCTGAGAGCGCCCGTGTCAGCTTTTCCATCCTGGATCAGGGTGGAGGTGGCAGCAGAACCAGCAGGGCTTTTTCCTAACCTTTTTAAAAATCCATCTGCTTGAGCACCAGTGCTGTTTACTAACAGCTGAGCACATAGGATGAGCTCACACGCGTGTGTGTATGTGCTTCATGACAGTAGAAGGAGTTTGAGACACGGACGCAGATGCATCTTTCAAAATGGTAAAATCCACTGCAGAATAACTAGAGAATATATATTTTAAATAGTAGTAGTCTGAGTTGGTTGTATAAACTGTTATATCGTTATATGCTTCTTTGTGAGCATTTAATGTGTCTTTAAAATGTCCAACAGCACTGGCAGATCTGTAATGACTCTGATGGTTAACATGCTTGTGCGATAGTTCATGAGCTTTTATTAGCTCACTCAATTTTCCACACTTACTTAAAAAGAGCAAGGGACAGAGGGGGAGAAGGAGGGTTGTTATTTTATATACCCAGCTAACAAAAATATGTTCTGAGAACGTTTTGTTAATGTTCCCATTAAGTTGTGAAATTCTGAAAGTTCTCTGAACATTCGAAACATCCAGTTTTTAAAAATGTTCATTCTTGGTTACATGAACGTTAGAGAAAATATTAAGGGAACATTCCATTTGGTTGTTTTGCAAACATTATGGGAATTTTAATTTTGAATGTTCTCAACAGGTAAAAATTTTTTCAGAAAAATGGTGTATAAATAACATCAAACTAACGCTTTTCAACATCATTAAAGACCAGATAGCTTTGAACAAATGTTCTGTTAATGTTACTGGAAGAACGCTTTGAGAGAACCTTACCAGAACATTCAGAGAAAGTTTGCTGTTAGCTGCATATGTTTAATGTGGAGGGTCTATTTGACCTTCAGCAGTCTTTTGTGTGACCGTGTGTTTGCTTGAAGGTCTTTCTTGAGGTCGATTTTGTTTAATGGTTGTCAGAAATGGCATTTGAGTGAGCTGCAGTTTTGGCCGATCATACTGACACACCTCTGTAAGCTTATTGGGCTTAATGTGCTTTTCCTCTGAGCCATTGTGTAGTTGTTGACCCAGTTGGCTTGGCTGTAGTTTTCCTGTTTGGGCCCCAGTGTGGCATTATTAGCAGAGCAAAGACAGAGATGGGCCCAAACATAAACCTGCCCTAGAGAATGAATTGCACATGCAGATAGCGTTGTTTATTTGCACAAGCTGTCTGAGCAAGAAATAGGACAAGAATTGCGCAAATACACCCCCCAAAAATAGATAATTTGCGAAATTTTGTGAACACAAATTTGCCCATTGTGCAGGCCAGTTCTGCAAGCCAGACACCCAAATCACCCTTTTAAAATGGTCATTTTAAATCATTTTAGATATAATGCTCTTCTCCATCATTTGATCACCATTTTATTCATTACTGCTGCCATGATCTATTAATTATATACTATTTTAGTGTTAATATTTTGAATTAGCTTATATTTTCAGTGAATATTAATTTTAGTTTGTTTTAGTCTTTTTATGTGCTTTTGTCATTTTTATTAATATTTCGGTAACACTTTACAATAAGGTTAATTAGTTAACATTAGTTAACTACTTTAGTTAACATGAACTAAGAACAATACTTCGACAGCATTTAGTCGAATGTTAATTTCAACATTTACTAATGTATTATTAAAATCAAAAGTTGTGCTTGTTAACTTTAGTTAATGCACTGTGAATTAACATGAACTAACAATGAACGTCTGTATTTTCATTAACTAAGATTAATCAATACTGTAATAAAAGTATTGTTCATTGTTTGCTCATGTTATTTAATACATTAACTAATATTAACTAATGGAACCTTATTGTAAAGTGCTACCAATATTTCTATTTAGCTTCATTTTAACTTCATTTTTAGTCATTTTAGAGACACTGCAGGTGAATAGGGTAAACAAATATAGTTATCGCCTTACTTACCCAGTTGATTGATTACATTGATAATTGCAAAAAAAAATGTATTACAAGTTTTCTAAAATGTTAGGTTTAAATATGCAAATGATGCATTATTGAATGAAATATGTGCTAATTTGCATACATTTATAGTACTAAAATCTAATCACTGGATAAAGTCAGTTTCAAAATTCTTGTTTAATATTTTTGACATATTAGTGTCAAATGTTTTTACTGAGGGAGTTTTGGGTAACTCATTTTTGTCACTCCGTAATTCAGAAAATACTTAGAACAGACAGAAAACAATATATTTTCACAATTTTGGGGGAAATAAAATGTTGTATATAATCAAGCAAATTATATATGAATAAATACCTTTGTAAAAAACCTTCAGGATATAGACAGGTAAAAAAACAGTAAAGTTTGGTGTGTGTAAGTGCTACTGAAGTGGAGATTTATAGCTCAGTGTAGGAGAAAAAACTCATTTTGAGAAAATGGCCTTTAAAAATATGCATTGTAATTGAAATCTATTGACAAAAATAGATCAAGTGCTATAAAAGAAACAATTAACAGTGTTGTTTGGATATTTTCTTTCCACTAGTCTGATTATTATTATTATAATTATTAAAAATTTTTTTTTTATTGTTTTAGTTAACAACCTTGGCCATAATCAGTGTCATACAAAAGCCTTGATTTAGCAGATAATTGTGAAACTGACTGTATCCAGTGTTTAGATTTTAGTACTAGAAATGTATGCAAATTAGCGCATATTTAATTCAACAATGAATAATTTACAAATTTAAACCTAAAATTTTAGAGAACTTGTAATACAAAAACTGTTTGCATTTATCAATGCAATCAATCAACTGGGTAAATAAGGTGATAACTATATAATACTGCAGTGTTATTTTTGCCACGCAAAATTATTTCAGTTCTGCACTGAAATATGCTATGTTAAATGTGACCTGAATTAAAATTCTCTTCATAAAATGAATATTTTTTCACCTTTAAAATCTGATCTAAAACTGTAAAACCTGCAGTGTAGAATTAGTTGAATTCTATATTAGCACCAATTAGACTAAAGTTCAGCTAATAAACCATTTTGCTTCTTGAGAGAATGTGATTGTTATAAATTGATTAAAAATAAATGGATTACACATTAGTATCTTTAATATCGCTGTTGTCATTTTCTAAAGTATTTTACCATGTTTAAAGGAAGTTTTTAGCACTCTGCCTTGTGTTAGCAACTCTGCTTTATACTAAAAACACCCTATAAATGTGGTACAATGTACCCTTTAATCACCTGTTATTTTAATAATCTTGTCTGTATCTTTGTGGTTTTCCCACAGTGTGCCAATGTTTCTCTGTGTTAGAGGACGTTGCGTTGGCTCACAGTCTTCAAGAACAGGAAAGTGAGTATAAGCATCTTTTTCCTGTAATCTTGCTCATCCTTCCTTTTTACTGAGTTAAAATCGACCTGATTGATCTTTATCATGTCAGTTGAGCAGTTCTACAGCACCAACATCCAGAAGAACCAGGCGGTGCAGAACGATGTTCGTTTGGCCCGGAGGCTGCAGGAGGAAGAGGAACAGCGAGCAGATCTCCGCCGGGACCTGCGGCAGCTGTAAGCATCGTCAGGCCTCGACACGTGTCCCGAATCACTCAGTCAGCAACATGGCAAAACCACAGACATTTAGGATATTCACATTACTTTGTGGAAACAGATGCGTTGACTCATTTGTGTTGCGTAACTTGATTTGCTTGTATATTGTGAAAAACCACAGGGAAAAATGTTTAGAGCTTGAGAGTAAAATTAGCTTGGCATGATTCACTAGAGGTTTTTTTCTCCACTGATTTGCAGCACTTGTATGTTGTTGTTGTTTTTTAAAGATTTTTCAATTTTTATGCTCACCAAGGCTGCATTTATTAAGGCATCCTTGCTGAACAAAGTTGTTTTTTTCTTCTTTTTTAAAAAAAATAAGCAATTGACAACCAAAGTTTATATTATAAATGTCATATTAAGTTAAACTTTGTCCTGTTTACAGGGAGGAAGAGGACTGCAGATATGCACAGATGATCCAGGAGGAGCTCCAGAGGTGTGCGGAGGAGGCCAGGAGGCGAGAGAAAGAGGATGAGGTGCGTTTCATTAAAACATGATAAAGATAAACCTGCAAAAACAGATGAAACTATATAGATTCTTAGATTTTCTCAAGTAAATGTGTTCTAAGTGGTTGCTCACTGTTAGTTGAAAATAGTGGCAGTAGCTTTGATTTGTTTGTATAAATATCTGATATTTAGATCCATGATTATCATCATCATGTGTTTGGTATCATACATTTTGCTAAGATGATTGTCTCTTTTAACTGAAAGGCAGGACTTTTATTTCTGCAGTCACTGTATTGAATGTTGTGATTTCTCCCATTCATTTTTGTACAAAAATTACATTTTTTACATTTCTTACTGTCACTGAAAAATACACAGGAAAAAATGCACTGTACACTGTGTATTTGAAAGTTGTAAATAAAAATCATTGGATTATTTTTTGCAAAAAAATTAATAAAAATGATTGTGTAATTTGGATTACGTAATTAGATTCCAAAAGTACTTGTAATTTAAATTATATCACAATGCTCATAATCAGAATACAGTTACTTTTTATAGGTTACATGATTACATATTATTACACAATGGCAGTAAATTATTCATTTATTCAATTTGATTTGCCCTAATTCTTCTTTTTTTTCTCTCTTAAATTTTCCTTTCTAAAATTCCACTGCTTTTATAAATTTGGAAAGTCTTCAAGCTTTTCATCAACTCAGAAAACTCCTGTAGTTCATTCATAAACCCTGGCATAATGTAAAGTTTAATACACTTCATGATGTTGATAACAAAGAATTGAATATATTTTAGGTCAAAAGTAATCAAAAAGTAGTCAGAATACATTACCTGTGTAATCCAGTAGATTACGTTACAAACTATATTTTCCGCCGTGTAATTTGTAATCAGTAACAGACTACAATTTGTAAGTAATCTACACAGCTCTATCTGTTGTTAATTATCTGTCCGTTCATGTTAAGCTTATTAAAACACCTGTGTGGAGTGGCAGTTGTGTAGAGATGCTTTTGGACAGAAGAATAAAGGAGAGAAAGAACATAATAGACAGAAGAGAGTGAGAAGACTGGGGCCCGACTGGGATCTTGCACTCTGATATCCATTGGCTTCAAGTGTTCCATTATGTCCTTTATTTAGCTGTTGGGCGACATTTCTGCCGCCTAAAGGAGCAGCTTTGTCATCTTTGTTGTCAGGAGTGGTTTTTGAAAGTGTTCCCATGGCGTGTCCGGGGTGACGAGTGGTTTGTCGCTGAGGAGGTGGACGTCATCTGGGAGGCCTCGTCCCGCCGGATGCTTCAGTGGTGAAACAGTGAGGTTCTGTATTTGTGGAGGCAGTCTGTCTGGAGCCTTTTATTCCACCCTTTAGAAAGCCGTCTTGAGGAAGTAATGGTCTATAGTACTCTAGTATAGTATAGGCTTTGATATTTTATTTTTAATGCAGTGACACATTATCGATTGTGTCCACTTTTTCCTGATTAAAGGCTACTCCTAGTGTTGCCTTTAATCTCTCTCGTTGTTATTATTTTTACTTTTTTTTTTTACATTTACGTTTCCTAGTTTAGTGGTCAAAATATCATAAACATCTCAGTTGTTATTGTCTATGAATTAAAAAACAGGGACATCAAATTTTTTAATGTTTTTTGTTTTTAATTGTTTTGTGTTTCATAAACTGTCATGTGGGTCTGACTGACCCTCAACTGCATATAATTGGTTTTAATTTTAATTCAACAAAAATCACATTATGAAAAATAGTAAATAGTAAACCATTGCAAATAGCAGAATGATCAAAACAATATATATATATATATATTTAACAAAATTATGACTTTACAAAAACACATTGCAAAAATAAAAAAAACATTTTTACATTTTAATTAAAAAAGAAATATATATATTTGTTAATTTTCTAATTACTGTGTATATATTAATTTTATAAAACTGTGAATATAATGTAAACAGTAATTACAGCTTTTTTAATAATTTTTTTTATGGTTGTGCTTTTGGAAATGGAATTCAATATTTTTATTAAGATTTTATTCATTTTTATATTTAAACTTGTATGCATAATATGCATAATAATTAAATGCATAATAAATAACATGTAAAGGTATAAAAAAAGTAAGTTGAATAATTGAATTTAATAACAACAACAATAATATTAATTTATTATAATGTAATATTTTTTTTATTTTTATTAAGATTTTTATTTGGGGCTATTTTTAATTTAAGCTAATTTTGAGGACAAATGTGGTTATTTGATTTTTTAAATTAAAATGTATTTTTCATTTATTTATTTATATTTATGTAAATATATTTATTATTTACTGCTGGTTGATTAGTTAATTTGCTGGTCATCCTGTTTTACATCAGGTACTTCAGGTGTTTTTGTTTTTCTGCTAACGGTTTGCAGCCTGTGTGCTTCAACATAAGAGGACGCCCATCAGCACCTGCCCTGTTTGTTAGCTGCTGGTGTTTTGTCTGATGTGGGCTGTAGTTGTGCTTGAACACCTGGTGTTGACTGTCCTCTCTGCCTCGCGACGACAGTATTAGACTGCAAATGGAGCGGTGTAGTGGAGTAGAAGGGATTTGTACTGGTAATTGACTTCCTGCATTTCTGCCAGCCTGTGAACAAAGTCTATCTGTGCATGTCCAGTGGAGCTAACAGCCCTTTCTTACTCTGCGTGTAAAATCAGCTTTCCAGTAAGGGCTAAATGTAGTCATCTACATCTTGATAGTTTATTGGTGTTCTCGTAACTGCTGGTGATATTTTCCTAGAATCTTTATCTGTGTGACCTCTGGCAACACTTTGTCAATTATTTTAACACAGTGCTAACTTCAACAGAAAACTCATATAGCACACAAGAGAGGAACACTGCTGGCAAGGCAAGTGTATTTAGATATCTCATTATGTAATTAATTAAAATAACTGCTATATATATGTATATGTATGAAGAGTTTATTTGCAAAAACAGATAACTCCATTTTTTTAATTTTCAAAAATCATGTTTTTATGTTATTGTGTTTTATTGTGTTAGTTAGCTGTATTTTTTAGTTATTTTTTTAACCTAATCAAAATAACCCAACTGCAGTTTGATTGAGATTAATGGGAATGAACAATGAAAAAACAAGCTTTTTTAAAATTGTTAAAAACGGAGTTATCTGTTTTTGCAAATTAACTCTTCATATATATATTTGTTGATGCATTTTTGTGACTTTTTTTATTTTTTATATTTGCATTTATTTGAATGCCAAAGAGAGGCCCTCATTATACTGTTTATGTGTGTGTTGGGTGGACCGGTCGTCCACCAGAATGGAAACTTTCACCAGAGCTCTGCACAATGAGAAATGCCTCACCATAGTGCTGAGGGCACATTGATGATCTCCTCAGTCAAGTCAAGTCACCTTTATTTATATAGCGCTTTTAACAATACAAATTGTGTCAAAGCAACTGCATATCAAAATAGGAAAATAGTGTGTCAATAATGTAAAATAACAAGATTAAACACTCAATTTTCAGTTAAAGGCATTTGATTATTGAATTCAGTGATGGCATCATCCAGCTCAGTTCAGTTCTAAAAGTTTCTGTTCAATCAAGTCGACGATATCGCTGGAAATGAAGTGTCCCCAACTAAGCAAGCCAGAGGCGACAGCGGCAAGGAACCAAAACTCCATCGGTGACAGAATCCAGGCTCAGCTGAAGAAACCAGGCTCAGTCGGGGGGGCAGTTCTCCTCTGGCCAGACGACCCAGCAGTTCAATTCCAACTGCTGCAAAGTCAGATTGTAAGGGCTCAACTGGTTCCAGTGGTCTTTTCCCGATGGCTGTCTAGGTGACGGGGTCCTCACTGGTGTTCTGTCTCTGGGGCTCATCTAGGTGTCCTGGTCTCCGCTGACGTTCAGAGGTTGTAGAGGTCATCTCTAGGTGCTGATCCACCATCTGATCTGGTGACTGCAGTGACCTCGGAATAAGAAAGAAACAGACTAATATTAGCATAGATGTCAATCTTCTTACGATGTAACAAGTACATCGTTTGTTATGGGAAGTGTTCCCGGTTCCGGTTGACCTAATTAATGCAGCCTAACAATCCTTTAACGGATTTGAATATTAGAAGTGTATTATGTGTAAGCCAGGTTAAAGAGATGGGTCTTTAATCTAGATTTAACTGACAGAGTGTGTCTGCCTCCCGAACAGTGTTAGGTAGATTGTTCCAGAGTTTTGAGATCGCAGCAGACATGAAGGACTATAATGCGATAAGAGCTCGCTCAAGTACTGAGGAGCTAAACCATTCAGGGCTTTATAAGTAATTAACAAGATTTTAAAATCTATACGATGTTTAATAGGGAGCCAGTGCAGTGTTGACAGAACTGGGCTAATGTGGTCATACTTCCTGGTTCTAGTAAGAACTCTAGCTGCTGTATTTTGAACCATCTGTAATTTGTTTATTTAGCGTGCTTCAGTCTGTAGGACACTAGTTTGCCCCAAAAAAAACTAACAGCTTTAAGACTGGAATACCCATGAGCCCACATAACAGCATCATCTGTTGTGTTTATTTGTGTAGTAATTGTATTGACTTTCCCATGGGGAATTTTCTGTTTATTTACAAGAAATACAGTACATGCTTTACAGTGGACAAAAAAATCCCCCTCTGGTGAATGTCCAGACATCTTGTTGATCAAAGGTCTTATCTGAATGATAACACATTGCTAATATTTTGACGTCATTTACCTTAAAACTAAACTCTGTTTGGCTCACAAACACTAGGACCCATGAGTTGTGTTGTGTTGTGTTCCAACTGTCTGGAAAATACTGAATAAATAGTATGAGCTACTTTTAAGGTGCTCTGTTGACATCCTAATCTTGTTCTGTTTATAGATTTCAGCTTTTTGGTTCTGCTTTTTTGATTTAGACCCACATGAGGGTGAGTAAATGATGACTATATACAGGTATATTTCTGGATGAACTGGCCGTTTAATAGTGTGACATTTAAAGCACAAGCCTCATTACTGTCCTCTAGTGGACCAATGAAGTATATACTTCATAGTGTGTGTTATTTATTTATTTGTTTTATTTATTTATTTATTCCCAGTTAAGGAAACCACTTTAAATGAACTTCTATTGTGATCTGCATTTTTAATGTTGATTATTTTTAATGTGTCATCTCACTTCCTGTCTTTATTTCCCATATTTAGCCACCCATTTCCTGTTGCTTAAGACGTTGGTGTAGAAAAAAAATACCCATTCTTTTTATGTTTCCTATTCTGTTTCATTTATAAAGGGTTACAAAACCAGGACAAAAGTGTCATTGTGTCAGTTTAAGTGTCAGATCTGAATAATAGGACAAAAATGTACCATGGTAATCATATTTTCTGCCAAAATACTACAGTTGATGTTTCTCAGGTTTAGTTTTCACGTTCACAAATTCTGAATTACAGTAGTGTGGTTACTGTGGTATTTTGGTGGAAAATGGCTCTAAGATCAAAGTCAGGCGAATATTCTCAGCGCTGCTGCTCAGTATGACGATGTTATTATAATGTGTTAGCGCTCGTGTGCTCTGTGTGGTTTTATTCCGTGATGTCGGTCTGTAAATGAGGTCTGAAGGACTCAGCAGATCTCAGGCGAGGTGTCCTGTGGGCATCACACGTATAGTGTGTGTGTAGGTGTGTGTCTGTGTGTGAGCTGTACTTTCCACAGGTCTGGCCTGCAGCTCCTCTGGTGGGTGTAAGCCTGCTTTTTTGTGACTGTTTTGAGTGACTTCATGATGGAAGATTCACGGCCCACTTTGACACCTCTGCTGTGTGATATTAAACTCAGACCAAAATGTGTGTGTGTGTGTGTGTCTTAAACTGAGGTCTTACTTTAAGACCTTTTAAAGTAAGTTCTTAAAGTAAGACCTTTCTCCATCCTGATGCATAGAGATATATTCAGTTTGGCCATTATCACTTCGGGCCTGTCAGTTGTGCATTGCTTAAAGCCAATGTCAGTTTTAAAATAAAATATACATTTACTTTATTTGACTGTATTATTTCTATTTTTATTCTTATTTTATTATATTTTTTATTATACAGCATTTTGGTACACTGTGTTTTTAAAGTGATTTATAAATACATTTTATTTGATAATCTATGGAAGCCCTCAAAATAAAAAAAGTAAAAAAAATAATAATAATTGCAAGGTTATATTTCACAATTCAGACTTTTTTCTTGCAATTCTGAGGGAAAAATCAGTACTGTGAGACAAAAAATGTCTGAATTGTGAGATATAAACTGGGAATTGTTAGAACTCAGGTCTGCTACTCAAACTTTTCTGAGAAGATAAGTCAGAATTGTGAGATGAAAAAGTCAAAATTGATCCAAAATGTGCAATTCTGAGAGGAAAAATAAGAATTCTGAGATAAAAATTCAAAAGTACATTTTTCAGTTTCAGTTATGATGTTTATTAAGCTTGTTTCCACCATGGGATAAAAATGAAGAAAATAACTGAGACTTTTTATCTCACAATTCTAACTTTTTTCCCTCAGACAGATATAAACTTAAAATTGCATTTCTGAGAAGAAAACTCTGAATGTGAGATAAAAATCTGCAATTGCCTGTTTATTTTTATTCTGTGGTAGAAACTAGCTTCCGTAGAAATAACTGTACAGTATTACGTATAAATGTCCCTGGTTTTATTTAAAATTATTTGTAAACATTATTTTGAAGAAATAAATGCAAAACGTAACAGCGGTCCATTTCAGCTGATGCCACCAAGCTTTCTTATTAACTTTTTGCAATCCAATCAAATTCCAATAAATGAATCCAAGTTCCTGCTCACATTTATGTCAGACTCGGTTGAAAATAAGTCACATTATGGATGTGTTGTATGTTTGTTGTTGTTGCTCTTAACAGTTATGGTTATACTGGACTGTTAAAACATGCATCGTTCAGTTTATTACTGAATATGTGTGTGAATTGTTTTCTCAACAGGAAATCGCTAAACAGCTACAGGAAGAAGAAGAAATGGAGATGAGACGGCAGAGGGTTGCTGCTGGTAACAATGCCAATGACTGTGTTTCTCCACTCTGTGAAGGTAACTGTTTTTTCTCACAAATGCTTGATGTGAATGCAGGCATCACATGTTGCACAACTGGTTTTGGTCTCCCTCCTTCAGGTTTGGGAGTCTGGGAGCAGGTGCTTCAGGATGCCGAGCTGGCCCGTAGACTTCAGGAGGAAGAGGACATGCTGCCTCACAGAGAGGTATGTTATATTGAATGCTTACAGTCACTGGAGGTCTGCTACTCGAACTGAGTCTGGTTTCAGACCAGGATGGGGTTCGTTTTTCTATATCTTCAGGTTTGTGTAGGGTTTGGGACCAGTATTACTTAACAACACTAGTAGTATTCATTATCCTGTCTTTTTGTTCAGCAGATTCCTCAGAGCTCTGGATCAGAGGTGGATTTCATTGCGGCCCAAGTAGCCCAAGATGAGGTAGAAACATCATCAGGATAACTGGACTGATAAATTGATAAACAGATCGATACCAATTGTAATAAACAGCTCCATATTTTCATTTAGTGGAGATATAACTAAGTTTAAACTACTACTTCTTGATTCTCAAACGGTTAAGTAAATATCGGCTGAGATGATGCAACAAATCTCTGTAACTCCTCTGTACATCGATGCTCATCAGGAGATCGCCCACTATATGCAGCGCCATCAGAGAAGAGTCAAAAACCATCCACAAGACCTAGAGATCCAGACCAGACCTGCTGAACCAAGAGATGAAGCAAACACCACAACCAGGAAGGTCTGAATCAACCTCATTCACTTCACACATAAACATTTTTAAGAATACAAGATCATTTTCATGACAACCTCAGTCATTGTATTGTTTTTATATAAGAGTTCTGCTAAGTAAAACATGTGGATGCATAAACATTTCCAATATAGGTACTATATGAAGGGATAGTTCACCCAAAATTGAAAATTACCCCATGATTTACTCATCCTAGGTGTATATGACTTTCTTCTTTCAGACGTATCGGATATATATTAAAAATGTCCTGGCTCTTCCAAGCTTTATAATGGCAGTGAATGGGTGTTGAGATTTTGAAGGCCAATAAAGTATGTCCATCCATCATAAAACATGCCTCACAGGTCTCCGGTGGGGTGAATAAAGGCCTTTAGAAGCGAATTGCTGCATTTGTGTTAGAAAAATATCTATATTTGAAACGTTATAAACCATTATCTCTAGCTTCCACTTACTGTCGTACACGTTTTCACGAGAGAGTGGTGTTCCAGCAGATGACATAGGTGTAGCATAAGTTCCAGTGAGAATATGCTAGTCTCGCGAGAACCAAGTTTTGTTTACAGCAAAGGAAAACCAGTCTCCTCTTGGCTTATATCAAAATCCTCCGACATTTTTCTTTACAAATCCTCGTTTTGTACTTCTAATTTGTAACTGGTGTTTTGTTTTGTTCTCTCCTCTGCGCTTCTGCGTTCGTCACTGCATTCGCTATTTCGCTTACGTTCAACGTCATCTGCTGGAACGCCACTCTCTCGTTGACGCGCGTTCCACAGTTAGCAGAAACTAGAGATTACGGTTTATAAAGTTGTAAATATCGATATTATTCATACACAAATTCATCGCTTTCACATCGCTTTTTTTTATTATAAGGCCTTTATTATAATAATTATTGTAAAGTATTATAGTATATTTATAGTAATTTTCATTTTTGGGTGAACTATTTTGGGTGAACTAAGCACACAAGGTTTTTGTGTGTGTGTGTGTGTGTGTGTGTGTGTGTGTGTGTAAATGTATATGGAAGCTTGTTTTCAGCACGAGATAAAAAATAAATTAATTGACTTCATATCTTGCAATTCTGACTTTTTTCCCCGCAATTCTGAGTTTATATCTGGCAGTTATGACTTTTTACTTAGAATTACATGTTTATGTCTTGCAATTGCAAGTTATAAACTCACAACGGCAAATTAACATGCAATTCTGAGTTTATATCTCACATTTTTTTTATTATTGTGAGAAAAAAATCTGAATTGTGAGATAAAATGTTGCAATTACCTTTTTTATGTGGAATGACATTTTGTTTGCAATTTGTTTCACATTTCTGTTTTTGTGTAAATGGACATTTTGTAATTTAGTTTGACATTTTGGGCCGTGTTGTCTCAATTTCAGTCTCTTCAGATGTTACGCGAGAGGCTGAACTCAGACGGACTGCATTCACCTGTGGAAGAGGAAGACTATACCATTGAAAGCCATCTAGCAAGCCCATCATGCACTGCACTGTAAGTCACACAGTCTTTATCACACACATTCACACATTCTCAAAAACGCCTTTCAACACATACAGTATCTTCATCTCTTTTCAGCCGAAACCAACAAATACACAATATTGCAGAAGAACTGGACCCAACGTTCAAGGCTAGGAAGCGTGAGAGCCAAATTTCCACCAGCCCCCCGTCAGGTATGAACACACTGTTATATAAGGAAAGTTCAATAAGTGTATTTTTGCCACATCAGCAGCCATTTCCTGTTTTCTCAGCAGGTCTGTGTTTGGCCCCTCGTAACCCGCACAGTATCTTTTATGACTATTTACCAGAACCCACCTTCATACCACCAACTAAAAGGCAGAGCGACAAAGCAGGACGTCACAAAGCCAAAGACAAGAAAGAGAACTGTAAACAGCAGTGAACATGTGACTAAGTCACATAGTTAGTGTTGTCTTTTGAGTGTTTAAAGAAGTATTGTAGAATCCAATTTATGGACACAGATTAATCTGATAGACCTGAGTAACAATTCATGGTTTCATTATGTTGTTGTATGATGACGGCACCAAGGGAGATGTGCGTAATTTAAGATAAGCACTTACTTTTAAACTAATAAAATACACAGAGGCAAAGTTTCTTCATTATATGATAATTAAAAACCTGTTTTAAATGTAGGGTAGGTGATTTCGAAGAGGCTAGCGATAGCAAGCTAGCTTTGAAAGCATAAGATCCCACCCTCCCTGCAAATCACTCTCCAGAGCCACGCCTCCTCCAAAACACATGACACAATGAGAGATGGCATTGGTGGAGGGTTAAATGCATAATATTACAATAATAACACCTTTCATCCTCGGTTGATCTGCAATAGCGCAATGTAACGTGCTGATGACGTATCATGTCTGCGCGAACAGGGTGCGCGGAGGTGCACAAATACATACGTTAACAGGTAGGACAGCCTATCGAAGCCTTCGGACCGAGGAATATGATTGGACGAACATTTTATGGTCCCACTCCTTCCACAGACAATATAAATAAATATAAATACATTTAGACTATGTAACTTGGTGATTGCTATCAGGATGTGAAGAGACTTTCAACCAGCACAACAAAAATGTTTTTGAACCAAATCACCTACCCTGCCTTTAAATGCCTGTATTACAGTTTTTTTCATCTTCAGGTATATGTTTAGTCATTTAATGTACATGCAGTGGAATAACATATTTGTTAACTAAAACACTAAAACAAAAATTGTTAAGAAGACACCATAGATCTTTTATTTTATGTTTTTATAAGGGATGTAATGCCTTCTTTCTGCTATTTTTGTGTTGTACCATACAATCGCCTTATTTCCGCATTTCCCAAGGGTTTTAGTGCACATTTGTTTTGTAAATGCGTGTTCCTCATTTTCAATTCTAAAAAAAGAACAGCAAGTCTGTGTTTACTGATATTATTGGGAAACATTCATCTGAAGTTCAGAGGTCAGAAAGAAGTCTTTTACCAGAATGTGAAGATTCAGGGGTTTTGCAGTTGGAAATTTAGTGGATTTAAATGAATGCTATGCAGGGGAATTCTGATGGTGTTGAAATAAAATATCATACACCGTCACATCCTGACAGCCCACAATATTTCAGAACAGAGGTCTCTGCACCCCCCACACATACTTTAACCTTTTGTGCATGTGCAGCGTGGCGATGACATCAGCCGCATGAACGCCTCTCTGTTCTGAAAGACTAAAGATCAACTGAACACATGCTGAGTCAAGATATATCATATTTGAGGATGTCCGGGTTTTGTTTTGTTTTGTATTATGTGTTAACATCTTACATATTTTCATAATAAAAGTCATCTGAGCACAATTTGAGCATGAATGCCTCTTTTCTTTAAGGAAAAGTGGGCAACTGAACTTGTATGAAGTGCAGAGGTCTCATATTTGTTTTTTTTCTTTTTCTTTTTTTGTAACATTTTACTTGTTTTTCATAATAAAAGTCATTTGAGCACATTTCGAGACTGACCAGCTCTTTTCTGAAAGTCTAAAGAGCTACTGAACTCGTACTGAGTTTGCAGGTCTCATATTTGAGGACTTTTTGTCTTTTGTATAATGTGTGTTAACATGTTACGTGTTTTCAAAATAAAAATCATCTGAGCACATTTTTAGCATGAAAAATGCCCTTTTCTTAAATGGAAAGAGGGCATCTGAACTGAAGTTTAAATGTCTCATATTTGATTTTTTTCCTCTTTTTCATGTTAACATCTTACTATTTCTATAATAAAAGTCAACTGTGCACATTTTCAGAAAGGTTTGCTTCTTAGCAGTAAACTAAGTACAACATTTATTGTTTCAGAACACGGGCATAATATGAAAACATGGTACATTCAACATCTTAAATACTTATGCTACTTTTTAGTGGCAACAATATGTCACAAACATCATGAATACAGTTTTAATGACAGGATTCCAGTAGAATTCACTAAATAAATTACACATTACATAGACATTATACATATCTGCATATAACTACAAAAAAATGCTCATTTATGTTCAGCTTGCTACACAACACAAGTTCATGCTTCCAAAGGCCCGATATCCTGTGAGACCAGCGAGGCCGTCGAACTCTGATTGCTATCGCCGTGTTCCTGCTGAGGAAAACAGAAGCTGGGCTCATCAAGAAGAGACACTTGAGTCTGTCCTCCTTCTGAGCAAAAGACACACAGAAAGACATGTTCATGTTAGAAAGATAGGAAGATACAAGAGCTCTCCAACAAACCTATGTGCTGAATAACTAAAAAAAGCACAAAAAGATGTTTAGTTAAGTTTATTTATTTTTAAAGCACATTTTTACAACCGAGGTTGCCCGATGTTTACCTTCAAGAGTTTCCTTTTCAATATGGGGTTTCTGAGTGGCCTTTCCTCTTCTCCACTCCAGGAAGAGGATTGTAGCAACAGGTATTGCTATGCAGATGAGCCCAAAGATGATGAGAATAACAGTGACATCTGTAGCAAAGAGCAACAATGGCAATGGAAACAAAATTTGGTTTTCCATCTTTTAAAAGGTAATCTTACACACACACACACACACACATCCTCCTATGATGTCTGTTATCAGTGAGGACTCACTATCAATTTGAACGTGGTCACTATTATGGCCACATAGTTTCTGCTATTTATTTCTGTCATTCATACCACTTTCTCCGTCACTTGCTGGCAACACTGTTGGTTTGGTGTCTGGTTTAGGGCCACAGGTTACATCTGCGTATGCATTTCCAGGCACAATTATTTGATGGTCTGGCTGCGTACATCTGTGGGTTGAGAGATACATTGTTTAGCATTGCTTGTGATACATAGCTTCATGAATAGTTGAATGAAAAGATGCATCATACTTGGTCCAGTTTACGCAGTATTGATGGATCTTGTCATTGTACGTCCTTGGAGGACATGGCTCACAGCCTTGTGAATTCATACAAGAAATATCTTTCAGTCAGATGCGTTTTTGTTTTTGTAATTCAAAAGACTGATCGGTTATGTCTATTCAGACTCACCTGCTACATTGGGCTGGTGTCCCTTGCCACACTCTTCGATGCAGCTAGAGCATTTGTCATTAGCACATCGATATCCCGGTTTACACTCACAAACTGTGTCACTGCTGGCAGTGCAATTCACCTTCACCTGCCTGTTTTTACCTGGAGCAGAGGACAGGAGCGAGACCTCATCAAAACAAGCAGCTACATTTATCATAGTATTCAAATTTGAATCTCATCTATGTGACACTAGATGTGAATCGCATAGAACCAAACATGTTCTCGGCTCCTAATGTGAACGATCCTGTTGCTGTTCAAACTTAAAAGCATACACAATTTTTTGTCATGCCTAATTATGCCCAAAATCATATTTTGTGAAGATAAAATTTCCAATTTTGGGTCAGTCTATTAACTATGAAGCTTGTTTGCAAAATAAATAATAAAGTAATTGTGACATTTTAGCTCAAACTTTTTATTTTTTTCCTCGCAGTTGTGAGTTTATATAGTAATATCTCTGTACAGTTCTGAATTCTAAATCACAATTCTGAATTCCGAGATATGTCGAGAATAAAGGTCAGAGTTGTAAGACAAAAGCTGCGATTTCATTTATTTGTTTTTGTTTGTTTGTTTTTCTTACTGGTTTGGAACGACATGAATCTGAGTAATTAATGACAGATTTTTATTTTTGGGTGAACTATCCCTGTAATGCTTCACAACACTGACTTTTTGGCTCGCAATTCTGACTTTCTGCCTCACAATTCAGACTCTTTTTATAGCTAGGGTAGGCAAAGTTTTCATATACATTTTTTGTTATACTGGTTGAAAGTCTCTTCACAGCCTGATAGCAATCAATAATTAAAGTTATCTAAATATAAAAAAATATATAGATATCTTCTGTAGAAGACACGGGACCATCGAAATGTTCATCCAAACATTGCATGCAATAGGATGTCCAATTTGCCTGTCAACCTATATATTTGCATACCTCTGCGCAGCCAATAGCGAGAGTTTGGGGCGTGGCTACTGTGACAGGCTGAGGCACAGGGTGTTTAGCCAGTGGGGAAAAAGACATTCAGATTCCATTAGAGATCTTACAGAAATTCGAAGACTTGCCAAAATACTCAGAGACAGAGGATAAAAAAAAGGGTAAACATTGTTTTTTACAAGGAGGAGGAATTTGATGAAATGTTTGGGTTTCAATTGATAAGAACTTGCAGAGTTTCTTCTCAAGCTGCAACCTGATTGGTCCCTTTCCCTTAGACCCACCCACACATGTAAGCATCATCAGAATATGTCATTAAAGGGCTCTTTTGGCATTTTTTTGCCAGAACACATGGACATGTAGCAGTATCGGACATTGCGATGTAAGGACGATCTGAACATCAGTTAAAAAGGAAAAATACATGGCCTACATTAAATCCTGTACCTGAACACTTATCACATATCTTGCACACCCATGGGCTTCCATCAGTGATAAAGTTGTCTTTTTCACACGGAGTACACAAAGCGTTTACATCTGGACCACAAGTAGAGACAAGACGGTTTCCTGCAACAAACACACACATACACTTTGAACATATGCAAATGAATAAAGCTTTAGTGTTAAAAAATGAACAATGAAACATTGACATATAAATTGATGAGGAATATTTAATGCACTGTTTCTAGTTGACTACTCTCATGAGTGGCATGAGTTTGTTTTTCGATTATTATGCTTATTTGTAGTATAGGAAAAAAGAATATCCTAATTTAAATAACATATTAATTAAAATAACAAATTAAAGAAAAAATGAAACATACAAGCATCTTCACAAGTGGACTTTTGAACCTCACTCTGAATTCTACATCAGACCGAGTCTCCTTCCGGTGATAATACAGCTCTGCTGCACGATAATCAAACCGAAAGTGAACCTCAGATGTGGTTTTTAATCATATGATCACACATGATCATGAGGGAAGCTGAGACACACTTTATATTACATTCTTCATATGTATTTAGAGACAGACTAGATACTATGAACTACATTTCTATTGACTCGTGTGCTTGACAACACTGTCATTAATTATCTCCTAGTAATTAATTAATTATAATAATTTCTCCATCACCTCTCATGAAAATATAAAATGCATTCAAAATCATATGCCAGAAATTAACTAGATAAAAATTATTTTAATTTACTTTGATATTAGAGGTTGCTGGTTAACTATGTGCTAATTGTTATTAATAGTAATTAAATGTGTTAAAGTATTACAAAAACCATAATTTCCATTGAGACAATCTCTCTACATTAAACATTTCCTTTCTTATGTGACCTTTTTTGTATTACTAAATCTTACTAAAATACTAAATTTTACATTGTACTCTCTAAGTATATCATGGTAATAAGTATTTTTTCTCTATTTCTTCTTTTCCCTCTCTTTTTACCCATTTTTTTTTTTTTTTTTTACCAAATGCCCCTTTTATAAGCCTTTTATAATGGGCTTGGGGCTAAAAGGGAAAAAAAATATTTCAGTATGATTTTTATTTATTTTTTTACAAAATTTGTGTCAAATTATTCCTATGGGAATTTTGCACATCGAGCAAAAACATAAGCAAAAAGTAATTATTAAACTATTTACTTTTACTAGCCAAAGGTCAAGTCAAGATCTGTAGTTTAAAAGCATATTTATATTGCTTGCCATACATACATTTATATATAGTAGTCAACATTTGAAGTGGATCAAAAAGTTCATCAAAGTTGTCCTAAGACAAGAATGCATTTTGGTTTTAGGACAACTTTGATGAAAGGTTTTGATCCACTTCAAATGTTGACTAGTGTATATATTATCAGTCATATTATCCCAAACTCACCTGGTTTACACTGCTTACAGCACTTGTTATTGGAGTCATTCAAATCAAAGTCAAAGTCCTGACATCCAGATTCCACACTGTGTCCTGTAGCCAGAACCAGGACAGACACAGCCAGGATCAGTCCATAGAGCAGCTTCATCCTCCACGACAAGCTGTCTGTTAACACACTTCACACACACACGTCTCTGACAGAATACTGATCTGCTCTAGTGAGCTGCGTCTATACAAAGTCTGAAGAGCTCACACGTGAAACCACATTTGTAAGTTCCTCAACGTCACAAATACACCCACATGTGCGCACGTACACACACACGCACGCACACACACACACACACACACACACAAGAGGCGCATAACCTGTTTGATAGTGACTCATCAGATTTTTTGACGAGCCAATTCAAAGTACAGGGATATTCCTTTCTCTTTAGAAAAAAAATAATGTCTTTAATTTCATTTTTGAAAGGGGAACCACAACCACTGTGAAATCTATGCCATTTAACTATATTTTATATCAGGTAAAACAATGCAATTATTAACATTTACAATTGAAATCCACTGTTTTTTTCCATCCCAATATTTAAATATCATTTTCTATTGTCACATAACAAACTTGTTTTCTATTTCTGTTTAATCTTAGTGATTTAAAGTCAACATCAAAATAAAATTGACTCCATAAAAAAAAGGATTTACTTTGAAACATTTTCTCAAAAATGGCTAGTTAATATTACAAATAATTACAAAGAAACATCAAGTAACACATTGAATTACAGTAAACATAAAATTGTGATGTAGAAAGACTGAAGTAGTCTTTTCTTATAAAATATACTGCAGTAGTTTTAGCTTTATTTACAACTTTGAAAACATCTTTTTTTTTTACAGTCTTTTATTATTTCTTTATTTTTAATCTTATTTTGAATGATTCATCAGTGCACATTATTCCAAAGGGAAAAAAACTCTTAAACAACTTTCCTTTTTGACCAATGAATGTACAAAAGTAAAACGAATTGCAAACAATTTCATGCTGACTTTAAACACAGCATATTTATATAAAACGAGCCAGCCTCTAAAATTCCTTATGGTATTCAATTTTATAAATCTAGTTAAAATGAAGGTATATGTTAAAGAGTAGGTAGTATAAACATTCGGCCTTCAAAATTCAAAGACAGTCCATCCCATCTTTCAATAACACATTTAAATCAGGCATATATTACCGGTAATAGTCTTATTTTTCAAGTGTAACATCATTGCTGATGAATGTTTATTCTCTGTAAGCAGGAAAATCCCCTTTTACCTGCAGCCCTGTTTATTACAGTGACATTTACATATTTAAATATGTGGGAATTATTGTAACACTGGTGATGTCATTGTCTGGGGTTTCCTCACATCAGTGCTCCTCCTCACTTCTATATCTTCTGAATGGAGCCCTCCGTGTCTCCCTCTGCAGGCCAAAGTTGTGATTTCTGACTCCCGGTGTGAACACACTGGGCATGCTCCTCAACAGTCCAGATTTAATCTCATCGTTTCTCTTTTTCATAAGAGCCAGAGCTGGGGTCAGGGGCAGATTATCACAGTTCTGAAACACAACAGAAGTGGGTCATTTCTTAGAGTTCTAAAGGAACATCTGGCTCATTTAATCACTTTAAGCGTACCAGCCAAAATAAAATAAAATAACATTTAAATTCAATTTCTTTCATTTCAAACATTTCTTATTATTATAACTCCTGAAAACAATTGTGCTGCTTATTTAATTTAATTTAATATATTTATTATTTATTAATTTTGTTGAAATTGTTAGCAATTTATTTAATGTAATTTTTGATCAATTTATTGCACCCTTCTTGAATACAAGTATTAATTTCTTTAAAAAAAAAAAAAAAAAAAAAAAAAACGTACTGACCCTAAACTTTAGTGTGTACTTTTAAGACAGTGTGATGTTGTATATTTTAAATCTAGAATATTTCTTATCTAGGCCTCAGTTGTACATGCATTTACTGTAAACATGTTTACTGTTTACTAAAGAATAAGTTATAACTGACAACAAACATGCCACAGATGTGGTTCATGGAAATAAATTCAAAATAACAATGTTCCATTAATAATGACATGAAATATTTCAGAAATATCAGTGGTAACATGATAGTTTTTATGGCTCTTTTAATGCTAACTGTGTGTTTATCTTTTATTCTAACAGCTGGCACAGAAAGTGCATATGAATGAGAAATCTCGTTCTCTCTTACGGTGGTTCGAGCGTTTGATGCCATGTCTGAACGCTGTAAATTGAGTTCCAGTGTGGATTTGCTGACGCCTGGCGCCGGGTTGTCTGTCCTCTGCTGTCCTGAGGAACTCGCACGTGCATTGACCCGCTTAAGAATGTCGCTCAAAGTGCTGAAAGTCTTGTTCCGTGACAGTTCTGACGGCTTCTGTGAGAAAAGCAAACAGCATCCCTTAACTAAAGTAACATCACTGTAATGAATGGCCTTGAATGACTTGCAGCTTTCATAAAATGGTGGCAATGAGAGCAGTAGCCTAATAATAATAAAAAAAATACATATATATATATATATATGGGCGTTTCTTCAACTAGGGGCACTTTTAGCCTTGTGAAGTTGAAGAAAAAAAACTTGTTCAAAAGTCACGTAACACGGTCTCATAAGTTTAAATAATGTGTCTAGTTTTAAGGTCTGTAAGAGGACAAACTTAGATTACAAGAGAAATTGTTAATATTTTAAATTTTTCCGACCTGCAATGAACAAATGTCATTTCCACCACATCTCAATATACAGCTGTTATTTAAATATAGAATAACTTATGCCACTCAAGAATTGTCTAAGATCATTTTTGTAACTAGTTTTACCAGTTTTTCCACAATGTACAATAATTATACTTTTGTCAATGAGATAAATTAACTGCCCTAAGGACCAAATGCTGAACTGTACACCTGTCACACTCTGGAATTTAATATTGGTTTGGGAAAGAGCTTATTAGAAAATAAATAACTTGAATTTTTATATTAAGTAGAGCATGATCTCATAAATTGTGGATACATTTTTAATGTGTGATGAGAACTTTTTAAATATTTGTAAAAAATGTGTGGTGATGGAAATGACAGGGTGTTGTGGAAATGACAATGAATTAACGTGAATGTAGAGAAACTGCAGAGATATTTATTAGAAAAAGTCTTAAACTCATCACACTCATTAAACTCAATTCACAAAGTCATTAAACATATCAATTGTACTTTGTAACCGTTAATGTCATTTCCACCACAGAGGCAGTGTGGTGGAAATGACATTTCTGTAGTTTTTTGTGAAAAAATGGAAGATAGCTTCACTGATTAGCTTTGAATTAATACTTAGCATTTCATGTATGCAAAATACTCTTATTTAACTTAAAATGTTTAGCTTTTTAAAAACACCCTCGAAGGTACAGCATGTTTGGAAATGACGTAGAATAAATGTATTAACTGATCAAGCAATATTTACCTTGATTTTTCTTCATATGTTGTTGATGAAAATTTAAATTCCCTCCATGTCCAACATGTGCTCTGATGTCACTGAACATTTCCATAGAAACCACCTAAACGTTCTTTCACACAAACTTTTTAAAGGGACATTACAGTGTTGTGGTGGAAATGACACCAATACTGTGCGACAGCTATATTTTGTATAAAAAGTAATATTGATAGTGGTCTCACATTAAATACTATAATGTATTTTAATTATTTTACTTTAATTCAGGTACATTAATAGTTACCAGATATGTCATATTTTTAAACTGTATATTCATTGTTGAAGTTTAAAAGTCTGGGTGTGCGACAAGGAGAAAACAGTGATTTTGACACATATAAGGAGGTTGAAAAGTATGAAAAAAATCATAATATAAAGGTAGTAAAAAAATTAAGGTGGTTTTATTGTTAGTTTGACAAAGAAAAGGAATTTGTCCAAAATTATATGTATTTTTAAAAATATGACCAAAGAACATAAAAGTGCCCATAAGAATCACCCATATATATATACAGGGTGCGGTTTCTGAAAAAAGCAGAGGGGGGGATGCTTTTGAAAACATTTTTCTCTCCAGGGTAAGGTTATAGACTAATGTTAGTGTAATCTGTTAACAACGCACACCATAAATCCGTCTTTTTAGGCAAGTAAATGTCACGTCATGAAATGTTATAATACGACGGAAACTGTATTTAACGTGATAATTTAAAAATGTAATTGTTAATACAAGTTAGGCCTATTAATTGTAATGATTTCATTTTCCCGGTGATTCAAGTAACGAATAAATTATATAGAGAAAGCGAACAAAGAACAGTATCAACAGAGCTTTTTGAAACTCTGAGTCAGTTAAACCATTGCGTCGCAAAATGATTCACTGTTTCGAAGCGCTCCAATCGGATCGCGAATCATTTGGGGACTTCATAGTGCGTTTCACGAATCATTAATAATAATTTTTATTATTTATAAAAATAATTCAGCAGAGGCAGGGATGCATAGACAGCCCCCTACAAATCGCACCATATATATATACATGTTTACGAGTGTCTGTGTCTAAGTTCTGGCATGAAACTGTAGATGGCGCAGTCCAATAGGTCTAATTTAATATGACATAATGACATCATTATCACATCACAGCTGATTGGTTCTCTCCTTTATCGGTAGCCAATGAGCTTGCTGCTCAATATTCAAATCCTTATCTAGTGCTTGTGGTAGCAGTTGCAGCACACTTCAGAAACCCTCCACCAGTGTTGCCTAGTCTGTGGTTTTCCCTTGGAATTGGGCTACTTTAACACTGTTGCCGCACGTTGGAGCAACCCCAATAACGTGATATTTAGCCCCTGGAATGCGAATTGTACCGGGGAACTCCACCAAAAAATGTGTATTTTCCCCCACGGGACCGGAAAACGATCTTTACAGGGGGACCCCTCTCGAAACACGATTGGGCTAGTTTTGAGTAGAAATTGCGGGTTTTGTTGCGAAACCCTGGCAACCCTGCCCTCCACCTTCCCCAGCTCCACCTATATATAGATGTGCTATGGGGCCAAGACCAAATACATTAACATTGTCATGTACATTACCATGCCAATCCCTCCGAGAGTTGTCATGACAGATATATATATATATTTTTTTTTTCCTCAACAATTAAATAATGACTTTATAATAGCAGTTTTTAATATTTTACACAAAGTTAACATTTAGTTTTAGACTCTGATGTCTGCACTCAATAATACAGTTTTTATGTAATATTTGTATAAAATCACAAAATAATATAATATTTAGTCACATTCTGCTGTTTATCACTACCCTTTGAGGTCATTTATATAAATTATTTATAATTTTATTGTTAGTACTTAATGCAAATTAATCTTTGTTGTTGAATAATGAATAATTGAATTCATCAATACAGAATTTACTTAGATTCAATTACATAATAACATCATATTGATATAGAATTTATTTGACAGGCATATATAGGCAATTTTATGGGCCCTCAGAATCTGGCTCATGCAATCAAATTTTAGGGCTGAACATCGTTATATGTTAACATATAGCAGCATACCTTAAAATTAGCTTGTGTGATTCCTTCAGGGTTCATCGTATCTCCTAAAACTCTGTCCCTCCTCAGGTAAGGCTCTCGTCTCCCAGAGGCTCCGAGTTCTTCCTCCGATGTCATGTCCATACGGTGGGCACGAGATTTGTACACAGGATACCTCTCCTCACTTTCAGCATTCAGTAGAGGATACGTGATTCTGTCAGGAATCTGTAGAGGCCTTTGGATGAAAGAGATTAGCACAACTTTTGTTAACATCTATCCAAATATTTGTCTTTCGCTCTACTTGGTCTTTCTGAATGTCTCTTTTGGACCGGTTGTAATACTTACCTGTTCACCACCTCATTGCAATGCATATCTCCTGGAGAGTAATGTTGCCTACAACAGAAAAAGACCATGTGTGTTAAGCGCAAACACGTCTAACAATACATCTGTACGTATGAGATTACATGAAAAGACTTTTGAAAAATTCTGACCTTGGTCTTTGATATTCTGGATGCCTTATATCTGACAGAAACATTGAAGTAAACCTAAAATGCAATGAGATAAGACTTATTACATTTACATTTTATTTGCTTTGTTTATTTTGTGAAACCTTGCTTCGTATATGGAATAACCTTTTAAAAAAGCAATAAGCCCCGTGAAGCCGTGGTTTACAGTGAATTTATAACAGCGCTGCATCATGCCTAACAACACTCCTCATCTGTTATAAATTCACTGTAAACCACAGCTTCTTTGGGCTTATTGCTTTAATACAGTATATTAAACTAAGGAGTCATACATTGCAGAAACAACTGTATTCAAATAAAATCTGAGCTTCGCAGGTCTTTCATGAAAACATTAAATAAATAGTATTCTACATATTTTTGTGGCACAACATCACATAATAAGATTATATTTAGTCAAATTATATTGTTTATCATAACACTTTCAGGTCAGCTATAATATTTTTTTTTAAGATTTACTTTTAGCATTTTTACCTTTTTTTTATTATGAGTCGGATTCGAACTTGGGACGCCCATAGCGCAACAGCGCTGTATATCCGTATGGCTGTATTAATGGTGGTTTGTAGTTAAATGTATAGTTTTCATCAAACTATACCATTTTTATTTCATCAAAAATATCTTAATTTGTGTTCCGAAGATGAACAAAGGTCTTACAGGTTTGGAACGACATGAAGGTAAGTAATAATGACAGAATTAATTCATTTTTGGGGGAACTATCCCTTTAAATTGGTGGTAATTTACGCAAATTAATATGTTCAAAGGCTGTTTAAAATATTTGTTTTGTAGTTTTCTCATATTTTTGTAAGCACTATTCCTTTAAGTGACTGTGAGATCATCACTTATAATGTAATAACTGTGTATGCTTTACTTACTTGCCATCCTCTGGATACCCTTGCACAAGTCTGCTGTTAAATTCATTGTAGGGAGGCTCCCATCTTCCCCGATGTCTGTCCAGGAGGTGTCGATGATGAAAGGGCACCTCAGCAGCATCAGGTGGTCTAAGAGGGCTGTCCGAGAATCTGTGGATGACCCCCATCGCCTCCCAGTCCAAGGGGCTGTCGGTAGGTGGAGGTGGAGGACTAGAGATGCACTCTGTGAGTTCGACTTTATTAATGTTCAATGGCTGTAGTTTTTTTAACGTTTTGGGCTCGGTAGCTGGTTTTTCAGTTTTCCACGCGTCTGGGATTGGGAGCGAGGCAGCGTAGAGGATCCTAAACTCACGATCGAAAGATTCGACCACGCGGCCGCTGACGACTGTGACGAGCTGACGGTGCAGATGAGCATCGCTCCAGCTAAGACTGACCAAGACAAAGAAAACAAATCAAGATATTATTTACAACTCCCAAAAAGTAGCACCATAAAATTATAGCCTAATAAAAATAGTCCATATGACTCGTGCGCAATTCAGAACTCATTCTTTCACATATTTCAAACATGGCGTCTCATTAAGCACTTGGCTCGTGACAGCCAATGTGATATATTTTTGGACTTTTATATTTTCGGAATCGTTCCGATCTCAGAAAAGCCTCAAAAGCAAAGAAAAAATGGCTCACGAGTAATATGGGATATTTTTATGATAGTTTTATGGTGCTACTTTGTTCTTTTGGAGCTTGACTGAGTCCATTGTTTAAATGTGGAATCATATGGATTTTAAATAACACAACGAAAAGTAAATGATTTTAGGTGACCAAGTCACTCTTTATTAACAGTACAATTCAAAATGTTGGGGTCAGTAAGTTTTTTTTTTTTATTAATTTTTTTAAAAGAAATTGATACTTTTATTCAGAAAGGATGCATTAGATTGATCAGTTGGTTATAATATTACAGAAGATTTCCATCTCAAATAAATGCTGTTCTAAAGAATTCTGAAAAAAATGATCATGGTTTCCACAAAAATATGAAGCAGCATAACTGTTTTCAACATTGACAGCAAACAATGATTTCTGAAGGATCATGTGACAAGACTGGAGTAATGATACTGAAATTTCCGCTTTGCATCACAGGAATAAATTACATCTTAAAATATATTCAAATAGAAAACAGCTATTTAATTTTAATAATATTTCATAATATTACTTCTTTTACTGTATATTTGGTAAAATAAGCGCAGCCTGGGTGAACATAAGAGACCTAAATAGACTTTTTAACTACCTTTTTAACAGTAGTGTACTTTAACAGCTGTGAAAGAGACAAACGAATTGTTCCCACAAACTGTTAATTCCTCTAATTGTCTGTATAATGTAGGGGTGGTGTGGCTTATAGTCTTTAAAGGTATGAGCTGGCAACCAAAAAGTTGGTTCAAATCCCAGAAGGTTCCCACCCATGTTCCCTCGAGCAAGTCTTCAACTGCAGCTAACATGTTTCTTGGCTGATTTATGAGCTCTATTACTGTATGAAACTGTTCTTTACCTGTAGCTCCCAAAAATCACCGTCTCCAGATCCACCAACACAAAGTTGTCCTTCAGTTCTCCGACCACCATCTTAGTGTCACGCGTCGGGTACGTTTTACCTCCAAGAATGCGCACCATGATATTCTGGAATATGTGGAAGAGACTCCCGTGAACTACATTGCAAAACCGAATGTTTCAGAACCTTTTCTCATGAATGCATTGTTCAAGCGATTGCTCGGTTGATTTCCAATGCATTGATAACTTTAGGAATTTCAGATTTTAACCAAAGATCAGTTCCTGTTAAGTTTTAGAGATGTGGAGTGATTTAAACCCAAGCATGCCACAAACCGCACGCCAATCATCTGCACCAGATGAATGTTGCTGAACCTGTTCATCACTGCTTTGTGAGTTCTTCTCATTCATACTTACAGAGACAGAAATAGAAATATACTCTGTGATGGAGAGTAACATTTGCTAACAGATGCAGGGTTATCCACTAAGGCGTGTCTAGGTCTTTTGTTTAGTGGAACAGCCTAAAGTTCAGTCTGTTAAGGTGTGCATGGGGGTTTTGTGGTCTAAAAGGTGTATAACTGGCTTGAAATATTATCATGAAAACCAGGACAAAATCAGGGAGAACACTGAGTGATTAATCGTTATATGCTATTTGAGTATGATTGAGATACTATTATAGGTTTATTCATATTTTTTATATATTTTCTTTTCATATATAGTTACTATTTTAAAATAGTTTTTTATTTTTAAATTAGATTTAGTTTACTATATTCACTCACTGGATGTTGAAGCCGGTGCAAAAAGCAGTTCTCCTCCACGGATCTTTTGTTGAGGATGATGTACACAGGAACCCCCCGTGATGCAGCGTTTTGGAGGTCATCAATCACGGCGCTGTCTGACAGTTTATCTGTTACAACAGCGATCAGCTGCCCAACACAAATGCAAAAAAAAAAAAAGTTTACAGGAAACGTTCTAACAGACTTCCTGTAGATTAATCTTCATATTCAACATCAGTCTAAAGTGTCTACTTTTAAAATAGTTTTGTGCTTTTTTCTTCATTCATTTAACTACACTGTTGTGTTAACAAAATCTGTTAAATGTATGCCAGATGATTGCCAGAAAAAATAAAGTTGCATGCATGATAAATCAAAGCTCATTATTAGTAGCTAAAGTAAATTCTAAAACAGTATAAGTATATAGATTATGGATAGACATACTGTATATAGAAGTTGCACAAAAATATAAAACACCATCCTGGTAACACACATGACACTAAAATAAAGCAACATTAATTTAACAACATAAGCCATAACATAAAACCAAAATGTACAGAACCAAAAAGAAAACTAAGGAGAAACAACTATTTTAATGAAAAAACATCAAATTTGAAGCGTCACACAGGGAATTCTGGGAATGTCAGTTTACTGTTTTTCACTGTAAATTATAAGATGGCTTGTTTTTCACTTACAAATAAAAGTTACCATTACAGTTTTCACCATTTTATTAACAAATGACTGTGCTGTAAAGTTACTGTAAGGTTTTAACTAGTGCTGTCAAACGATTAATCGTGATTAATCGCATCCAAAATAAAAGTTTTTGTTCACATTATATATGTACGTGTACTGTGTATATGTATTATGTATATATAAATACACACACATACAGTATATATTTTGAAAATACTTACTTTTATACATTTATATATTCATATTCTTATATTTTATATTATATATAAATATATTTAATATATAAACATGACATATTTTTCTTAAATATATACATGCACATGTTTGTATTTATATATACATAATAAATATACACAGTATACACACATATATTATGTAAACAAAAACCTTTATTTTGGATGCGATTAATCACGATTAATCGTTTGACAGCACTAGCAGAAACATTGCCACAAACTTGGCTTACGATGCTTTTGAGAAAAACAGCCCTGGTTTTACCTTAGTGGCTCCCTGTAGGTGTCTCCTGAGGATTTCCCGTATGGTGGGCATCTGCTCTGCAGGAGGGTTGGTGAAGACATGAATCTGTCCCATGTCCATCCAGATTGTCTTTTCCGGCCATCCCAGTTCCAAGCATGGCGCCGGAGTGTCGGACTCTGTGGGAAAATAATGTCCAGAGAAGTCCTCCCCATCAGAACCAACCTCCACCTCACCATTTCCATCCTCCTGGTTTGCATCGCTTTGATGATAGTCCTCGGTCCAGCCGGAGATCTGATTCACCTCGCCGGGGGACAGGAACGATCCGATTTGTTCTTGGTGGAGTTTGGTGTAGAAAGCCTCACGACCGGAGCTCACCAGGCTTTCCACACAATAGCGCTCCTCCTCGCAGTGCAAGAAGTCCGGATTGGACTCTGTCAGTGGAGCGAAGATGATGTTCTCGTTGAGGCTCTGCTCTTGAGAGTTTGACATGATTGGAGCCTGACGACGGGTGGAGATATCCTTCTACTACACGGAAAATGACTGTGGAAAATTACATGTTGATGTCTAAACAATAAATGGCAGCTGTTTTAAGTTACATGGATGAGGAGGTTGGTGAATTATTCAGATAGTTGAGATTCTTCTTCATGTGTTGAAGATATTTAACTCTTTTTAAACACCAAGAGTCAATAGAAAAGCTGGATACTTCATGGTGGAATTGGGAAGTGAAATGACCTGGAATACAGACTTGAGGGGAAAAAACAACATTTTTGTTTGTTTGTTTGTTTTTTGGTTTGGTGAACACCCTTGTGCAAAAAAAAAAGAGGTGTGCTTAATTGTATTGAATGTGCACTTGTAGTGTACTTCAAATCTTAAATACATTACAAAAAACTGCACTTGCGGATAATATAATACTAATGAAATAAAAGGCTTTTTAAGTGTGCTTAAAGAAAGTTACGATTTAAAATATGCACATTGTAATAATGTAAAATCAAAAGTATACTTTAAGGTATATTACAGTACCTTACTTGATTATAATTTTCACTGCAGTGTGTTATTTAGTATTTCATTTAAAGGTTGATATATTATACAACATCATCATTACAAATGTGTAAAGTACATGACAAATAGATAAAAATACATGACATACAAGTATTAATAGAAATTATATTAAAGTATATTTCAGTTTACCATAAATGTACACATTAACCATATTTCAAAAGACAATAATTATAAAATTACATATAATAATGTACTTAAGTGAATCAAAAAACACTTTAAAGTTTAGCTAATTGCATTTCAATATAAAATTAAACTACAGTACATTTTCATTTAATTGCAATTATCATGCGGTTAAGTGTCCGAGAACATTACATCCAGTTCTTACTTAAGTATATGCTTTAAAATGAATAAAGCCTTTTTTTAAAGTAAACTAAAGTGTACTTCTTTTGCTCAAGGGCCATTGTGAAATAAAATATAAGTACAAGTACAAGTATATTTTAGTTTACCACCATAAATGCTTGTCAGTACTATTATCAGTAAACTTTAACCATATTTCACGAGACAAGAGAAGTAATTATGAAATTACATATAAAGCTGTATTACGTCCTAAGCGGGTCAAAAGGATTCTAAATTTCAGCCAATTGCATTTAATATAAATTTGAACTATTATACATCTACCTTTAATTACACATAACATACAATTAAGTTTCCAAAAACTTTACTCTAAGTAAGTAATAAGTACTCTTTTTAAAAGTACTAGTTTGTAAATGTTCTACTTTTTGCATATTTGATGCCAAAATCAATTTTTGTTTATCTATTTTATAGTAACACTTCACAAGAACAGATTATGTACCAAAAGTCGAGACTTACCCGTCTGTCTTACTCACACAGCCTCAGTCCATTGACTCTTTCCGTCAAGTTCTGACATATCGCTGCCATCTCCTCCCATTCTAAATGGCCTCTCTCTGTCTGGTGTTAAATTACTCCCCGTCACCAGCCAATGTGAGCAACTAGTCATCACTGTGATCTATCCATTTTTAGCTTTCGCCTTGAGTCAGCATATCATCAGCAAACCATCCCCAAAACATGTTCTGGTCTCCCTCGGCCCAAGTCCGATATTAGGTTTCTGTCCTTGTTGTGTCTTTAGTAAACACGTCCCTGTCGCCGGCTCGCTATCATGACTGGTTCTACCAGCCGAGCCAGTCTTCTCCGGGGAGCAGAGATTGAGACCTTCCTTCCCTCCCAGCTATAGTCAAAAGGGGGCGAGGCTGGAACTCATCACCTGCCTAGTGGTCTCTTTTCACATCATACACCTCTGGTTGGGTGGACATGAGGTTACAAGAAATATACTAGATGTTTAGACACGTGCAGGGAGCTACATGTACGAAGGAGTGTTTTAATCCACTGTATGCTGAGCTCACCTTTGCTCACCTTTTGGGTTTTGCATGAACAAGTTACTGGAATTTCATGCAACTCATGCAATTAATGCACACATACCTCTTTAATCACCACATCTATCTGTAGGTGTCATGCCACCAATGTTTATTATGTGCCTAGACATAATCAGCAGTGCTTTTCAAAGCAGAGAATGTGTAGTATGATGGTATGTTGTCGTGCTGATAAGTCAATTAAACACAATGATACAGATTTGTTAGAGCAGTTTGAATTGAATATTTAAGTATTTCAATTAGCAGTGCAGATTGTTACAAAGTAACAACTATTTTTACTGATTCAATCTCATTATGTAAACCACTTAAAGAGCACCATGACTCAATCGTTACCAAACATTTTCTAGTGGACACTTGTTGATCCTACTTGAACTGCAGCATTTTTGTGGTGCGATTGTTCTTTTCTGTTTATTCATTGTTGCACTGAAAGTTTACTCTAACCTAAAACATCATAACTACTGTTTTATTTATATTGTTTGCATACATAAAAACATAATAATACAAATGCACATGGGCACATATTTAGCATTGAAAAAAGGACAGGTTTAACATTTCCAGTTTTGGGAATTCTGACAATTTGATTTGAAAGAAACTTTTCTGTGTTTTTTACACTCCAGTTTTCTTATTTAACCAGGAAAGAAAACTCACTGAGATTAAAATCTCTTTTGCAGGATGTCCTGGCCAATATATGTATTATAAGCATTATTTAAAGTAACAGTTCACCCAACAATGAAAATTAGCTGAACATTTGTTTCATCATCTCAACAGATTTGGAGAAATGGGTAGCATTACATCACTTGCTCACCAATGGATCCTCTGCAGTGAATGGGTGCCGTCAGAATGAGAGACCAAACAGCTGATAAAAACATTGCAATAATTTATAAGCAATCCACATTACTCCAGTCCTACAATTAACATCTTGTGAAGTGAAAAGATGCACATTTGCCATAAACAAATCCATTTTTGAGGCGTTTTCATTTGAAACTGTTGCTTCTGAACAAAATACCAATTCATAATAACACTTCCTCCAGTGAAAAAGCACATCTCATGTTGTTCCCTCACATC
Source organism: Schizothorax lantsangensis (assembly GCA_027422415.1). Taxonomy (NCBI): domain Eukaryota; kingdom Metazoa; phylum Chordata; class Actinopteri; order Cypriniformes; family Cyprinidae; genus Schizothorax; species Schizothorax lantsangensis. Next base: position 10,451,801 of record CM049847.1, on the reverse strand, counting down.
AAAATCTACCGATATATTTGTTTAGAAACATTTTGGACTGTTTTGGCTTGTAAACGGTGCTTGATCTGTGCATATTTCTCTCCTGATTCAGACGAGATTACTTTTTCAATGGAGAAAGAAATATTATGGATAGAGGAGTCATATTTTAGCAAGGCCTTTAAGCACCTTAATGATGGATTTATTAAAAACACACGCTTTTGTGGATTATTGTGATGTTTTTATCAGCTGTTTGGACTCACATTCTGACGGCACCCATTCACTACAGAGGATCCATTGCTGAGCAAGTGATATTATGCTACATTTCTCCAAATCTGTTTGGATGTATGCTTTGGATATCCTGTGGGTGAGTAAATTTTCAGAAAATTTTCATTTTCCTTTAAAAAAAGAATTTTGCATCAAAATCCCACTTGATTGTCAGCATCAAACTTAGAGCAGCAGTTTCCCCACTATGAGAAAATACAGCAAATTTTGTTGCAATGCCGCAAAAGCAGCAAAGCAGGTTTTGAGAGTTTGGTTCTAAAAACTAATGTTATAATAATAAATAACAATAAGCAATATCATAAACTGGCTCGCATAATCAGAGCCATAAGCAAATACTGTATAATCTCATAGCAGACTAAACTACTAAAGTACATGTGTGGTGTTAAGCAGAAAATCAGGCCCGTTTGCGCAGATGCACATAAAGTGCGCCACTGATAAGTAAAATGGGCACACACACCCACGCTAGAATGTAACAGTAGCCGAAATGACCCTTTTCCAGTTCACGAGAATCTTGAAGAATCGCACTCCTTTGAAAGGTGTAGATAAGAACAGCTGCAAACGCTGCAAAACCTGTAAGTGTGAATGGAGTGAGAATAAAAAAGTGGCCACAAGGGGGCAACACATATGGTACTGTGCAATGAGTGAGATTCTGATATGAACTCTCTGTCTACCTCCCTATCTAAATAAAAAATAAGGTAACACTTTATTTTAAGGTGTCCTTATTACACGTTACATACTTACCATAGTAAGTACATGTAGTTAATATTACTCCCTCAGCATTTAAATTTATAATTTCACTGTAACAAGGACACCTTAAAATAAAGTGTAACCAAAAATAAATACAAGATTTGATTTTATATACCTGCAAATAGTTGGCACAGTCCAGTGAAGTAGAAAAGACCTCCTTTGGACATGGTGAAGAGCTGCCCGAGGAACACCATGAAGGAGATGGAAGAGAGCACCACAGACAAGATCATGAGGGCCTGGACTGACTGCAGCCATTCTGAGAGAGAAAATCACACACAAACACCAATAGTTACTTATTTAAAAAGTTATTATAGTTTGATGACACTGCCCTGCGTCATATTTGCTGAAAGAAATCCAATACTTGGATTCTCGTACTAAGTTTAGGTGCCGATTCCAAACAAATAGTGCCTGTTTTGCTAGAGCACGTCACATTTTCTCCCAAAATATGATGCATTTCATATCATTTTTGTTTTTACAACCATTTGTAACGTGGAGAAGTATTGTATTATTCCTTAATCAGCAGAAAACTGCCATTAAGACACATTTCCTGTCTTCATCTGAGCCAGATTACAAATATTTGCTCAGTTCTAATAGGCAGATTTTCCACTTCTTTGCAGATTGCAAGTGAAATGATAAATAAACTTTTGACATTTGACTGCTTTTGTTAACCTTAAAGCTGATACATATAAATAATTTGAAAAATCGTTTATCTATATTTTGTATGTATATCATCAAATTAGGTAATATTAGGCCTTTTTGCAAATTGAAAATGTATCAAATCAGCAGTTTTGTGAACATTCACCAGTTCCCCTGAACTCTGATAATTAAATCCAGTGATTATAATAATCTATTTATATGTATTATTTGATTATAAAAATCTGTTTATGAGTGTTAGTGTTACCCACCACTGTCTTTGGCAGAAGCACATAACCAGGCTTCTGTGGCGTTTTCATAGGTGCACTTATACCAGAGATCTGTGTTCTCTATGTCTCCCCAAGACCACCAGGACTAGAAAAAGATCATAATCATAATCATAATACAATGAAATAAGAAGAAATAAAATGCAACAAATAAAGAACATTTGTATAGCTTTTTTAGATAAAGAAGCTTCAGGTCAGTACAAAAAACAGCAATACAACACAATAGAAGTGTATCATCAAACAAAAGTGTATAATATTTAAAAAGAAAAGAAAATTAAATACCATAGGGGAAAAAATGCAAGTAAAAATGTTTCAGCTTTACCTGATATATACATTAAAATATTTAGTAAAAGAATTCAACCTACGATTCTGAATGCATTTTGATAGCTAAACATGCATGACCTCTGAACTCTATGCATTTGCTCATTGGGCAGATGTTTCTTTATTGCAGTAACTATGGGTAAGATACCTTTCACGGAAGTGGTTTTTGTGCAAGTGCATTATGACTAACCTTCTCCATGGTGGCAATGAAAAGCATGGCCAGGGTGACCAAATGCAGAACGGTCACAAACATTAACAGGAATGCCATTTTGGTGGATCCTGCAGGCAGAATAAAAGGTTCTGGTTGAGAAATTTAATCTCACAGAAAAACTGAGGAATCATTTGCTATTTAATCAGTCTGAAAAGCCTCTGATGTGGCCGACATTAAGGAGCTCTGTGTAAACAGCAGTAGTTTGTGTCTGATCTCCAGATTTGAATGAAACTAAACAAACAGAATGAAACAGATCTCCTGTTTCTATATGCATCCCATTCATATTACCGTTCAGAAGTTTGAAATTGGTAAAAAAAAATTGAAAGAAGTCTTTATGGCTGCGTTTATTTGATCAAAAATACAATAAAAACAGAAAATATTATTACAATTTCAAATAACAGTTTTCTATGTGAATATATTTTCAAATGCAATTTATTCCCGTGATGCAAAGCTGAATTTTCAGCCTCATTACAGTGTCACATGATCTTTCATTCTGATTTGCTGTTTAATAAACATTTCTTATTATTATCAATGTTGAAAACAGTTGTGCTGCTTCATATTCTTGTGGAAACCGTACTACATTTTTTTTTTTTTTTTTTAGGATTCTCTGAAAGAACAGCATTTATTTGAAATAGAAATCTTTTGGAACATTTTAAGCATCTTTACTGTCACTTAACGCATCCTTGTTATAATAAAATTATTAGTCCAATTATGATTCCAAACTTTTGAACGGTAATGTATATGATGTCAAATCTCCAGAAATATTCATGTTAATCAAAATGATGTCATTTGCAGGGAAAAATGTAGGGCTTGCGTGTGAACCTTGATTCAAGCGCTATAATAATACTTCACTGGCATCATACCTATAAATGAGTTTTCAATTTACTGCTAGACGCTTTTCCATCATCACATTTCCGAGACGCAAAACATGGCTATACCACAAACCTTCCACGACTTTTCCATCCAAAAGATGAACAGAGACTTCTGGTTGAAATCAACAATACGTCCATTCATAAATATGGACTGTGTGATGGATCTGGATAGGGAAGGAAGATCCCAAATTGCACACCCCCTCTGTCACGACAGAGCAGTGAAAATAAGTCACGGTGCATGCGAGGATCTCTTTCCAAACCAGAGCCCATGAGGCCCTTTGTGGTGGGCCGTAAGATTACGTATTTAGTCAACATTCCCCAACTCTGGTTTTCATTAAATCGACCCCCACCTCTCCATGTTTACATGCAGGAGCTGCTCTTTACGCGTTCCTGGCACTGACTCGGATAGTTATTTCTCTTTAGTGCCATTCAAGACTTTACCAAGATGCTCTTTACACTGTAAACACAGATGAGCTGTAATTACTGCTCATAAAAGTGCGTAGACCTTAACAGATCTTTGTACGTACTGTACAAAGCCAACAAACAAGAATATCTCAGAGAACATAGTTTGATTCTTAATAATAATAATAAACATTCTTCATTCCTAGGTTCAGCGCTTTTTGCATATTAGCTATTTTATAGGTTGTTTTTTTTAAAGGAAAAGTTATTGATGTGACTTTTAGGTTCTGTAGATGAGCATGTTGTTATAGTCTCATGCATTAATAATGTAAATGTGAAGACCTTGGGTTCTTTATGCACCAGTACATCCATAGCTTTCTGAAGAACTATGGCACTTTTAAGGTTCTTCTATGGCACATAAACTATTACTTTAGAAGTGGAAATGCTTTCTGCTGTTGAAGAAGTAATAATCAAGCTTACCTTGTGTAGTCGTATCAACAGATCTTCTTTGGTCTGAAGTGCTGTGTTGTTCCTCCGTGTCTTCAGCTGGTCTCCTCCCCTCTGCTCCACACACACACTCACTCTCTCCACAGTCTCCCACGTTTGGGAAAAAGCGGTCCAGGAAGGAATGCAGGCATGGTTAGAGGAGGAGTTTCCTTCACAGCTCCAGAAAAACTCTGGGTTAGTTTTACAAACTAAAAATGGGCTTAGTTGTGAGTCCACCCAAACCCAGAGAGAGCCTGTTACATAATTACACAACAGTCAATGCACTGATGTTTGATATAGATTTGGCAATAAAACAATTTTGTGTACATGTGTATGTTTACATTTAAATATATTTAAATATGATATATTTATTACATTTAAAAATTATATATATAAACATTTTGTGGACATCCAGAAACAACCTCTTTTGTAAAAACAAAACTCTAAAATACAGAACATTTTCTGTGAGGGTTAGGGTTGCAGGTTATAGTATTTATAATTATCTCAGTATAACAACTGAAGAAGTCAATGGAATGTACACATTTAGAAAGCCAAGTAAATGTGTGTGTGTTTTTGGAATTAATTGATATTTAAGTTGTTGTTATTTAATTCCACAGCCTAAGAACAATACTGTAAAATCAAAAGTCATAACAATCTAAAATTGAGTAGAATAGTTCAGTCTCACTGCATTGTAACTGTTGCTATATTGTGACACGTTTTCAGGTTTAAAAAGTGTTGAATGTAATTGCCTTTCAGATTCCTCTCGCTGTAATGCTGCTCCTCTACTTTATTTGCCATTATGAAAAATTATATTTCAGTAAATTTAAGCTACATTACCAAGATGCATAATCATTCCAGATTAGTTTTCAAAACACAAAATTATTAGGATTAATTTGTCCTTTAGATAAAATGTTCTGTAAAGGTCAGATGCCACCGGGGCTTCTTGCCTCAGGGGTCATATCGCCCCAGTGGTGGTGGTGCAAGATAGCCCCCTTTCATAATCTTAATTTTTGTGCTATTACAAATAAATCATTATTGCTTCTATTTGATTCCTATAATAGTGTGTTGGGTGATGCATAATGATCCTCTGCATACTAAACTCATGTAAATGTGTTACAGTTTATCAGTATATGGACACTGTTTATATATATATATATATATATATATATGCTTTTTAGATATATTTGTTATGACTGTTATTACTGCCACCTTTTTCATAGATTTTTTAGTGGATAATTATATTCATGCCTTCTGATCATGGATAGTCACATGCTGTAGTTCAGGCAATTAGAAAACTACATGGAGCAATCTGGACAATTATTTCCTGTGTTGGAGGAAACACAGACCACCCAGAGAAACATCAGTTCACACCCATAGATCCACATGAAGTGTTTTAATCTGATCCGCTCCAAAAATGAACCTTTCCACTTACCAAAATGAACCATTTTTATCCAGTTCTGTTAAATAGTATGAGGAAGGGGTCTAAAGTACTTTAATTTAGTATTTTATGTACATGTAGGGCAGGCTATGTGCTTTTATCGTATTCATTCAATGAAAAGGATGACTTTTGTGTCCTTCATTAATATCTTTAACCATGAAAAGCAGAATTGAATTTAACACTTAAAAAGTATGATGGAATGTTTAAAATCTCGAAGAAATTTATTTTAAATACTTTTTCAAAGTGTAAAAGGCACCGCGTTTCTTATTACGGGGTTTGTGGGGTTCTTATGCAGGACGTCCCACACAGACACACACACACACACACACACACCACACTCGGCCTGATGAACGTGAATTCCACGCAAATGCTGAAATATACTTAAGGCGGTTCATTATAACGTCCGTTTCTAGGCGACCGTGAATGTTCAGAAGTTCCGTTAGTTAGAACGCTACAGTCACATGAAAGAAAAACAGTTCGATTGAATTCACTGCAGCAGTTTGGATAAGCGGCACCGTGTATGTGTGTGTGTGTTTCGCGGAATTTTCAAAATAATAACCTAGAACGATAAGTAGGCTAATTAAATGGTTCTGAATAACATCAAGAGATGTGCACAGCACAGGTAAGATCTGTTTTTAAAGAAATTTACGTGGGCCAACCGCTCATTTTACTGTTCTTTACAGGGAAACACATCACGATCCAAGTGTGGTTAACATCAATCTGAAGTTATATCATTAAAGCCTACCGCGTACTATTTTGTGCGTTATTCGCTTTATTCGTTTAAGCAAAAGTAACAGAAAGTTGCAATGTTTTCATGCTGGAAAACCGCATGAAAAAAGTCGTTTCAAGGAAGAAAAACTGATGTGCGCATGTGCGCCACCGATCTGCAACAACAGCTGTGTAAAGATGTACAAAAAAATGAGCAGAGCAGATCACGTGTTTAGTGTAAACAACATCTAAAACACACCATATCCATAAATGGATAGATAGACAGACAGATAGATAGATAGATAGATAGATAGATAGATAGATAGATAGATAGATAGACAGATAGAACATCTGTATGTTCATCTTCATATCTGTTTGGGATGGACAGATGTTGCAGGACATGGATCAGTGGCTGCAGGAGGAAGGGTTGGACTCCTCTGCCTCCAGCGATGAGCGTCTGTCTCTGCTGTGGCAGCTTTACAGGAAAAGTGAAAGTACCGTGAGATCCCTCAACCAGCAGATACAAGATCTGCAGAAGGAACGTGTTGCTGAGATTGAAAAGGCGAGTATGGCTAAAGAAAAAACCTGGAGACTCATCAATTGTTTGGTTACTTGCATTTTGTTTCAGATACAAGTGACTTTTGGTCTGTGGAACACAAAAGTAGATGCTTAGATAGAAATGCAAGACATTGAAGAATATACACAAAAGGGAAACTGCAGTTTTGTCATTCTTCGATCTTAGGTTCAGCAATATATCAATCACATTAAGAGTCTGACAAAGACCCGAGACTCTGTGGCTTTACATCTCGAGCAAGAAAACAAAACGCTCCATGCAACTCTGGATGACATCCATCGGCAACAAGGTGCATTTCTGTCTGTTCTCTCCTCCATCAGACTCGCTCTTCACCACTCATGACATTTGAATTTATGCTTACAGAAGCACAGATGAGTGAGATCTCTGAGATGTTACTTCAGGAAGGTCTGGCTGATATTATTTCCATCAGCTTGAGTGAACAGGTGGCTTACCTCCTCGCAGACAGAGCCTCCCTGCTGGAGAAAATACAAAGTCAGGAGAATGTGGATGTGAAGACCGCAGACGATCCTGATGTCTATAAGGAGGATTGTAGAGGGAATGTGGTCAAAGTAAGAGAATCAGTTCTCAGGTTGTTTTGTCTTACTACATGTCAAGTCAAATGTATTTATTTAGCCCTTTTCACAATACACATTGTTTCAAAGAGCTTTGCAGACAATCATTATGTTAATGTTTATATCTTAAAGGGATAGTTCACCCAAAAATGAAAATTCTGTCAATAATTACTCACCTTCATGTCATTCCAAACCCGTAAGGCCATGCGTTGTGATACTCTCGTAAACGCGTGTCGAAGATTGACACAGAAGAGAAGAAATTGTTGAATAAAGTTGTTATTTTTGCTTTCTTTGCACACAAAAAAAATTATTGTAGCTTCATAAAATTATGGTTGAACCACTGATGTCACATGGACTATTTTAATGATGTCCTTACTATCTTTCTGGGCCTTGAACATCGTAGTTACATTGCTGTCTATGGAAGGTCAGAAAGCTCTCAGATTTCATCAAAAATACCTTAATTTGTGTTCCGAAGATGAACAAAGGTCTTACGGGTTTGGAACTATCCCTTTAATATGTTTATGCCTTATAGTCGCATTTAGCAGATTAGAGCTGAGTGATAATATAGATTATATTTTGTAATGACAAACAATCGAGCAGGGCTAATTCTTTTTTTCTTTTAAGTGTAAAACGTCTGATTAGAAACTTAACATCATCTCTCCACAAGGTGGCACCATCACAGGTTCAGAGCCCTTGGAAGAGGCTCCTAGGACTCAGAAAGGCTGCTCAGAGTAAACCGAAATTACTGCCTGTATGTTTATGACAATAAACCTGATGCATGTCATTGAAATGCACGACAAGAAGCAAGAGGCATTAGTATCACGTCTCATTTCAGGTGGATTCCAGCAATCCTGTGTGTTTAATTTACACAAGGGCCACTTTTACTAACCTTTGATTTGTTTTCTTGTGAACATTTCATTTTCCAAGCATGCAAGTTAAGGATTTTTTAACACAGCATGCTCAATGCCTACAAAGCATGCACTGGCTCATGAAACTCACAAAATGCCCACTCTTAAATGGTTTCTGTGTTTGTACCAGGACGTTGACCTGCAGTGCAGTGCCGATGACAAGCTGAAGGGACGGACATTGCAGGAACTGGAGCGAGATGTAGAAGAGGCGTCTGCTCGACTCGCCATGGCCCACAAAGAGATCCGCAGACTCACGGATGAGCTGGAGTTGGCTCACCTGACCCAAAAGGCTTATGGTAAATCAACTTCACTGGTCTCACACTTGGGATAAGAAGGTGGGAAACACTCACGAACAAACTGAGATCAAAATCATGCTTTTGTCTTAGAACCAGAGCTGCAAGAAGCTCAAATGGAAGTTGCGCACCTGCGCCATGAAGTGAAGAAACTGAAATGCTGTGGTATAATTAATTCGCCATTTCTCTTTCTTGTACATCATAGTATAGACAACCTCTCAGTTGAACTCACTTAGTGTGACTTTTTTTAGTTAGATACATTTTTTGTTCAAATTTTATTTTAGTTAGATGATTTTCCCCCTTGTTTAGAAGTTGCTGAGTTACGAAAAATAAAAGAGATGAACGAGAAACAGGAAGAAGAGCTGTGCCACCTTAGGGAGACTGTGAAGAGGCTACAGGCAGAGCGTGTACAGTTGCTTGAAATGGTAAGATAATCGTGGACAAAGATAAATAAATTATTCTAGAAAAGAGACGTTGAAAAGTTTTGAGTGAGTATGATTTTTAAAAATAATAATAATAAATTTAAAGGAGGATTCAGAATTCAGTGAGGATATGTTAAATTGATTAAAAATTACAGGAAAGACATTTCTAATGTTACAAAGGAATTATTTTTGAAATAAAAGCAATTCTTTTGAACTTTCCATTCGTCAAATAATCCTGAAAATTTATCATGGTTTCCACAAAAATATTAAGTAGCACAACTGTTTTCAACTGATAAATAGTAATAGTTTCTTGATCAGCGAATCTGTTTTTACTGTATTTTGTTCAAATAAATGCTTCATAATATTACAGTTGAACCACTGATGTTACATGGACTATTTTTAACGATGTCCTTATTGCCTTTCTGGTCTTTGAACATGGTAGTTGCATTGCTGGTCAGAAAGCTCTCAGATTTCATCAAAAATATCTTAATTTGCGTTGCGAAGATAATTAATGACAGAATTTTCATCTTTGGGTGAACTATCCCTTTGAATAATCGTACCAACCCCGAGCTTTTGAACAGTAATGTAAATAATATTATTATAAGTTTGCATATATATATATCTAAGACTAAATATCAATCAATTAACCAGTCAATTTACCTGTAGACACACTATTAATATTATTTTACTCTAACAGACAGAAGCCCCTGACAGAACCGTCACTCCATCCAAAGATAAGAAGCCACAGGAAGAGGATATCCATAAACGGTTAGGCCTCAGTTTTACTATACATACAGTACCCTCCACTAATATTGGCACCCTTGATAAATATGAGCAAAGGCGGCTGTGAAATAAATCTGTATTGCTTATCCTTTTGATCTTTCACTCAAAAAAATCACAAAATTCTAACCTATCATTGAAGTAAAACAATTGAAAGTGGGGGGGAAATCTTATGATGAAATAAATGTTTTTCTCCAATGAATGTTGGCCAAAATTATTGGCACCCCTAGAAATTCTTATGAGTAAAATATCTCTGAAGTATATTCCTATTCATATTTAAATTTTTTAGCACACCAGGGTGACTAGGACCATGAAATTGTCCAGCCATGACTTTCTGTTCCACAGGATTATAAATATGAGGAACACAAAGGCCAAATTCCCTTAATCATCCATCACAAGGAGTAAAACCTAAGAATATAGTTCTGATGTGCAGAACAAGATTGTTGAGCATCACAAAATAGAAAGTTAAAGAAAAGAAGATAAAGCATTAAAAGCATAGAAAAGAGTTAAAGCATTGCAAATCCCCATTTCCACCATCAGGGCAATAACTAAGAGGTTCCAATCATCTAAAGATGTTACAAATCTGCCTGGAAGAGGACATGTCTAAATCGTCCTAATGCACGCTGAGGAGGAGAGTTTGAGTGGCTAAAGACTCTCCAAGGATCACAGCTGGAGAATTGCAGAGATTAGTTGAGTCTTGGGGTCAGAAACCTAAAAAAAAATCAAACATCCCCTATATCACCACATGTTGTTCGGGAGGGTTTCAAGAAAAATTCTCCTCGCTCATCCAAAAACAATCTCCAGCAAATTCAGTTGTCAGACACGACTGGAACTTCAAATGGCTCTGGCTTCTATGGTCAGATGAAACTAAAAAAAGAGCCTTTTGGCAGCAAACCCACCAGATGGGTTTAGATACTGCTGGATCTTTAATGTTGTGGGCCTGTTTTTCTGCCAGAGGTCCTGAACATCTTGTTTAGATACATGGCATCATGGATTCTATCAAATACCAACAGATAAAAAATCTAAACCTGACTGCCTCTGTTAAAAATCTTATAATGGGCCATGTTTGGATCTTCCATCAGGACAATAATCCAAAACAAACACAAAAATGGGTCACTGAGCACAAAATGAAGCTTCTGCCATGGCTGTCCCAGTCCTCTGACCTGAACCCTGTAGAAAATGAGTGAGGTGAACTGAAGAGAAGAAGCACCGTCATGGAGCTGTGAATCTGAAGGATCTGGAGTGATTCTGGATGAAGAAAATTGTCTCCGATCTCTTGTCAGGTGTTCTCCAAACTCTTCAGGCATTATAGGACAAAACTCAGAGCTGTTATCTTGGGAAAAGGACGTTGCAATAATTGGGTGCCAATAATTGTGGCCAACATGAACTAGAGAAAGCATTTATTTCACAATGAGATTTCCCCCCCACTTTCAATTGTTTTACTTCAATGATAGGTTGGAATTTTGTGAATTTTTTGAGTGAAAGATCAAAAGGATAAACAATGCAGATTTATTTTCACAGCCACCTTTGCTCATATTTACCAAGGGTGCCAATATTAGTGGAGGGCACTATATATATCAGATAAAAATACTCTAATGGACCTTGTTTACATTTTATTTGACTTGAAAAAGACAGTCATAGTCATTTTGCAGATAAAACATTGAAAATTGACCATTGAAGAAAGCTTAGGCTTTTAAAATTAAGGCATACCGTCTAGCCTACTCTATAATACATATAATTGATGGTTCCAAATCATGGACTTTTCAAGAATCAACAATTCTATAGATAAACAAACTCGAGCTGTTCTTCCAGGTGTCTTGACGAGATGCAGGAGAGGTTACACATGCTGCAAGATCTGACACAGGTCACGCTGAAGCTGCGGATGGAGTTTGAGATGGAGGCCGACCTGCGGAGGAGGGCAGCGGATGAATGTGAAGAGCAGAAGTGGAAGAGGATGGAAGCAGAGCGGTTAGTGCGAGACTTCCAGAACCTCTGCGAGAAACAGACGGACGATTACAGGACCACCATCGGCAGCCTTCAGGTGGAGGTGAGGACTAACACTCTGTCCACACTGGATGCGACAAAGAGAGCGTTGCAAATCTTTTGAACTTTGTGTCAGTAAGTCATAAATAGAAAGCGGCATCAGTTTACTGTAGGGGATTTGTCGTGCCGAGACGCGCCACATCCAGTGTAAACAGCGCCAGTAGCACTTCAACGGACAAAATCACACAGTCACAAGGTCAGTATTTTGGCAAGTGACCTCGTAAACAAAGTCTTAAATGAGTTAAAATGGTCTAAATGACCATAATGTTAGGAGAAAATCAGATGTGCGTCAAACTCGTTTTAAAGTGCCCCTATTATGGATTTTTGAAAATGACCTTTCATGCAGTGTGTAACACAGCTCTAAGTGAATGAAAACTTCCTGCAAAGTTTTAAATCTGAAAGTGCACCGTGTATAAAGTTATTGTAATGACCACGGACCCTTAACTCCGAATCTGTGGTGGCATCACGGAATCGCCGAAAATTCCGTGATGGGCTCACAGAAGTGATACCAATGTAAGTCAGTGACAGGCATCAGCCGTGGTCCATGCACGGATCCACTGGTTCAACACCAGCGCTGCCTCAATTGACATGTGTGGACCACGTAAAAAGAGTGACTCCGGTGCAGTTATATTTGTATATAAATTTATACTTTCACTGGAGCACCTAACCCACCCCTACCCTAAACCTACCCACCTCTGAACAATATAAAACACGTAACACATTGAGCAAGTAAGGTAAAAATAAATGCATATTATAAGACATTAAAAGTGTTTTTTGACCTTGCATGCATGTCAACCTGTTGTTGGGGACTCCCAAAACCAAAATATGAACCTTTCATTACCCATAATAGGGGCATTTTAAAGAGACATCGCTGCAGTCTTTATCAGTGATGATAACGAAGAAATCACTCACTGCTCTTCGCTGATTAACTTTTGCAGCTTGAAAACAGATTAATCTGTATTCAGTTTATAGTTTATGCATATGCATTTTATAGTTTATGTGAAGATTGTTTTAAATTTACTTAAATTAAAAGTTGTTTTATTTTTTTAAAGCCTATTAAATGTTAAAAATAAAGGCTTTCAGTTAAACTGTAACACTGAATGGCTTACTTAGTGAAAAAGATGCCATTAAAAGTGTATTTAAAATATACCACGTTGTATCTACAGTAAAGATTCAATTTGAAATTATGACCATATTGTCATCCAAAAGAAAATTCCATCCAATTCTAAAGCCATGGCAAAACATATATGGTAAAATTTGGCCCATATGTGCACAGCCATGCCATACCTTGGCCAAATGTGACATCTATCAGCCACATTTGGCCCAAACGTTCTCGCTGTCTGGGATATTAATATGCAATTAATCATTATTACAGAAAAATGGGAGATTAATTATTTTTTTTGTCGATTGACAACAAAAAGCAAATTATAATGTAGCAAATGCATTCTTGTCTTCACAGATCAGAGATTTAGTAACCAAGTTACGAGAGCTTGAGGCACAGGATGTGGAAAGACAATGTGACAAACACCTGAAGCAGGTAAGCAGTCATTTGACTCTTCTTTGAAAGCTGATTTGGTCACTAGTTATGCTAAGGGACTAAATGACTGACTTTTATAGGTGTCTTCTCTGGAGACTGAAGTTTGCCAGCTGAAGGCTTTCCTTCAGGAGGAGCAGCAGAAGACCGGGCAGCTGTCCATGACCATGCAGATGGAAATTGACCAGACCAGAGCTTTGGTCCAGGTGAAGAAACCTCTATTCTCTGACCCAGGGTTTCCCAAATTCGGGTTTGAAAAGCTAATAATTAATTAAATCAAAGGTAAAATGAACAAATAAATGGGGCTGCACAGTGAATTAAAATAAAATGGAAATCACAGTATAGCTTAGTGTGGTTATCAAATCAAAGGTTGCAATTTATTTAAATAAGCACTACAGATGTGAAGTGTTGATGCAGTGTTTTTCAACATCGCCAAGTGGCTCGCTTCACAGAAAATGATTCTCACAAACTCACAAATGGGCATTTTAGGAGCACAGTGTGCTCTTGGTTCACTTTATTTACTCGTTTGCATGATTTCAAAGATTTCTGTAGACAGAAGCTTCCAAAATTTCTAGATTCTAAATGTTAAAAGAGGGTTTCAATGTTTGATAGTGAAGAATTTAGACATAAATACTAGTAATTTAAGACATAAATATTGTTATCGTAGTGTAAAATAACAATTCTATTTTATATAAATATTATTTTGTAATTATCAACTATTTATTTTTATTTCAGAGCATAACTGTAATTTACAACTGTAATATATTTGTTTTCATTTTTATAGTTAAAACTAATAAAAATAATATGCAAGAGATCTTAGTTGGTTTCAACAGCAGCAATATGAGACGTTTCCATATGAGATGAAAAGTCATATTGTTAAAACTGCCGTACATGACACAATAATCACAATATAATTTTGTGCAGCCCTATTTATGAATAATTTAAAAAAATATAATCACAATATACCATTAAAAAAAGATTAAATATTTTATGTTTCCGTGCATGACATTTGACCATTAAACAACACTGTAAAAATGCAAATGTGTTGGTAAATTATTGAAATATTAACTTAAAATCTCAGGTGGTATTTCAAGTAAATCTTTCACGGGCTTGACTGACAAGAAGTTTGGGAATCCCTGCTCTGACCTAATCAATGACACTGAATACATACCTTCACACTTTCTCATCAGTCACAGAACATCCAGTTTCAGCAGGATGCAGAAGAGCAGAGGAGGATGTTTGAGGAGCTGCAGGGCATCCAGAACATCCTCAGCACCACCAAACAAGAGCTGCAGTCCCAGAGGAGAAACAACACACGACTGCAAAACAACATCACTGACGCCGAGCAGGAGAACCTCAGGGTACCTGAAGCAGATCTGACCATTTATAGAGTGTCTTGAACTGACATTGGTGTTGCTGAGGGAATCTTGAATGTTCTTTAGTCAACAAATTGCAATATGAAGTTGTATATAATGATATTAGCTTGTGTACTAATTCAAAATGATTTTTGTTTGCTGTTCGAGCAGCTCCAAGAAAATATTGAAGACTTTAGGAACAGACTAACCAGCAGTCAACAGGAGACTGACTCTCTGAGGACAGAACTTCAGCTAGCTCTAGTTAGTGTGGACGCTGAGAGGAGGTACAGAGATCCAGGGTTATTATAGTTAAAAATAAAACCATAAAAACACATATTTGTTCTTCAAATATAATAAACTGGGGGGAAAATTATATATGTGCATCTCAATAAATTAGAATGTCGTGGAAAAGTTCATTTATTTCAGTAATTCAACTCAAATTGTGAAAGTATGTTCATTTACTGTATATGTACTCAATACTTGGTAGGGGCTCCTTTTGCTTTAATTACTGCCTCAATCCAGCATGGCATGGAGGTGATCAGTTTGTGGCACTGCTGAGGTGGTATGGAAGCCCAGGTTTCTTTGACAGTGTCCTTCAGCTCATCTGCATTTTTTGGTCTCTTGTTTCTCATTTTCCTCTTGACAATACCCCATAGATTCTCTATGGGGTTCAGGTCTGGTGAGTTTGCTGGCCAGTCAAGCACACCAACACCATGGTCATTTAACCAACTTTTGGTGCTTTTGGCAGTGTGGGCAGGTGCCAAATCCTGCTGGAAAATGAAATCAGCATCTTTAAAAAGCTGGTCAGCAGAAGAAAGCATGAAGTGCTCCAAAATTTCTTGGTAAACGGGTGCAGTGACGTTGGTTTTCAAAAAACACAATGGACCAACACCAGCAGATGACATTGCACCCCAAATCATCACAGACTGTGGAAACTTAACACTGGACTTCATGCAACTTGGGCTATGAGCTTTTCCACCCTTCCTCCAGACTCTAGGACCTTGGTTTCCAAATGAAATACAAAACTTGCTCTCATCTGAAAAGAGGACTTTGGACCACTGGGCAACAGTCCAGTTCTTCTTCTCCTTAGCCCAGGTAAGACGCCTCTGACGTTGTCTGTGGTTCAGGAGTGGCTTAACAAGAGGAATACGACAACTGTAGCCAAATTCCTTGACACGTCTGTGTGTGGTGGCTCTTGATGCCTTGACCCCAGCCTCAGTCCATTCCTTGTGAAGTTCACCTAAATTCTTGAATTGATTTTGCTTGACAATCCTCATAAGGCTGCGGTTCTCTCGGTTGGTTGTGCATCTTTTTCTTCCACACTTTTTCCTTCCACTCAACTTTCTGTTAACATGCTTGGATACAGCACTCTGTGAACAGCCAGCTTCTTTGGCAATGAATGTGTGAGGCTTACTCTCCTTGTCAATGATTGTCTTCTGGACGACTGTCAGATCAGCAGTCTTCCCCATGATTGTGTAGCCTAGTGAACCAAACTGAGAGACCAGTTTGAAGGCTCAGGAAACCTTTGCAGGTGTTTTGAGTTGATTAGCTGATTGGCATGTCACCATATTCTAATTTGTTGAGATTCTAATTTATTCAGCAGTGCCACAAACTGATCACCTCCATGCCACGCTGGATTGAGGCAGTAATTAAAGCAAAAGGAGCCCCTACCAAGTATTGAGTACATATACAGTAAATGAACATACTTTCCAGAAGGCCAACAATTCACTAAAACATTGTTTTTTTATTGGTCTTATGAAGTATTCTAATTTGTTGAGATAGTGAATTGGTGGGTTTTTGTTAAATGTGAGCCTAAATCATCACAATTAAAAGAACCAAAGACTTAAACTACTTCAGTCTGTGTGCATTGAATTTATTTAATACACGAGTTTCACAATTTGAGTTGAATTACTGAAATAAATGAACTTTTCCACGACATTCTAATTTATTGAGATGCACCTGTATATATGAAGAGTTTATTTGCAAAAACAGATAACTCCGTTTTTTTATTTTCAAAAATCATGTTTTTTTATTATGTTAGCATGTTTTTATTGTGTTTTGTTGTTAGTTATCTGTATTTTTTTTAACCTAAACAAAATAACCCAACTGCAGTTTGATTGAGATTAATTGGAATGCACAATGAAAAAACATGATTTTTGAAAATTGTTAAAAATGGAGTTATCTGTTTTTGCAAATGAACTCTTCATATATATATATATAAACCTTAAACCTATTTTATTTTCCATTTAGTTGAACTTGATGTACTAAAATAACTAAAACTAAAAATGAATAAAAACTATGTAGACATATTTAAAAAAAGAGAGTAAAATGACAATTAAAATAAAGAAAATTACAATTACAATAAATAAAAATAAACTATATTAATATCTCAGTGATGTTAAAATAACACTGCAGATATCTTTAAGATGAAAAATTAAATGAAGATTTAAATTAATGAACATTTTTGTTGAGTGATTATAAGAAATAAGTTTGGAAGATATTCTTCATTATTTCTTCGATGTTTTCCAGTAAATACAACGACAAGCGAATCCACTACAAAAACAAGCTGAGCCGGGCCAGAGGACTTTACCTGAGAGAGACTGGGTGGCGTGACGATAAAATAAAAGACCTGGAGAAACAGATTTTTATTTTGAGGAAACAGGAGGAAAAGGTGCAGTAACATGACAGACTGGGTAATGAAATCTTAAAAATTGTGTCACCTTTAAATGATGATGCCTGCTCCTCATCAGACGTCACATATGATGAAGATGGTCACATCTGAAAATGAGAGTCTGCTTCAGAAAAACAGAGAGCTTCTTTTACAGCTGCATGACTTTGAAGAGGCACAGAAAAATGCTTCGGATACAGTTACCTCCATGAAGATGAGGTACGTTTAGTTGTATATGTACCGTTGAAAAGTTTGAGGTCAAGTGTGATTTTAAAAAAAGAAATTAATACTGTTATTCATCAGACGTGACAGTGAAGATGCTTACAATGTTACAAAAGATTTCTTTTTCAAATAAACGCTGTTCAAGTAGTGTCTTTGTTTCCACAAAGAAATTAAGCCGCAAAAGCTATTTTTAACATTGATGATAATAATAAATGTTTCTTTAGCAGCAAATCAGCATATTATAATGATTTCTGAAGGATCATGTGACACTGAAGACTGAAGTAATGATGCTGAAAATTCAGTGCTGCATCACAGGAATAAATTACATTTAACACATTCAAAAACAGTTATTTTAAATTATAATAATATTTCACAATATGACTGTTTTACTGAATTTTGATCAAATAAATGCATCCTTGGTGTGCATAAGAGACTTATTATTACTGACCCCAAACTTGACTGGTACTTTTGTTTTTCCAATCCAAAATTAGCATTTCTTATTTAACTTCCTCAGGATCAATTTGCTTGAAGAAGAGAATATTCAGCTACAGCAGACAACAGCACAAATGTCAGAGCACATCGAGTGCCTGACGATACTGGCTGAGACGAACTGCGATGTAAGTACAACCCTTAAACAAGAACATTCATTTAAATCTAATTTACAGGTTAACAGAGTAAGAACGCTGATGGCTTAGGTTGTGTACGATCAGTCTAATGATTTTTGTTCACATTCTACTGTAGGACGTCACTGCCGAGAGTCGCGTCATAGAGGGAGAAGACCAAGCTACTCTACCTACATGAATATCTTTTTCTTTTCAGTGTAAATTAAATTATTTTTGTAAACCTAAACATTTCTAAATAAAGACCTCATCCTGTTTTTTTGTGCCTATGTAATCTAAAAAAAAAAAACATTCCTTTCCCTCATAGGAAAACATAATTGACATAATGATAGGGCAGTGAGTCAATAAGTCTGAAAACGCTCCCTTATGTGCCGTCTTCTAGTCCAGGCGCTTTTGTCTAAGGTTTAAGTCCCCCTTCACCAACACCAAACCAGAAATGTGTTGCTTTTAACACTGGATAACATTGTAATATGAAGGTATCATTTAGCATTATTAATTATATTAGTAGTCATTTTTAAACAAATGGTAAAAAAAAAAATGAAGTGAAAAAGTTCATGTTACATGTCTCATTTAAAGGAACAGTTCATTTGCTGACAATTTACTCGCCCTCAGACGATCCAAGATGTAGATGAGTTTGTTTCTTCATCTGATCAGATTTGGAGAAATGTAGCATTGCATCACTTGCTCACCAATGGATCCTCTGCAGTGAATGGGTGCCGTCAGAATGAGTCAAAACAGCTGATAAAAACATCACAGTAATCCACTCCAGTCCATCAATGTCTTGAGAAGTGAAAAGCTGTTTTTGAAAGAAATAAATCCATTATTAAAGGTTTTAACTTTTTAAATTATCGCTTCTACCAAAACAAAAATCCATAACTCTTCATCCAGTAAAAATATCCATCTCCTATTGTTCTGTCTCATCAAATCCACCGACATATTTGTTTAGAACTGTTTTTTCTTGTAAACAGTGCATATTTCTCTCCTGATTCAGACCCAACATTTTTTTTGTTTTACACTTTTGGAGAAAGCAGTGTTATGGATTATAGATATTTTATTTGGAAGCAATGGTTTACAGTTAAAACACTGTAATGATGTACAGTATTTGTTTCTTACAAAAACACAGCTTTTTGCTTCACAAGATGTTAATTGGAGTGGTGTGGATTATTGTGATGTTTTTATCAGCTGTTTGAACTCTCATTCTGACGGCACCCATTCACTGCAGAGGATCCATTGGTGAGTAAGTGAAGTAATGCTACATTTCTCCAAATCTGTTCCGATGAAGAAACAAACTCTGCTACATCTTGGATGGTCTGAGGGTGAGTAAATCGTAAGCAAATTTTTATTTTTGGGTGAAATATTACATTGAAGTGACATGAAGATCAGATTTCAACATGCAGGTCTCAACATCAATGCATTTACATAATAATAAAAAAGAAGGTAAATGTAGTTCTGTGTAAACATATGCATGTATAAACATATAATGAGCACATAGACTGCTACAGAATTTTCTCATTTATTTATTTGCTTACTTTTACAAAGTCTGTTCCCTCTCCGTGTCTTGACTTTGCATGTAGCAGCCAAGGCAAACCTTATAGAGTACCACAATTCAAGACAATTAAAAAGGTATATTTTATTATAACTAGACATATAGTCATTTTATATAAACTGGTTAACACTTAAGTACTGTATAGTTTATTTACAGCATGTTCATGCTAGGAAATAAAATTACAGAAAAGTACTGAGTACACAAGGAAACACCAATATGGTATAAAATATATATAAAATGTAATGGTAAACAACTAGTGATAAAATGGTTAAGGCTTAAAATGTGTAAAATTAACATGTTAGTTGTTAATATTTCAATATGATAATAAGTATAAACATGAATAATAAGCCAAGGAGGTATTCTAGACGTTGATACAGCTAAACAAATCTCATGGGCAACTCTACAGCTTTTTTCCCAATATTGTTCTCTCCTGTGTAAAATTTATAATGGCTGAATCTCACAAGAACATGTCCAGGTCATATATTTCACCCCAAAATCAAAAGAAAAAACACTAAAATATATTTTGAACAAAAGAAAATGAAGCCTATTTTCTGAGGACCAATAAGATTTATTTTTGCATTTTCATGACACTCAAGAAAATGTTCCATAAAATTCACCCAAAACAAAAATAATATAATATTAATACTAATATTAAAATAAATGTTTGGAATCAGTAAGATTTTTAATGTTTTTTTTTAATCGAGTCTCTTATGCTCATCAAGGCTGTATTTATTTGATCAAAAATACAGAGAAAAAAAACAGCAATATTGTGAAATATTATTGCAATTTCTAATATTGTTTCCTATTTTAATATGCTTTATAAGATAATTTATTTCTGTAATGCAGCGCTGAATTTTCAGCATCATTACTCCAGTCTTCAGTGTCACATGATCCTTCAGAAATCATTCTAATATGCTGATTTATTATCATTGTTGAAATGGTTGTGCTGCTTAATATTTTTTTGGAACCTGTGATAATTTTTCTTTGATTATTTGATGAATAAAAAGTTAAAAAGAACAGCGTTTATTCAAAATAGTATTATTTTCTAACAATATAAGACTTTACTATCACTTTTTATCCATTTTAACAAATCCTTGCCGAATAAAAATGTTGATTTCTTAAAACAAAAAAAGAACAAATTTACTGACCCCCAAACTTTTGAATAGTAGTGTATATTGTAACAAAAAAAATATATTTTGAATAAACGCGGTTCTTTTTTAACTTTTTATTTATCAAAGAATCCTGAAAAATTGCTTCCATTGTCCTCATTTGTAAGTCGCTTTGGATAAGTGTCTGCTAAATGACTAAATGTAAATGTAAAAAAGTATCACAGGTCCCAAAAATATCAAGCAGCACAACTGTTTCCAACATTGATTATGAATCAGCATATTAGAATGATTTCTGAAGGATCATGAAGACTGGAGTAATGATGCTGAAAAATCAGCTTTGCATCACAGGAATAAATTACATTTTAAAGTATATTAAAATAGTAAACTTATTTTAAATGGCAATAATATTTTACAAAATGGCTTTTTTTCTGTATTTTTGATCAAATAGATACAGCCTTGATGAGCATCAGAAACTTATTTAAAAAACATTAAAAATCTTACAAATTTTTAGCTTAGACATGCCTCTTATGCAAAAACAAACAAAAAAAACCTTCATTTTCTTTTATTCAAAATATAGTTTAGACATTTCTTGGCAGTTTTCACCCATCTATAATGTCAAATGCATGCTGACATCTGTAACAATGGGGGGGGGTTACACTTTTTTAAAGTGTTAATTTTAAACACTATACGTGTCCATTCTGAAACATCAGAATCTTTTGAGAACCATTTTCATATTCCATTTTTGGCACCAGACCACAAGAATTTGTAAAGCACTAAAGGATTAATCTCGCAAAACATCTAAATGTGCTGATTTGTCTATAAAGTCAGATTTATAACAGTCCTTTTGAGAAGTTAACATTTAATGCTAAAGCTATTTTCAGTCAGATTTCCCTACAAGCGAGGAAATGTTTTAATATGAAAGAAAAATATTGTATGATTAACATTACCAAAACACAAGACCATTGGTCTCTAAACCGACTTGAGTTGCCCAAAAGAAGGGGATTTTTCTTTTCCCCCAGACAGCATAGAAAAATATGAGAGGAGGTACTGGACTTGGTCCAAGCTTTAAACATACAACGTATGTCTTCTGATTTTATAATGCATAATACCTACAGTCCCAAACGTTTAGCTGCCAAGAGCAATGCCTTTATTGTCGTAACAGACCAGAAACATTTAAAGCCAAAACTGTGTGGCCTGAAAGTGCTGTGAAACCATCTTTGGATTTCCCGATTATTCCCTCTCAACTCAACAATGAGTCGGAGAAGAGGGATGTGTGTAATAGAAACTTCCTAAAGCGCTGCTGTGTTTGAGCCTCTATCCACACAGTCTAATACATGTTGGAATGTTCTCAAACCCGAAACAAACTAACAAACACACACACACACACACACACAAAATAAACGTCAAACCACCGAGAACAGGTGATTTTGCTTGCTTATGCCAAGGTTGGGAAAGACTGAGCGACCGTGGGCTGGTCCAGGACCAGCGTGCTCAGATGAGGGAAATGCGAACGGGAACGCTGGACGATTCGGTCCTTTGTGGCGAGTGTTGACTCACCAGATGTTCTACCACCGTGTGCTTAGACATGTGTTTCATAAGGTAGGTCTCCTGGAAAGGGACGTTAAATGACAGATGTTTATGAAACAAGGAGAAGAATAAAAAAGACTGCATAGTGTTAAAAGACTATACACAGCATGAAACTATTTTATTTATGGATTTTCTGTATGAGGCATGTAAGAAAAGATTCTCGAAATGTGGTACTACTATGGAAATGTAAAATAACAGATAGATAAATAAATAACAAAAAATATTTGAAATCAAATTTTGTGTCACTTATTTCACATATTTTAATAATGGAGGAGAATATAAGAAGTGCCGCATCCCAGTGGTTCCCAAACTGTGGTACTCAGGGTTATTATAATTTACTAAAACTAAATATATTAAAATATTTGTTAATTAATATTTGTTAAATAAAATATAAAATATTCCTCAAAATAATTTTGTTTCAGCTAGTTGCCAAGGCAACATTTATCATTTTTATTTAGTTTGACAATGTACTAAAATAAAATAAAAATTATTAAAAGCCATATAGACATTAAAAACCTAACCTAATAAAATGATAAAAAACAGACATCAAAATGACTAAAACTTTAATGAAAAGTAAAATGAAAAATATAATAAAAACGAATTCAAACTATTAATAAAACTAATACCGTATACTAAAATAACACTAGTGGTACTATCTTGAAAACAAACAAACAAATAACTAAATATTTAAATGGTCACATTTTATTTTATATAGCTGTATTTCTCATTTGGATCTGTTTGTTCAGAAATTGTTCAAATAAATTTATATTTTCATGTAAAAAAAAAATATATATATATTAATAAAATGTGAAATTAATATAAAATATTATATAAATCACAATCAAGATGTTAAAAGAAGTTAACTTAATTTCTTAGGTACTGTAACTGCTCACCATTAATTTTTTTTCCCCAACATTTCTAAATCACCTTTTTGGGATTTCTTTAGACTTTTTTTGTCACCCTGTTATGGTCTTATGGTGTGTCAATTTTTTTTAATCTATCAGTTAATGTAAGGTCATAAATACTGCATGCATATTAATTATAAAAGAATCAGCAAAATGCAGATCATAAATGTTTTGGATTTTTAGTAAGCAGCATGTCACATCATCTTCATAAAGTATTTCATGTCAAGCTGTCAACTACATATTAAATGATTTAAGATTTAACATGGCTCTTGTGTCTGAAAGTTTAACAGCTACATCCCACTCCACTCGATGCAGGACAGTAGAGGAATCAGAGTGATGAACGCTGTAGTACTTACTGAGGTGTAGGCTCGACCACACATGCTGCAGCAAAAAGCCTTGGCGTTTTTGATTGCGTGAGCCGACAAGTGGATTTGGAGGGAGGCGGAGTCAGAGTAAGCACGGTAACAGTTGGAGCACTTGTAAGGCTTGTCTTTATTATGTGACCTCTGGTGAGACTGTGGTGAGTAAAGAAAAAGTTAAATTAATTTAAATATACATATAATATTTTTAGGTTTAGTTTATAAATATGTGTGTGTATGTAGTATATATTTTTATGTATACATGTATATAAACTTTTTTTCTTTCAAGTAGCATCATTTCTTATCTATCCTCCACCTATATAATAAATAAATAAAAATAAATTTTATAAATATTTAACATTTTTAATGAACTATGTGAACAATTATAAAAGAAGAGATATTTAGGTCTTACTTGCAGATTGGAGAGCTGTGTGAAGGCTTTTTCACAGCCTGGTTGGAGACATTTATATGGCCGATCACCTGTGTGGATTCTGTAGCAAAGCAAAATGTGATGACAAATATCAATGTGAAGTTCACAACCTGAGCTCTTCAAATCAAACACGTGCACAAACCGAGGCTGTAAGGTCACCTGGTGTGCTGCTGTAAGTGTGAGAGCTGGCGGAAGGATTTCTCGCAGTAGGAGCAGTGATACGGCTTCACTCCCAGGTGAATGCGCAGGTGTTGGGCCAGGTAGGACGCGTTGGCGAAGGACTTGGTGCAGTGAGGGCACTTGTGTGGCTTTGCTTCCGTGTGGGACTTGGAGTGTATCTGTATGTCTGACTTTGAGAAGAACGTCAGCGGACACACTTTACATCTGAAAGATGAAATGCAAATTTTTCCTGAAAACGTGGGGCATAGAGTATAGGTTATGTGGCCAGTAAAATCTGCAAATGGTATGAAAGCAATTTAGATGACACACCGCAGTTTGGGGCCAAATAAAACAAAGTGAAAACACACTTTGGAGGAAGGAAATTCAATTTGTGTTTGCACCCGGAGATGAGACACATGAAAACAACATGAGACAAATGAAAACTAATGACATTCCACATTGCAATATTTACATTTAGGGCTGTATGATTAATCAAAATAAAATGGAAATTGTGATATGCTTTTCTTATATTTTCTTAAATAGTACATTTTTATTTTACATTGAAACATTACATTAGCAATAGTTCACATTTTATTTAATATTTCTATTTAATAATAATATTAATAATAATAATCAATGATTATCATCACTATTGTTATTAAAAATATTTTTTAGAAATATCAAATTATCAAAATGATGCATAAATTGCCTTTTTGGCCAAATTGTGCAATAAATAAATTAATTAATCAAATTAAACTGCAACTGCCATTTTTAACAGAAAAAAAATTAAATTACATTTTCCCACATCATGCAGCTTATTTTAAATATAAACATTTGGCAGATACTTTTATCAAAAGTGACTTACATTGCATTCAAACTATACAATTTATCAGTTAATGCATTCTCTGGGAATCAAACCCATTACGTTGGTGTTGCAAGCAGCCTGACACACCATATTTGTAAGCAAAAGAAATGCAAGCAGTAAATATTCTGAAATATGAGAGCTAACTATTAGAATTTTATAATTAGTAATAAAAATGATAACAACAACAACAACAATAATGCTATTATTATTATCATCACAAATTGTGCAGAAGAGCTAAACTGGAGCAGAAAATCTTAATTTTGAGGTAAAGTTCCGAACCCATAAGACCTTCGT
Organism: Schizothorax lantsangensis; assembly: GCA_027422415.1. NCBI lineage: Eukaryota > Metazoa > Chordata > Actinopteri > Cypriniformes > Cyprinidae > Schizothorax > Schizothorax lantsangensis. Next base: position 10,426,193 of record CM049847.1, on the reverse strand, counting down.
TCATCTTCGAGCACAAATTAAGGTATTTTTGATGAAATCCGAGAGCTTTCTGACCCTGCATAGACAGCAATGTAACTACGACTTTCAAGGCCCAGAAATAAGGACATTGGTAAAATAGTCCATGTGACATCAGTGGTTCAACCGTAATGTTATGAAGCTACAAGAATACTTTTTGTGTGCAAAGAAAATAAAAATAACGACTTTATTCAACGATTTCTTCTCTTCCGTGTCAGACAACACACGTTCACAACAGTACCACGATGCATGCGTGCATTCCTCTGCTTGTAAACAAGGTGCAGCGCATCCAGGTTCTACGTCAGAATGCCTATGGAGTACATCTACTGTCGTGAACATGTCAGTTTTGTTGCTATCTATGCAGGGTCAGAAAGCTCTCGGAATTCATCAAAAATATCTTAATTTGTGTTCCGAAGATGAACAAAGGTCTTACAGGTTTGGAATGACATGAGGGTGAGTAATTAATGACAGCATTTTCATTTTTGGGTGAACTATTCCTTTAAACAAATTGATATCTTCTGAAGTCGTACCTGTAGATTTTGCCCTCTTTGGCAGTGATGCTGACAGTTGATTGGTCGGCTCCAGAGGCCAGGATTGGGTAGGGAACGACTAAGAGCGGCCCAGAGGGATTTTCAGCTTTGATCTTTTTGCGACCTCGTCCTATGCTCTTTGGAGGAGGACCCAGCAGTCCTGCCAGTCCTCCGCTGTTTTTAAAAATGTCCATCCCTGGCCCGCCAGACAGTCCTGAGATGAGGTGTGGGGAAGGAGCACCACCCTGACTGCTGGTGGTTGGAGTGGTCGGGGTGCTCGGCGTCATGCTCTCTGACGTGTTGTGGTTGGCAGTTCGAGAAGACGTCAGCGACAGTCCTGAAAATGAACCTCATTTTAAGGAACAGTTCAGTTTTTCCACAAATGGAAATTTGCAGATAATTTACTCACCCTCAGTCCATCCAACATGTAGAGTTTGTTTCTTCATGGAAACTGATTTTGAGCATTTTTAGAACCAATGGGTCCTCTGCAGTGAATGGGTGCCATCAGAATCAGAGCTCAAACAGCTGATAAAAACATCACAATAATCCACAAGTAATTCACTTAATCTGTGCATATTTCTCTCCCCATTCAGATGAGACAACTACTATTTTGTCCAGAAGTTAAAATGCCTTGATGAATTTGTTTATTACAAACACGCAGCATTTCGCTTCACAAGATATTAATCGATGGACTGACGTGTGGATTACTGTAATGTTTTTATCAGCTGTTTGGACTCTCATTCTGACGGCACCCATTCACTACAGAGGATCCTTTGGTGAGCAAGTGATGTAATGCTGCATTTCTCCAAATCTGATGAAGAAACAAACTCATCTACATCTTGGAGGGCCTGAGGGTCAGCAAATTTTCAGCATTGTTACATTTAAGGGTGAACTGTTCTTTAAATGCAAGCAAGAACATATTTGCATTCACGTACCTGACAGATGATTCGCTCTGGATGGCTGGTCTATGATTTGCCGCAAATGCCAATCTTCCCACAATCCTCTTGCTTTAATAGCTGTTTTATCGTCCAGATTCAAGTTTACGTCACCCAGAATACGACCTGCTTACATTATGTGCACAGTTAGCAGTATGCATGTGTCTCAGTGAGCAGATCTGTGCTATGCAGTGGAGAATGTACCTGCGACGGTGCTGGAGGCGGGTCGAGCGTGTAGGGCGATGTCGGGCTGGGTGGTGCTGTGAGAGTGGAGGCCCGGCATCTGCTGCAGCTTAGGCGTTGATATATTGTGTTGCCCGCCTTCTGTGGTCGTAGGCGGCAACAGCAAGGGCTGCTGGGAAGGGACCGAAGTGGGCGGCAGGTGTGGAGGTCTGATTTTCTCCGCCATGAGCTGTTCTTTGATCTTGTTGATCAGCATGAGGTTATCCAACTGGGGAAAAAAGGGGGAAAGTGAGATTAGAACAAGCAGATGGTTCAAATCCTCCTGGTTCTGAACTACTGACATGATGAGAAGAACATGCGTTTAATCATGTAAAGCCTGATTTATGAAACAAGTCAGAAAATACATTTTTCAGCATTATGTTGATCATTTAGAGGCCTTGATATGATACAGGAGGCTTTATAGGGTTAAAAGTGTTTCCGGTCTAGAGAAAGATCTGACAGAACATTTAAAAGATAAGATGTGTTTTAAACTCTACACTTTAGCATCCTGGCGCCCTTATCTGCTACTTAAGACAACTAGTAAACAATAAAGATTAAGCCTAGTGCTGAACTAAAGTAAATTATTGATGCTAAACTTTTTAGATAAACGACAAGGATTAATGAAGTCTGTCCATTGATGCATGTTTGTTTCCTTACCTGACCAGGAATAGATGGTGGAGGAGGCCAGAAGTATGGATTATTAAATCGAGGTTCTGCCATTCTGAAACACACACAGTCATGCTTGATTAACAATGCTTTAATTCATCATCATTCATTGTTACGTAGCTTTTATTTGATCAACCTTAGGCTGAGAACAAACCAAATGGATCTTTTCAGGAATGCATATTTAATTTGAATTACTTGTTGCTGAGAGATTAAAAGATCAGAAGACAATAATGACTGATAATGCCAAAGTTTTTGGGGGAAAATGATGCAGCAGGATCTGAAGGTTGCAATGTTTGACTAGGCCCAAAACACACACTGCACCGAGGTAATAGCCTTTAAAAATTACACTATGGCTGCTGGAAGGTTCACAATAATGTACAAAAATGTTTCTCACTGAAGGCTCTTGGCCCATATGTGACTGAATGAGAGTGAGGCAGCTGAAACAAACTGGAAAAATGTACTGCATGAATTAATACTGCCCTCCCATGATTATTTATTGATTTGAAATGCAGATCTAATCCGAGAAGATTACTTAAATTAAGTTGCAACTTTAGTGCAGTACATTAGTTCAGCAACAACATTCACAACCCATTTAACTTCCATAAAGTAATGCTATGACATGTTAAATAAAATACTCAAGGAAACTGAAAAAACTAAATGCTGGGACTCAAAGGAATAGTTCACCCAAATATGAAAATTTGCTGAACATTTACTCTCCCTCAGGCATCTCCCTCATTACATTACTTGCTCACCAGTGGATCCTCTGTAGTGAATGGGTGCCATCAGAATGAGAGTCCAAATAGCTAATAAAAACATCACAATAATCCAAAAGTAATCCACACAACTACAGTCCATCAGTTACCATTTATAAACTGTGCGTTTGTAAGAAACAAATCCATCAGTGCGACGTTTTTAACTTCAAACGGTTTCTCCTGGCTACATTACGAGTACTCTATCCATAATATTGCTTTCTCTAGTGAAAAAGACGTCTCATCTGTATCAGGAGAGAAATATGCACAGATCAAGCACCGTTTACGAGCAAAAAGAGTCCAAAACAGTTCTAAACAAAGATGTCAAAGGATTTTGATGTGAGAGGACAATAGGAGATGGACTTTTTCCACTGGTGGAAGAGTTATTATGGACTGATTATAGACTGATATTTTGTGCAGAAGCAACGCTTTAATGATGGATTTGTTTCTTACAAACATGCAGCTTTTCACTTCACAAGATGTTAATTGATGGACTGGAGTCGTGTGGACTATTGTGATCAGCTGTTTGGACTCTCATTCTGACGGCACCCATTCACTGCAGAGGATCCATTGGTGGGCAATTCATATAACGCTACATTTCTCCAAATCTGATGATTAAACAAACTCATCTACATCTTGGATGACCAGAGAGTAAGTACATTTTCAGCAAATGTTCATTTTTGTGTGAACTTTAACGGAGCAGTTTTCTTTAAAACAACATACACTTGTGAATCATTAGAAATATGGCCAGAAAAGTACATTAAGGACAATTTAGGATTCATTTTAACATTAAACGGTGTACTTAAGGAATCAAACACTGGGATCATGTACTGCTTTATGTACAGTTACAGTAAAGCTTAATTATAGTGATATGGAATGCCTGCCATTGTTCAGAGGCTTGTTGGCTTAAGTCTTGAACTAATAATCTTATTAATTGCAGACTGTGCCTTTAAATGCTTTAGCACATTACTTAGAATTATTCATGACACAGTGATATGAATATGATACAACACAGAACAAGCATTTAAAAAACAAACAAAAAACGTGTTCATACACAGTTCACACTCATTGGGAAAATCAAACAAATTACATCTTCCTAAAGCAAGACACTTTGAATATTACTTGTTGCATTGCTGGCATTGTAATAGCAAAATAAAAATATATTTGCTGTGAGGGTGCAAACTTCTTCAAATTATTGGTCTTATCACAAATTTTACAAGCAGAAAGCACTCTTTCAAAGAAAAGCTGACTGTAAAATCATAAAGAGAAAATAAAAAAGATAATATTTGAGCATTTAAATGTTAAAACCTGAAAATGTCAAATGCATATGTAAATGTGGCAGATTCATATGGAAAAGTGAAAAGTCTACCCCACAGTTTTAGCAGGAAGTGAAACAGACACCCTTTCAGCATCATTAAGGAAATATTCAGCGGGGTCTGGGCTCATATATTTGGACATATCGCTTTTATTATTTTTGGCTCCGCTAAATGAATTTCTCTGCAAGGCCCTTTAGTCAAACACTCTCAAGACCCATAAGCACTGCCAAAACATTCATAGCACAGTGTCATGGACATAATGCAAGAAAACGGTACGCCTAAAGTAATCACACCGTATGGAACCGTTTCTTAAGGTCCAGATGGGTAAAGGTAAAAATTAGACCGGTGGAAAGATGAACGTCGTTGTGCTGTTTGTTCAATACAACCACTTCAAGGAATCCTTTCCTGTTGCGTTCTGGTCATTTTTACCCAGAAAGGGTCTTATTTTTCCTGTAAATACTAGACAATGTTATCACATTTGAATAAAGCCTACTTGACTTTGAAAACTTTCCCAATAAAAAAATAAAATAATAATAATAATAATTTACTTTTCTGGGATTTTTTTCTACCTTGATGTTCCCAGTCAAAAATGACTGGCCTAGAAAGAATCGCTTATAAATATCTTGGTATGATATATTATCACCAAATACTGGATTTAATATTTTATTCAACTTGTTTTAATTCAGTTACCACAGGTTTTGTGTTTCTTTTTGGAACTAATTTTTTATTGCACCTCAGTGAATATTGCCAAAATGATCCACATATAATGCTTTTTTGATTTAAAAACAAGGTACATAAGCTTAGATAAATGAGGCCTACGAGTTCCAAAGAAACACAAAACCTGTGTTAAATGAAAGAAAAAAAGTTGACAAAAAGGCTGAATCCAAGATTTGGTGATAATATAGCCTAGCATAATGAGAAATTTACAAGCGATGTTTAAAAGACCGGAAACTCCAAGTTTTCAAATGCAAAATAGCTTATATGTAAACACTGCAGAGTATATCATATGTGACCCTGGACCACAAAACCAGTCATAAGTAGCACGGGTATATTTGTAGCAATAGCCAACAATACATTGTATGGGTCAAAATTATTGTTTTTTTTCTTTTATGCCAAAAATCATTAGGATATTAAGTAAAGATCATGTTTCATGAAGATATTTTGTAAATTTCCTACCGTAAATATATTAAAACTTAAATTTTGATTAGTAATATGCATTGCTAAAAACTTAATTTGGACAACTTTAAAGGCGATTTTCTCAATATTTGTATTTTTTTGCACCCTCAGATTTCCAGATTTTCAAATAGTTGTATCTCGGCCAAATTTATTTCAATCCTAACAAACCATACATCAATGGAAAGCTTATTTACTCAGCTTTTATATTATGTATAAATCTCAATTTTTAAAAAATTGACACTTATGACTGGTTTTGTGGTCCAAAGTCACAAATTATTATGAAATGCCATTAACTAATAGCACTGAAATTCACATACAATATTTAGAACTCAAAAGTACTTCCAAGAATACCATGGTAATACCACAGTAAATGTTCCAAAATAAACATGTACCATTTATATGTACATTAATCTAAAAAGGTGTAAGCTTCATTTTTATAATCAAATCTACAAAGAATTCTACCTATAGCTATTCCTAGTTTCTTCACATATAAATGACGCTGAGGTGAAGTCTGAGTCACAGGCTGCCTAACAACATTTACAACTATTTAACACGCTAATAAATCCACACAGAAGCTTTAAACGACATGTAAATATCAAATCAACATTTTGGCGAAGAATGACACGTCTCAGAGGCTTTGATATAAACTGAGATAAAACTTACTCAACTTTTTCTTTTATTCTATCGGCATCCTTGAAATTATTCTCAATTAAAGCACGGCGCCTTTGATCAAACGTCAAATTAAAAACAGTCGCAAAATAACGGAGGCGAACGGACTCGTTTCGTGGCTTCTGAAAGTCCAGGTCCCCGGTGTCTGCCTCTCCCACATTCTCAGACAGTTTTATTAAAAATTTCAGACAAAAGGAAAACAAAAATGGCAGCCTGTCTTATTTTTATAAGGACAGGGCGCCATATTCTGCAGATCCCGAAAATTTTAGCCACAAAAATAAAGCGTGTGAATTCAGATGAAGAGAGCGAACGTGTAAAACGCCGCATTATTTGCATTAAGTGCGCGAATGATTGTTTACTTAGATCTGCAGGTTTGAATAGCCCGGCTGGAGGAGAAAAAAAAGAGAGGAAAAAAAAACCGAGACTTCCTACAACAATCATGCGATGCGAACAAATCACGCAGATGGAAACAGACGCGCATCTCTCCAGCGAAAATGTAACATTTCTATCGTAACGCAATCGTGCAGGAGCGTGCAGATGCAACATTGTTGCAACATGCGTCTGCTTTTGATTTTTTTTCTTTTATTTGAACTTTTTGCTCACTCGAATGACTGCCAGCGTCGCTTCAACGCATCATGCAAACGTCCCAAAAATTCTATGCGATCGTGAAGATGAAAAGAGCGCGACAAACATACCTTGCACACCTCGACGGTGGATTTATTAGATTTAATGAAAGGTTCAGATGTTCTTTCGGCTTTGCCTTCAGAGGGAGTTCAGACCTTCCGGGTCGCCTGCCGTTCACTTCTGGGTGCTACAGGCACAGCGCTACAACAGCGAAATCATACATGATCAAATATACATCAGAGCTTTCCACATTAAAATAATCGTTCAAAATCAGGACTGTTTAACATTTTGTGTTACTGTAATGTTCTATGAGAAGTCAAAGAACTGATTTCGAGCTCAAAAGAGATATGGAGTGATTCAGAAAAGATCATAGAAAGAATAGATACAGGCGTTTTCTATATAAAAGAAAAAGCCATTTGAAATAAGACATTGTTTTGTAACAGTACTGAGGAATTGCATAACGTCCATTTATACCTCTGTGTCTCATGGAATGTAAACAGTAGGTTGGATTTTAACAGGAATAGAATAGAATAGAGATACTATGTGCAAACAAAAAATAATATAAATATATAGGCCCTACTAATACAATTAGTCTAGTTATTATTTACCATTTTCAATATCTAAATACAGTCATCAGAACTATGAAATACTACAAAGTGAAGTATAGGAATTATGAGTGACCTTAGAATTATGAAAGGGGAAAAAACATTATATATACATCCATATGTATATATGTAATTATATAATTTATCGTTAGTGAACTTAACCTGTAAGTGTCTACAAAACAAATTTCAATCATTTAAGGCTTTAAATGAAAAGGTTTATAAATATGAATAACACAACTAGTTTTACATTGTTAGCCTTGTTGACATTGTTGGCTATGTTTACAATACAATAAACAATACAATACACAAACTGCAAAGAGACAAGAGTAAAAGGCTTCAAGTATATTATTATTAATATTATAATATGTTTGTGTCTAATATCCATATATATTCCTAGTTAATTATGTAACGTAAATATTAATTTCTGATCAGGGTTATTATAGTTAAAGCCTTTTGGTTACTTGAAATAAAACATAAAAACATTTCAGCTTTAGTGTTAACTTGATGTACTAAAATAACTAAAACTAAAATAAAAAAAACTACACAGACATTAATTTCTGATCTGAATTATTATACTTAACAAAAACTAAAACCTATTTTATGTCAGCTAGTTGCCAATATTTCACATTTATATTTTCTTCATCTTGACATATTAAATAACTAAAACTAAAATAAAAATGAATTATGAATTAAAAATTGCTAACAAAAAAACACAACAAAACAACTAAAATTAAAATAAAACAAAATATAAGATACAACATTTTATTTGATTAATAACAGATAAAATACTACTGTTTAAGGACAATTTCCTTTCTTAGTATTGTATCTTTGCTCGTTTGTTTAGTCTTCGATCTTCGTCGGTTTGCGTTCTCTCAGCTGAACGATAGATGGCAGCACGCGCTCAGTCCTCTTCAGTCTGACTGTAGCGGCTGCGTGGATCAGTCACAAACATCAGTCAAATAAAGCTCACCGAAGCGTGCTGTGTGTGCCACCAGAGACACGAGTACATTAGGAAGTCGCATGCGCACATCTGAACACATGTGGTCGTGGAGGAAGCAGATGGACGGGTTTCTGTAGTCAAACACTGACACTCCCTCCACACTGACACGTGCTTTGAGTCTAGGTAAATGTTTGGAAACGTCCCACTGGGGAAGGGGGGAGGAGAAATGCACATAAACACTCATTGAGAAGTCAGAAAGACGAGTGGACAGACGCTGACTGGCTGACTGCTGGTGTGCTTGGACCTGCAGCTCCTCAGATGTCTGAGGTCACATCCTTTCATCTCTAGTTTGGTGAGTGAGTGCATCAGATTGTGCTGGCCCTGTAATTATGACCAAATGCAAAATGCTGTTGATTTTAATTTTCATAAAAAGATACCCTGAGTAGTGGATAGAGTGGAAAGCTCTTGAAAAAGCTTATATATACTCAGATTTGAACAAAAATAAATTAATATTCAAAATGCTCAGTGCAATACTAGACTAGAAACACTAGAAGGTGTGAGACATGATACAATCAACAAATTGACAGCAATGCTAATAAAACACGAAGTGCTGAACACAGATGTTGGTAGTGTCAGTAACTGCAGGTTTTCTGCTATTGTGACACCTCAGCCTTCATTTGAGAACATTTCATTGTAAATATATATCACTGATTATTGAGATAAGGGACAAAACATATCCTACATGCAAAAGCCCACTTTTGGAAAAATTAATTTAAAAAGAAAAACTTAAAATTTACTTAAAAAGAAAAACTTAAAATTTACATCTAAAGGAAATCTGTATAGTCAGGGCATTCATTGCTTCTATTTAAAAAAAAAAAAATAATAATAATAATAATTTTGTATTATTTTAAACACATTCTCTATACTTGGAAAATACTGTAATTCAACCCGTCCTCAGCATAAAGTCACAATATAAAACTGTCAAACAAAGTGTTTAAAAATGCAACTCACTTTGTGTCAATAATTCTGAATAAATCAGGCGATGTTCTGGTAATCTTAATTTTTGCCTACTGCTTACGTCATGCAGGTCAGACACAAATAAAATGTACATAACTGATGGGCTTTAAAGACAGGCTTCACATTTCAGTTGCTGCTACAGGGCAGCACATAACACTTACCATTACACTAAACCCAACATACGTTTCTTGTATTTCATGAGCTACTGGACACCCAGAATGAGACTGGAATCCACTGGAAGGATTTTTGCATTAAATTAAATGTTAGTTTAGTTGTCTTAATTTGTTGTCTTGTCAGTCAGTTGTTACAACCTCAGTTGGACCTTTGTCAAAACCATTCAGTATTTGTTAACTCTGCAGTTTTTGTCAACTCTGTAAGTATTTAACACTGTCAGATGAAGGTTTCTGTTATTTTTGAAAGAAATATTTTATTTTTATTTATTGTTAAAATAATAAAACATCAACTAAACTAAACTAAACTAAGCATTGGTTAATATGGACCATTCTACAGAATTAGTGCAAACTGCTGTCCCACAACAACAACAACAACAACAAAAAAATACACATTTAAAAAGCATTTAAGTAGTCAAATCTTAGATGTTTACTAAGATCCTTCTATTACCCATTGAAACCCACAATAATATATAAAATATTAGAAAGCTTATATATATATATATATATATATATATATGTACACAGGTGCATCTCAATAAATTAGAATGTCGTGAAAAAGTTCATTTCAAAAAGTGAAACTTTCATATATCTTAGATTCATTACATGTAAAGTAAAACATTTCAAAAGTTTTTTTTTGTTTTAATTTTGATGATTAGAGCTTACAGCTCATGAAAGTCAAAAATCAGTATCTCAAAATATTAGAATATTTACATTTGAGTTTCAATAAATGACCATCCATACAGTATAAATTCTGGGTATCTCTTGTTCTTTGAAACCACAATAATGGAGAAGACTGCTGACTTGGCAATGATCCAGAAGACGAACATTGACACCCTCCACAAAGAGGGTAAGTCACAGAAGGTCATTACTGAAAGGTGTGGCTGTTTACAGAGTGCTGTATCAAAGCATATTAAATGCCAAGTTGACTGGAAGGAAGAATTTGGGTAGGAAAATGTGCACAAGCACCTGTTGCTTGATGACCGCAAGCTTGAGAATACAGTCAAGCAAAGCTGATTCAAACACTTGGGAGAGAAAAAGAAGTTACCAAAAGCTGGTTCAATGACCATGGTGTTACTGTGCTTGATTGGCCAGCAAACTCGCCTGACCTGAACCCCATAGAGAATCTATGGGGTATTGTCAAGAGGAAGATGAGAGACACCAGACCCAACAATGCAGATGAGCTGAAGGCCAGTCAAAGAAACCTGGGCTTCCATACCACCTCAGCAGTGCCACAAACTGATCACCTCCATGCCACGCCGAATTGAGGCAGTAATTAAAGCAAAAGGAGCCCCTACCAAGTATTGAGTACATATACAGTAAATTAACATACTTTCCAGAAGGCCAACAATTCACTAAAAAAAATTTTTTTTTTTATTGGTCTTATGAAGTATTCTAATTTGTTGAGATAGTGAATTGGTGTTTTTTTTTTAAATGTGAGCCTAAATCATCACAATTAAAAGAAGCAAAGACTTAAACTACTTCAGTCTGTGTGCATTGAATTTATTTAATACACGAGTTTCACAATTTGAGTTGAATTACTGAAATAAATGAACGTTTCCACGACATTCTAATTTATTGAGACGCACCTGTATATATATATATATATACATATAATCATAATTTATTGGGTACTTTCAATTGGGAGGTGGCTTTCCCAAACCTAAACCCTAAATTCCAGCTTATGAAAATGATATTGAAATAATTATAACAAATTTTTTGTTGTTTTTAAAAGTATCTTTCTGATATTTAATATATAAACATAACATATTTTTCTGAAATATATACATGCATGTGTGTGTATCTATATATGCACAGGGCTCGCAAAATTTCAAAATCCCTGGTAGCCCTTCGGGCAGGTCTCTTCAGATTTTGGTAGCCCGAAAATTAGTTTAACTAGCCCAAATAAAAAAAAAAACATAAAATGTCAATCAAAAACATTTTCAATACACAAATATCAACAAATATCAAGGAAAGAGTTTTATTTTACTATTTACAGGCAATGTTCCCTCTAATGTTTTTTCTTGCTGAGCAAAACTTTTCTCTATTGAGCAACATTTCGGGCACCTGAGCAAAAACATTCTTTATACCAGACCTGTACAGCACACACACAAAAAAGTGTTAACTTTTAACTTTAATGTGCTATTTATATTTGATTTGACCCTTGATGTAACTAAATGATGTACATTTTAGGTTACCTGAGAATTTTTTTTTTACAGTACGATACACTGCCATTCAAAAGTTTGGGATCAGTAAAGTTTTTTTTTAAAGAAGTGTCATCAAGGCTGTAGCCTATCTATTTGCTAAAAAAACCTGAATATTATTTCACAAAATAATATTGTGAAATATTATTGCAATTTAAAATAAATGTTTTCTATTTTAATATACTTTAAAATATAATTAATTCCTGTGAAGCAAAGCTGAATTTTCAGCATCATTACTCCAATCTTCAGTGTCACATGACTCGTTTGGCGCACATCATTCTTTCTATGAAACCTGAAAACTGCATTCAGCGGTTCTAACGCTATAGCGACATCAACTCTATAGCGGTTTGCCTGAGCATTGCGATTCTTTCGCTTTTACTGGCATTCAATCAAATGGCTTTCCCAACTCATTTTTGCGTGCGAGAGTCACATTATTTCTTCTGCGCGGCCGCGGTTGTAGAAGTGTGCGGCCGCGCGCACGCAGCTTAGAGGGAACATTGCGTGGGAGCTCTGTATTTAAGGTAGCCCGTCGGGCAGGGCGCTGATACATTTTGGTAGCCCGACTGGAAAAAACAATAGCCCCGGGACGTTGGGCTAGCGATTTTGCGAGCCCTGATGCATAATAAATATACACAGCACACATACATACAGCACTAAAAAATAATACTAAAATACATAAAAGTAGCATTTTAGCAATTGGAAATTTTGGATTGAATTATGAAAAAATGGGCATTTAAAACCAAAATGGTTCAGCCAAAATGGAAAGACATTACAGACGTAAAACAAGTTACTTTTAATGAAACATTACACACAGGAGGAGATTAAAATGAAAATAAAATAAAAGACAGCCTTATGAATAATCCACAATAAGAAAAATAAAATACAAATTTAAAGTTTGATTTCATTATTGCCTTTAAGTGTGGCGTCATCTGACTTTCACATCTTGTGCATTTATCATCAGCTTCCTTCCAGCGATTGTGCACTACAACTCTTAAATGAAACATTAAGTGACACTGTATTTTTAATGTCTCTTCTAAGTGTGAAGATGGAGGGTGTTCTGGATGTTACACTGCATCTGTGTGTGTGCAAACTGATGAGCAGCATGCTGTTGTGTTCGTCTGTAATCACACACACCATCACTGCAGTCAGTCTGTGCTGCTGCTGCCTGCTGTTATTTACAGACCTCGCTGTCACCGGTAAGCAGAACCACAAACCTTGTCCACATTCTCCACTTAATTCACCAGTTTAAAGAGACAACTCACCCAAAAATGAAAATTTGTTGCTAATTTATTCACTCTCAGGCCACCCAAGATGAAAGGTAAAGAATTGTTGAATAAAGTTATTTTAGTTTTTTGAGCAACAAAAAGTATTCTCGTAGCTTTATAAAATTATGGATGAACCACTGATGTCACATGGACTATTTTGTTGAAGTTCTTGGTACCTTTCTGGACCTTGAACATGGTAGGACCCTTGCTTTCTATATGGAGGGTCAGAAAGCTCTCGGATTTCATCAAAAATATCTTAGTTAGTGTTCTGAAGATGAACAAAGGTCTTATGGGTTTGGAACGATATGAGGGTGAGTAATTAATGACAATTTTCATTTCTGGGTGAATTATCCCTTTAGTAATATGTGTATACTTTGTCATTGCGTGATTAAGTAAATTAACTAGTGAATTGAACCAGTTAATTGAAACAAAAGAACCAGTTCACAGAAAACAATTTCCGGATTTCCCTGCTTGCCTGAGGCTCTGGTTAACAGGTAATAATAATCATTTTCTTACACAGACCGATTGTTTCCCTTCATAAGACCTCATTAAATCATCAGGAGCCATGGGTATTTATTATTTCTTTTCTCAAAAAAGAAACTGGCAGCCATTGACTTGCATATTATGAATCACCAAGGACCACGGTTTCAGCTACAAATTCAAAATTATTATACTAAAAAAATCTTCCTTACTGTTCTACTCAAGAAAAAAAATATATATACATCTTAGATGGCCTTTTTGGGTGAACTACTCCATTTAATGCCTCTTTTGTGTTTCTCCAGTGTTTTTACTCTACGTCTGGTTCATGGAGTCCTGGTTGGCACCTTTTTACGCATCTTCGGATGTCATTGCCCTTCGATTTCTGCTCTTCCTTTGCAAGGCCTATGGAGTTGTGTTGCTGCTGATGCCGCCTTTGATTGCTGTGGAGTTGTTGGTTGATCTGTTGTGTCCTCAAGGCAGGCGAACAAAGGGACGAGATGCATGTGAATCCCTCTCTAGTACAGGTGGCTATTTGGGATGTTTTCTAGCATGGAGCGTGAGCGGGATCTACAGCAGCCACGACTGGATGCTGGAGCAGATCTCAGTGGAAACCTGTCGGGGAAAAGGTGGCTATCTTCTCACCTGCCTTCCCAGTGCTGATGAGTTTTCCTGGGTTCTTCCTTCTATGGTGGTCCTGTTGAGTTTAACAGGGAGCCTGGGTCTGTTCAGGACGAAGGCATCCCGAAGACTGCCTAACTCATCTAAAAACACACAGATGGACGAGAAAAATGACTATTTGGGCCCCGGGCTAATGCATATGTCACAAACTTTGGTTGACTCAGAAAAAACACCCAACAGCTGTGGCGCTCACATGGCTGGGTTTGTGAACAGTGAGCCACGACTGATCTGTCCTGGGAATCGTGTACTGTGCACTCAACAAACCAGTTTGACAGACAATATTGAGAAACGAAAGCAATCATCCAGCCTTGCAACATTTGCACAGTCCAAAACCGATCTTCCTCTGGAAGTCACGTCATTGGCGGTCTTTAAGAGGACAGACGCAAAGTCTCAAAGCAAACGCTATTGGTTTCGCGAAAGGGAAAGTCACTGCTCAGGGCGAGAAATCTTCACGGGGTTAGTTTGCGTGGCTCTGGTTAGTGTTTTTCCCACAGTCGTCAGCGGTAATATTCTTCTAATCTTTAACCTGGAGAATCTGATGGTGTACAACTTGAAACTCTTATCTCTATCAGTCAACAGAGTACCGGATCTGTAAGTGGTAAGCACCAGCTGGTGCTCTTTGGTCATTTTTGACAATTTTTTATTTTTATTTTTTTAGAATTGTTTACTTCATCAGAATGATACAAAACTTTGTAAAGGTTTTGGCACTTGTGTGAAAAAAAAATTCGAAAAGGTGATTTAAAATGACTGGAATAATAGGACATGAATGAAGAACCAATTTATTCTAGAGGACACGCTTGGTACTGCGCCTAATTTTTTTTTTTACTGAAAGCTCTTTTTTTGAGATATCAACCTCAAATTTGGAAAATATCTTTTTTTTTCACTTTTTTTCACTTCAGCAATCTGCCATGTGTCTCCTTTTTAAAAGAGACCAAACTTAAGTCTGTGGCTCTAAAGCATTCAAGACTAACAAAAGTTTAAGTTGGAAATTTCATGCAATGAAATTGTGGTTAATAGGCAATAAATGCATAAATATAATTTAGTACCATAAAATCCCCTAAAAATTAAAACTATTTAAAAAACTATTAAACTAAAATATAGTACATTAACTGAAATAAAAAAAACATTGGTTTTGAACAACATATGAGGAGCACCAAAGGGTTGGATTCAGTATACAGGTGCATCTCAATAAATTAGAATGTCGTGAAAAAGTTTATTTTTTCTTGTAACTTATTTCAAAAAGTGAAACTTTCATATATTTTAGATTCATTACATGTAAAGTAAAACATTTCAAAAGTTTTTTTTTTGTTTTAATTTTGATGATTAGAGCTTACAGCTCATGAAAGTCAAAAATCAGTATCTCAAAATATTAGAATATTTACATTTGAGTTTCAATAAATGACCATCCATACAGTATAAATTCTGGGTATCTCTTGTTCTTTGAAACCACAATAATGGGGAAGACTGCTGACTTGGCAATGATCCAGAAGACAAACATTGACGCCCTCCACAAAGAGGGTAAGTCACAGAGGGTCATTACTGAAAGGTGTGGCTGTTTACAGAGTGCTGTATCAAAGCATATTAAATGCAAAGTTGACTGGAAGGAAGAATTTGGGTAGGAAAAGGTGCACAAGCAACAGGGATGACTGCAAGCTTCAGAATACAGTCAAGCAAAGCTGATTCAAACACTTGAGAGAGCTTCACAAGGAGTGGACTGAAGCTGGAGTCAGTGCATCAAGAGTCACCACGCTCAGACGTCTTCAGGAAAAGGGCTACCAAGCCACTTCTGAACCAGAGACAACCTCAGAAGCGTCTTACCTGGGCTGTGGAGAAAAAGAACTCTGTGGTCCAAAGTCCTCTTTTCAGATGAAAGTAAATTTTGCATTTCATTTGGAAATCAAGGTCCCAGAGTCCGGAGGAAGACTGGAGAGGCACAGAATCCATGTTGCTTGAAGTCCAGTGTGAAGTTTCCACAGTCAGTGATGATTTGGGCTGCCATGTCATCTGCTGGTGTTGGTCCACTGTGTTTTCTGAAGTCCACAGTCAATGCAGCCATATACCAGGAAATTTTAGAGCACTTCATGCTTCCTTCTGCTGACAAGCTTTATGGAGATGCTGATTTCATTTTCCAGCAGGACTTGGCACCTGCCCACATTGCCAAAGGTACCAAAAGCTGGTTCGATTACCATGGTGTTACTGTGCTTGATTGGCCAGCAAACTCGCCTGACCTGAACCCCATAGAGAATCTATGGGGTATTGTCAAGAGGAAGATGAGAGACACCAGACCCAACAATGCAGATGATCTGAAGGCCACTGTCAAAGAAACCTGGGCTTCCATACCACCTCAGCAGTGCCACAAACTGATCACCTCCATGCCACGCAGAATTGAGGCAGTAATTAAAGCAAAAGGAGCCCCTACCAAGTATTGAGTATATATACAGTAAATTAACATACTTTCCAGAAGGCCAACAATTCACTAAAAACATTTTTATTGGTCTAATGAAGTATTATAATTTGTTGAGATAGTGAATTGGTGTTTTTTTGTTAAATGTGATT
Source organism: Schizothorax lantsangensis (assembly GCA_027422415.1). NCBI lineage: Eukaryota > Metazoa > Chordata > Actinopteri > Cypriniformes > Cyprinidae > Schizothorax > Schizothorax lantsangensis. The sequence continues at coordinate 10,409,376 of CM049847.1, read as the reverse complement.
CTAAATCATCACAATTAAAAGAACCAAAGACTTAAACTACTTCAGTCTGTGTGCATTGAATTTATTTAATACACGAGTTTCACAATTTGAGTTGAATTACTGAAATAAATGAACTTTTCCACAACATTCTAATTTATTGCGATGCACCTGTATGTATACATGTGTGTATATATATATATATATATATATATATATATATTTTAAATGGGGGGGGGGTGATAGAAATTAATACTTTTATTTAGAAAGGACGCTTTAAATTGATCAAAAGTGCTGATAAAGACATTTATAATGTTACAAAAGATTTCTTCGTCTCTCTACATTGCATATCTACAGCAATAAACTGGTAGAAGCTGGTAGAAGCAACATAACTGAGAGTGAGAGAACCGGCGTTTAGCCGTACATATGGAAAGCCAAATGCACTGAAAGTGGGACGAAACAGCGCCATGTTACAGAGCTAGCGCCGTGCTGACCTGTCATTGGCACGGATCAATGGACCAAGCTGAATCTCGAACGAATCTCGCGCTACGAACAGCGTAAACTAATCTCACAAGCACGGCTCTGATCAGTTAAAATACTTAATGTACGCACACAAATAAGGTTAAAACGCTACACACTATAATGACATGACATTCACAAAGGAGTCTGGAGCAATCACGTATTTAGAGGCGCATTACCTTGAAAAATTAAAGTAATACACTGTGTCCTCAGCAGCTCAGATGTTGGGAGAAAATGAAGACTCTTATTTTCAGTCTTACATCCAAACAGAGCACAGGGATTGCTTGCGAGACATTGTTGACATTACAGCTGCTCAAGCGCGGAGAAAATGGAGGACAGCTTACAACCGCTGAGGGAGGAAACAATAGCAACGCAGGGCTGTCAATCAACCCCCGTGGCCCTACGCAATATGATGTCACACTGCGTGAGAATCAGAACGGCAGGCCTAGTGAGACTGACTTGGTTTAAAGGGGATTAAAAAATTAGGAGTGGGTGGATTTTTATCATTGTAGGGTGGTTGTGTTCACACACTGCCAACACACTTTTATGTCCAAACACCATGTAAAAGTTTTTTTTGGATTTTGCATAATAGGTGCCCTTTAAAATATATTAAAATAGAAAACAGATATTTTATGCTGTTATTTTGCTGTACTTTGGATCAAATTAATGCAGGCTTGGTGAGCAGAAGAGACTTCTTAAAAAAAAAAAATCTTAGTTTAAAAACTTTTGACTGGTAGTGTATATATATATATATATAGTGCCCTCCACTAATATTGGCACCCTTGATAAATATGAGCAAAGGCGGCTGTGAAAATAAATCTGCATTGTTTATCCTTTTGATCTTTCACTCAATAAATTCACAAAATTCTAACCTATCATTGAAGTAAAACAATTGAGAGTGGGGAGAAAATCTCATGATGAAATAAATGTTTTTCGCCAATGAATGTTGGCCACAATTATTGGCACCCCTAGAAATTCTTATGAGTAAAATATCTCTGAAGTATATTCCCATTCATATTTACATTTTTTAGCACACCAGGGTGACTAGGAGCATGAAATTGTCCAGCCATGACTTTCTGTTCCACAGGATTATAAATATGAGGAACACAAAGGCCAAATTCCCTTAATCATCCATCACAATAAGAAAAACCAAAAAATATATTTCTGATGTGAAGAACAAGATTGTTGAGCATCACAAAACAGAAAGTGGTTGTAAGAAAAGAGTTAAAACATTGAAAATCCCCATTTCCACCATCAGGGTAATAATTAAGAGGTTCCAATCAACTAAAGATGTTAAAAATCTGCCTGGAAGAGGACGTGTGTCTATATCATCCTAATGCACGGTGAGGAGGAGAGTTTGAGTGGCCAAAGACTCTCCAAGGATCACAGCTGGAGAATTGTAGAGATTAGTTGAGTCTTGGGGTCAGAAACCTAAAAAAAAAAAATCAAACATCCCCTATATCACCACATGTTGTTCGGGAGGGTTTCAAGAAAAATTCTCCTCACTCATCCAAAAACAAACTCCAGCAAATTCAGTTGTCAGACACGACTGGAACTTCAAATGGCACTGGCTTCTATGGTCAGATGAAACTGAAAAAATAGCTTTTTGGCAGCAAACCCACCAGATGAGTTTAGTACAAACAGGGATAAAAAAAGTACCCCATGTCCACGGTTAAATATACTGCTGGATCTTTAATGCTGTGGGCCTGTTTTTCTGCCAGAGGTCCTGAACATCTTGTTCAGATGCATGGCATCATGGATTCTATCAAATACCAACAGATAAAAAATCAAAACCTGACTGCCTCTGTTAGAAATCTTATAATGGGCCATGTTTGGATCTTCCACCAGGACAACAATCCAAAACAAACATCAAAATAAACACAAAAATGGGTCACTGAGCACAAAATGAATCTTTTACCATTGCTGTCTCTGTCCTCTGACCTGAACCCTACAGAAAATGAGTGAGGTGAACTGAAGAGAAGAAGCACCGTCATGGAGCTGTGAATCTGAAGGATCTGGAGAGATTCTGTATGAAGAAATGGTCTCTGATCTCTTATCAGGTGTTCTCCAAACTCTTCAGGCATTATAGGAGAAAACTCAGAGCTGTTACCCTGGGAAAAGGACATTGCAATAATTGGGTGCCAATAATTGTGGCCAACATGAAATAGTGAAAGCATTTATTTCACAATGAGATCCCCCGCCCCACTCTCAATTGTTTTACTTCAATGATAGGTTGGAATTTTGTGAATTTCTGGAATGAAAGATAAAAAGGATAAACAATGCAGATTTATTTTCACAGCCGCCTTTGGTCATATTTACCAAGGGTGCCAATATTAGTGGAGGGCACTGTATATATATATATATATACACACACACTATATAAAAACTTATATAGTTTTTTTTTTTTCAAAAATCATGTATATGTATATGTATATATATATATATATATATATAGACACACACACATATATAAATTTATAAATATGTATATATAAATATATTATTTACTATTTGATTATTAATTTACTAAATATTAAAAAAAACATTATTTTAACAGTCAGCGGCTGCATTAGTAAAATCGGTTTTAAATTAATTGCAAAATATGAATAGTTTTGTATAAATAAATATATATATATATACACACACACACACATCCATTAGCATGAGGTTCTTGAAAATGAACTATGACGAGATAACATGACTTTCATATCACCATGTCATGTCAAGTGACCCTGGAAAAATTGTTGAAAAAACGTGATTGCAACATGATGCATGAACGCTGAATTACCTCTGATGGAGGAGGTTTGTGAAGCTAAAAACTGCAAAAGGAGATTGCCAATCCGTCAATGTCCGTGTAACAAAAGACAAACACGTTTGATGGATCGTCTATGCATGGCAAAATCTGATAGAAGAAGACAAATTAAGGTTGCCGAAACAGATGTGTTAAGAATTCATGAGTTTATGAGGTGCATTTTCCTCGCAAAGTAAGTCGTCTGTTCATTCTGAGAGCACCAGCTGGTTTCATGTGAGATTGTTGTGTTATTTTTAAACCCAAAACCAGTTTACGGTTCCCTAAAAAAGGAATCGGGCCCGAGGGGAGCTGTGCTTCACAGAACAATAGTGACATATGAGCAGTGGCATTTAGAGTTAACATAAAAAATAAAAATGTGCAACAAAGTATTTATGCTTACAGAAGTGCTTGAAGGCACTGGTTAATTGTCATGAGCACATTCATCAAACTCCAAAGTTTCCCGCAAATTGGAATTGGCACAGTGGAATGAGGTTTATGAAGAGCAAAAATAAGAGTAATCATAAAGTTGAAGTGGAAAAAGATCAACCTTTGGATGAGGTTACAGCTCTTGAAGTATAGTTTTCAACAGCAGAGGTCTCCCTGCACCGTCTTGACATACTGTATCTGCATGTGAAACCGTACTCTGAAACTGAAGAAGCCTTTGTTAATCGACCCATCTTCCTTTTTGGCCCTTCTGTAGCTCTAGTTGAGTTCTTTGGAAAAGCACCACAGGGCAAACGCTACAACTGACAGCACATCAACGCGTCCTACCCAAGAAGTCAGACTTGCACATGCCCACATGCACAGGTGAATCTCTGTAAGAACAGCAGAGTAAACAACTCTTTGCTAATTATTTGAACACTCGTAAAAGACAGTGCTATAACTCTTGGTGACACACCATGCATAAGCGTTATTTTAGTATTATTTATTATAGTGTTTATTGATATTTTAAATTAGCTTTTATTTTTATATTTTTAGGTTTTATTTAAATTTGTGTAACTTTTAACTATGCGCTTTTATCTTTTTTTGTAAATATTTCTTATTTTTATTTAGCAGTTTTAGCAATTTTAGTATTTAAATTTTTTATTTCAGTTAGTTGCCAAAAGATTGTATTTTATTATTATTATTAATGTTTTTTCCTTAAGATTTCATCTAATATCTAATAATAGTTTTTTTCTTTAACTCAATTAATTAAAATGATTTTAAACCGTTTTAGATATCAATAACAACCCTGGTTAGGAATAAATATTTCTTATTTTTATTTCAGTTTAAGTTTTAGTAATTATAGTACTTTAAAATGATTTCAGTTAGGTCAAGAGAAGATTGTCATTTTTAAAGTGTTATTTTAGTTTCATTTATTATAATATTAATTCATATTTTAAATGAGCTTTTATTTTAATATTTTCAGTTTTCGTTTTAATTTGTTTTAACTGTGCTTTTATCATTTTTATTTATTTGTTTTTGTTTCTTATTTTTCAGTTTAAGTTTTAGTAATTTTTGTAATAATTTTATTTTGCATTTACTTCCATTAATTAAAATGATTTTAAACCGTTTTAGTTATTAATATCCCTGGTCAGGAGTAAATAATTATTTTTATTTCAGTTTAAGTTTTAGTAATTTTAGTACTTTAAAATTATTTCAAGTTTTCATGTAATATAATATGATTATATTTTAAGTGTTATTTTAGCATTACTTATTATAGTATTTATTAATATTTTAAATGAGCATTTATTTTTATATTTATATTTCATACTTGTCAATAACAACCCTGGTTAGGAATATTGTTAACTGATACTAACTGATACCATTCAAAATTATTTAAAATAAATGTTAATTGAAATAATATTTATTAAAAATATTTTATTTCAGATACTTGCCAAGGCAACATTTCTGATTTACATTTAGTACTAAAATATCAAATAAAATAATAAAAACAATATTAAAAAAAACAAAAAGATATTTTAAAATAAGATGAAAAATATATATATTCAAAATATTAATAAAACTAGTATCTCAATTATACTAAACACTGATCAATAAAATTTGACTTAAAACAAGTAGTTTAGATAAAATGAACAATTCATCATAGGTTTGCAGATATCATGTGGTTAAAAAAATGATCGAAGAGTAAGGACTGAGAAAAAGACCAATTTACAGCTTGAGGGACACATCAACCACCATGAGAAGATACTCAAAACCTATTATGTCAGCCACTATTTAAACACTACTGACTAATGTTTTTGAATGATTTAACTTGCTCCCGAGTCCCCATCATGATATCTATGTATCATTTAAACCAGCATCTGGTGCTATACAGGCAGGTTGCTCACTAAAGTGTAATGTCTTCCCTGAAGCGGAAGCACTGCTGTGACATCCTTGCATTTCTAGGTGTGAGAAACTGAGCTTTTCATTATAATGACGGTGTCTTGAAGACAGTGTGACAGCATTCTTTCTCTCTCTTTTGTCTGATTTTAAAGCTGGTCTCCTAGCTGAAACCTCACACCGCCCACACCTAGTTATACCCGTATGACAGCATCTTCTTTTGTAGACATACATTGTACAGAAGTCTATAGGTTTGACAGGACCCTTGTCCTGAGGGATACTTACACAATTACACACGGCTTCCAGTAAGAACGTGGTTCCTCGATGCAGGAGACTGTGTAAGAGCAGCTTTCAGTGAATAACAAAACACTTGTGCAATATAAGATCCATAAACCATGTCCCAAGTCTCCAGAGTTTCACTGTGTCTTGTTGGACACTGGTTGATGCAATGATTTCATTAAAAATGCAAGAAAAATCAATTCTTCTACTCGCACACAAGACATTTTTCTGCAGCTTGGAGGACTAAGTGCCAAATCGCAGTACATTGTTTTTAGATGGCAAAAGCGATTTGTCAATTGCTCGCTTTGTCTTGTGATTCGTCATAAACAGCTGGAAAAGAAAAGTGCATGTCGAAGGAAGAAAGGAGTTTCACCTGTTGGAAATTGCTAAGGATTACTTTTTTGTTTTGTTTTTTGAGAATTTGAGGATTGCAACAGTCATAAGGCAAATAATTTCAAATGCTGACCACAGTAGACCATTATCAAAAATTAACTTTCTGGCCAATGGTATTTAATATTAGGTATTGTTCATGATTTGCAAACAGCTGTTTGTCACAGGTCAATGTATTACTCTATTACTCTAATATATTATTTAATCTATATCTATATCTATATCTATATATACATACACACACACACACACACACACACACACACACACACACACACACACACACACATATATACACAAATATACATACATATACATCCATACATACACACACACACACACATACACATATATATATACATACATACATGCATTAGATTAAAAAACTTAATTAGAAATGCTGCCTATATATTAGATTTAAAAAAAAAAAATCTTAATTAGAAATACTGCCTTGGCAACTAACTGAAAAAAAAGCTAAATATAAATATAAAAACTAATGCAAAACAACATACTATACATAAAAAACAAAATTACTAAATTTACTCAATTGAAAATGGAAAATATAAACATACAACATTTTAATTATTGATAAATATTATAATAGTATAGAAATAATAGTAAAATAACATTGCTTAATATATTTGTGTTTGTGTGGTTTAACGGCCACAGTTCTGAAGAACAATATGAAGAGAGAGAAAAAAAACGGTCTTTTTACTAGTTAAACCCCTGAAGGTAAATGTCAATTCAAGTCAATCTGGATTTCTGGCTAGTAACACCTTTATTTTTTGTCTCATTTGACACTTGTTGGATTGTTTATGAAATCAGTCAAACATAATGAAGAGTCAGAAATACTTCTGGTTTTACCATTTCTTTTAATTGAACACAAACATTTTTCCATGAACCTCCAGTTTCAAGAGCTCATCAGAGTGCATTTAGACAATGATGGGTGTCAAGCAGCTCTCATCCAAACACACAAATCATCATCACAAACAACAACAATCCTCAGCAGTATATAACTATATTTCATAAAGAACCCATCACCATAACCAAACAATAATAATAATATTCTGACCGCCTTAAAACACGAGTAACAACCTGAAGGTCCATGTATGTCATAAATGTCCAACACCTTTACCCTTGAACACCAAACACGACAGAACACACACGTACATCAGAACCAATCAGGAGTGGAGAAGTTCAAGTACAGAATAAAACAGGGAATGGATTCCGAACCTGTCCATCATTCCAGGTGAAGTTATTTCAACCAGGGTGTATAATGGCAAGAATTCATGGAGAAAACAGCAATAATTACTAGTATTAAAACTCATAGTTCAGAGCACACAACTGAGCCTCTGAGAACATCAACGCACCAAACTGAAATAGTGGCCACATCTGAGTAATTAAGGAAAATTTATGAGTGCATTCCGAGACTGTAGTGTTTCCATTTAAAACTATATATGCATAGTAAAAAAATAAGAATAATGATAATAATATATATATATATATATATATATATATAAATAAATGTAAATTGTGAATATAGAAGTAAATCAGAATATATATTTATAAATCTGAATATATAAATGTACTTCAGAATATATAGTTATAAGTCTGAATACATAAATAGTACTTGTAATATGTAGATGTAAGTCTGAATATATGAATGTCAATTTTTTATATATGTAAATGTAAATCATGAATATAGTTAAAATTCTAAACATCTAATGGTAAATCAAAATATATATTTATAAATCCTGAACATGTACTGTAATTGTAAATTGGAATATATATTGTCTACATCTCTATATGAAAATATGTTTATTATCGGGCATGTCAACTATATACTTCTATACATATATTCATGATTTGCATTTATATATTCAGTTTTTATCTATATATTCAGACTTTTATCTATGCATTGCTACTTTCATGTACATATTCACAATTTATATTCATATATTCAGACTTAAAACTATATATTCAGATTTATATATATATATATATATATATATATTCACATTTTTCATTTATATAGTCATTTTATATAATTATTTCCTGTTTGGCGCTTCATAATATATATATATAATTGCTGTCAAACGATTAATCGCATCCAAAATAAAAGTTTTTGTTTACATAATATATGTGTGTGTGTTGTGTATATTTATTATGTATATATAAATACACACGCATGCATGTATATATTTCAGAAAAATAGGTTGTGTTTATATACTAATTTATAATATAAATTATATGAATATAAATATAGACATGTAACTACATGTAAATATTTTCAAAATATATACTGTGTGTGTATTTATGTATACATAATAAATATACACAGAACACACATATATTATGCAAACAAAAACTTATTTTGTATGCGATTAATCACAATTAATCGTTTGACAGCACATATATATACATATATATATATATATATATATAATAGATTTAAGTAATTGAAATTGAATCAGGTCCTTATTTACAAGGGTAAATAATTTTTATTTATATATAAAAAAATAAAAATACAGCTATTTCAACACTTTTCTAAAGAGCAACGGATGTAGTCTCTCAGAAACGGAAATGTCTTTCACCATCTTATAACCTGATTAGATGTGTTAAAGCAGAAAGATGACCCAGCGTCCTCTTTAACACTTGAACCCTCTTAACAAGACGTCCCGGGACCCTAAACACTGGAATATTCTAGAAAGTAAGCACAAGATGAATAAATAAAAGCGCTATCGAGCTAAAGGGAAAAGGAAGGCGCGGGGGACGCACTTTTCACCAAAGCCAAAGCTATCACCTGTCCTGCAATATGTACAAATGCGAAAAGTCATGGCCCCTTTTTCATAATAGCAGCAGATGTGTTAGCGGCGTTCGAGTCCTGAATCTCGACTAGAAGGGGATAAAAACACGTACACGATCATTCTCGCGTACAGGGCGTCTGGGGGCCTGCACAAAACGAAACAGGCAACACATTTTTATTTCTGTCTGCACAACAGATAAGCTCTTTTTCCCAGGCTTGAGCCATGAAAGGAGCCTTTGGACCCTGCAGGGGCTGAAGGGACTGAAGTCGGGGTGTTGTGTACAAGCAGCTGGGAAATCTTGGGCAAGCAGGCTGGCCACGGCAAGATTACAAATGACCGGTGACAATAAAATGTACAAAATGCCCACAGGCAGCTCTCAGAAAAGTGCAAGGCTCTCCATTTTATTTACCAACTCCAGGCGTCTACAGAGCCTTACGTCACAATCCATCAGTCAGATCGCTTCATTCAGTAACGTGTCGGCGACCCACCGAGAGCCCTAAGGTAAGCTGAAAGAAACGTTATTAAACTAGATTTCAGTTTCTTCTTTTTTAACTTCTCTGCTGACTCTGCTCCTATAAACGCACGGTGTTAATTCGCAAGGGCTGCACGTTTTTTCCGTTGGCGTGACTTTGACCGGGGCTGAAGTATGGATAAAGTTTAGCTAGAAACTTCTCTCTGTAGGTGTAGAGCCAGGACATGTTGTCAGCGTTGTAGAAAACCAGCAAACCTTTGGGGTAGTCCAAGTAGACGCCCACTTTCTCAAGTTTGCTCTTTACATTGAGGCGCGTCCAGGGCTCGGTGCAAGCGCTGTATTGGTTACCGTCATGCATGACGATGCAGTAGAAGCCTCGGCTGGGTTGGATCTGAATGCTGCCCTTGTGGTTGACCGTCTCGTTGGCCACGCCGATCATCCACTGGGTTTTCTCGGACACCATCACCTCCCAGTAGTGGACGCCCGCCGAGAAGCCCTCGGCTCCCAGCACTGACACCTCAACGTCGAAGCGGCGCGGTGAATCCTGCAGGGGCTGTGGATGCAGGTTCCCGTACGCAACGATGGTGCAGTCATCTGATAATATGAGCCGCTGGTGAGCAGTGATGGGGTCCATGGTTAAAGCAGCAGGCACTATGAACATAAGGATAGAGGACATGAAAATCAGTGCATTTAGAATCAGTCCAAAATAAGCTTGCTATCACCTGTTATATAATAAATATGCTAAAATATTTAATTATTACTGCAATATGCTGTTATACAGCAGTGAATTATATTATTTTATATGGAGCACAAATGTCCGTCTGTGTAACAAACTATGTGCATATTTACAGACGAACTACACTCATGTTCATATGCCCAGACAGTCAACAGTGATAGGTTTTTGGAAATGCTGTTTTGTATTCGTTCATTCACAAGTCTGCTGCGGTTCAGTTCTTTGAATGCGTCTGCCGGTGGAGAAAGACTGCGTCGGGAAGGCGAAACCGGTGACATTATTCTACTGAATGAAAGCTTAAGGTTTATCCAAAATGTCGCTAGTTGCTATGCGTTTTGTCTTACAAAAGAGTCGGTAAACACTGCAAAACTGGTTCATGCTCGTGTGCGTGCGTGTGCATGTGTGTGTGCCACGCACGGAGGTCTGAGTGATACAAGTGCGCTTGAAATACGAAGTCGAGGCGGGTCCGGATTTAATTCCCTCCCGGTCCGGAGTCCGGACTTTGAGAAGCGCTGGGCTATACCGTTCTCAGCATGTTGAAGTAGATACGTCTCTCTTTGTCTCTGAGAATATGCGGCGTCAGATGCCGAAAACTCCGTCATTACTCCGTCATTCCGTTTTTACTTTCACTTTCCGCTTATAGTGAATTGACGGCGATTCACCGGCATAAATCTTTTTTTAAAAAGATTGCACGTTATATGCGCGTGTGCAAACCCTGGTGCAAACGCGTTCTTGTTTGATATCCATTGGCTCGCCTTCATGTTTAAAACAGAAATATTTCCAACATTGCGACATAACCAATTGCCCCGCCCCCCGTATCGAAAACATACCGAACCGTGACACCTCTGTGTCGTATCGAACCGAACCGTGAATTTTGTGAACCGTTACACCCCTATATATAACAGCAGGTAAACATACATAAAAAATAAACAGACTAAAAAAAAATTATAATAATAACAAATAAAAAAAATATATAAAAATAAGTAAAAACAATAACATAAATAACAATAAATACAAATATAAACAAACATAAAATATATTTATATACATAAACAAAATAAATATAAAAAAACAAGACAGTATAAAAATAAAGAATAAATTTAGCATCAGTAGGTATAAAATTAATTAAATATAAAATAAGAATTCATAGAAAAAGAAAAACTAAATATAAAGTAAAAATATACATAAATAAAAATGAATAAATAGAAACTAAGAATAAGCATTTCTAAAAAACTATTTTTTTTAAAATATATTGAAAATATATAAAAAATTATTAATTAAATAATTATACAAATAAAAATCAATAAATTAATATTAAAATTCTATGTGTGTGTGTGTGAAAAATACATTAAAATCTATAAATATAAAAATTAAATGAATAAATATAAAATATAAGAATTAATAGAAAAACAATAATTAAAAAAATTAAAATATAAATACAATAATACCTAAAAAATCTAAATAATAAAAACTAAAAATAAATAAATACATTTCTAAAGAACATACAACTATATTGAAACTATATTTAATTAATTAAATAATTATAAAATTAAAAAGAATGACAAATAAGTAGAGCTTTTCTATTAAATGACAATTAAATGATAATATAATTTTCTATGACTTTAATACCTACAGAAAGCATTTACTCCACAATCATGGCTGGATTACCACCTTGGGTGTGAATAAATAATTCAACTATTGTCATCAAATCATTAATTGTTCCATAACAAATCAAATTGCTCTTTTGTTATTGGTCTTATGTATTGATCTGATTGATTCCCTAAAGGGGATTTATTAGGAGTTTAGAAGGATAGTTTGCCTTTGGGTGTCTATATGTGGACATCCATAGAAGACAAAAAGGTCACTATGGTCTAGGTTAGTGCATGTGCTTTGTGGGCTTTTACCTAAATATCTCATTTCACCTCTTCACCACTTCCTTTTTACTCTCTCTTCTATACTTATCAAAGAGAAAAGCGGCACAAAGGCTAAAGGAGCAGCTGGAAACAGGTCTTTGGGGAGGTCATTCTTGTCAGTCAAAAGCGCTGACACAATTATTACCTGAGCTGGTGAAATAATACTCCTCTGAAACCTATCAACACACTCCCTCTAATTAATCATCGGTCAGGTCACTTAAAGTGTTTGAACACAAAGGATTGTAAGCTTTAAGATCAATCTGATCCAGCAATCAGAATACAAGCACAGGCCAGGAGCAAACCTGTCTAAAGTTTGCAGCTCTGGCCATTGTTTTAGCACTGCTGCCAGGCATTGAGTACTTTGTCGAGGAAGGATAAATAAACTCCATCCATCAACAGCCGTCTGGCTGGTAATGCCTGCAGCGGATGGTCTGCAATGCCCATTATGGTGCCAGCTTGCTGTGGGTTCAGTGGTGGGCAAGTGTGCCAAATAAATGGACTGAGAGAAGCGCAAACCCTGGATAGAGAACAAGTCTCCTGCATACAGACAAAAACAATGGACACATGCCACTAGCTTGGACATGAAAAAGAGACCTGAGCCAAGCAGTTGCAACATTATGATATGCAAGATGCCAAGATATAATTCTGGAAAATTGAGCTATGAAACTACATGAAGATTAAGAAAGATTATGAGGAAATATGGGGAGAAAATGAAGAATGCTTATCTGAAGCAATCACTTATCAGGCATGTTATGCATTCTTTTGCAATGCACACACCACTAGTGTTTTTTTACAAGTGAATTTTTAGGGTTTGTATGAAATTAGGCTGGACAATTCACAGTGAAACAATGTTGTCTTGTTTTCCTGTTGTCCAAAGATGGGCATGTCTGCCAGAGACCAGAGACGAAGAGGGAAATTTGCTAAATATTTTTGTCTTGGCTATTTAAAACCTTCACCGCAAACGGCAGTGCCAGAAGCCGGTCCAGAGGATAGGATGTCGGCATTTCCACTCTTTGACATTGGCAGTTTGTGCTTCAGGTAACCTATAAATAATTTAACCTCTGTCGCCTTGCTTTCGATCCGTCTCTGCCTCTCCTCGCTCTCTCAGAGTCACGCAAAACAAAACAAGCACCAGTAGCAGGCTTTGGATTCAGAAAGTGCCGAAAAATATTGCTGTTCAGGTTGGGAGGGGGAAATAAATAAATGATGGGAGAGAAAAAAGGATACATACATACATACATACATACACACACATACATATATATATGTGTGTGTGTGTGTTTAAGATAAATATTCAAGATAAATATATAGTATATAGAAGAATATATAATACAGTGGGGAAAATAATTATTTAATCCCCTGCTGATTTTGTAAGTTTGAAGTTGTAAAGAAGGGTTTATCATTTTTATGGTAGGTTTATTTTAACTGATAGAGACAAAATATCAAACAAAAAATCCAGAAAAAAGCAGCATACAAATGTTAAAAAAAGATTTACATTTTAGTAAGTCAAACAAGTATTTGATCCCCAAGCAAAACATGACTTAGTACTTGGTGGTAAAACCCTTGTTGGCAATCACAGAGGTCAGATGTTTCTTGTAGTTGGCCACCAGGTTTGCACACATCTCAGGAGGGATTTTGGTCCACTCCTCTTTTCAGATCCTTTCTAAATCATTAAGGTTTCTTGGCTGTCTCTTGGAAACTCGAAGTTTCAGCTCCCTCCACAGATTTTCTATGGGATTAAGGTCTGGAGACTGGCTAGGCCACTCCAGGACCTTAATGTGCTGCTACTTGAGACACTCCTTTGTTGCCTTATGTTTTGGGTCATTGTCATGCTGGAAGACCCATCCACAACCCATCTTCAGTGTTCTGGCTGAGGGAAGGAGGTTCTCATCTAATATTTTATGGTACATGGCCCCTTCCATTGGCCTCTCAATGCGGTGAAGTCGTCCTGTACCCTTAGCAGAGAAACAGCCCCAAAGCATGATGTTTCCACCTCCGTGCTTGACTGTAGGAATGGTGTTCTTGGGGTGATAGTCAGCATTTCTCTTCCTCCAAACACGACGAGTTGAGTTGATGCCAAATAGCTCAAAATAACTATGACCTCCATTTGGATCATCTATAATGCGTTAATAACGCGTTAATAATTTTATTAACGCTCGATTAACGCAGCGCGCATTTTCGTGGCCTAGCCCGTAGTTGGAGAAATGGAGATTCACAGTGTTGCCAACTTAGCGACTTTGCAGACCCCTTTAGCGACTTTTTTTTCCCCTCGTCAAAAAAGCGCCTAGTGACAAATCTTTAGGGTTTGCCCAAGCCTTATTTAGTTTCTGAGACTCGCTGGTACTGCCGCGGGAGCGCAAGGTCTTGCTGTCCCAGCGCGCACGCACACCCCTTTCTCTCTCTCTCTCTCTGTGCGTCTGCATTGTTTAGCGAGCGACGGAGAGGAGCAGCGCTTTCAGTTAAACACAAATATTATGTTGCTTCTCTAATTTTACATGCAAGTATAGCTGAAATCACAGCACAACTATTGTCTTTATCTTATGTGTATTTGATTTCACCAGACGACGGCTCGATTACCAGGATTTTTGTGCAGATTAACATATTGTAAGGGAGAGCTGGTTATGTAGACTTAATGGGTCGCGTTTCAGTTAATATTTCATATTCATTCCGTTGTATGACAACAGAAACAGTAAAATATATCAATGACAACAGTTTTATTGAGAATTTAGCTGCATCAAAATACAGTATGTGGGCACAGAGAGGCAAACAAATGTAATAAATAATAAATGTACATTTTGCATGTTTTGCAGAAGAAGTGAGCAGCCCTGTCGTGCAAAAATGTAAACAGGTTTGTGTAAGTAAATTGCTCAGTGCAAAGAAAGAGAAGTAATGGGAACCTGGTCTTTCTTTTTTCATGTGTCTAATAGACATGAACAAGTTCTTTGAAAAACATCTATGACCTTTGAAACATGTCTAGTCTTCATGCTCTATATTGACTATGGTTTCA
The DNA here is from genome assembly GCA_027422415.1 of Schizothorax lantsangensis. NCBI lineage: Eukaryota > Metazoa > Chordata > Actinopteri > Cypriniformes > Cyprinidae > Schizothorax > Schizothorax lantsangensis. The sequence goes on along the minus strand of CM049847.1, from coordinate 10,394,167 downwards.
ATAATAATAAACATACATATTTGCATAAAGCATCCATATTTGTCCATGGCCATGTTGATTAGAGTATTAAAAACTTGAAAAGTATTAATTTAAGGTACATTTAGAACAAATAAAAATGTGCGATTAAGTTGCGATTAATCACGAGTTAACGCATGAGAATCATGCGATTAATCACGATTAAATATTTTAATCGATTGACAGCCCTAATATATATATATATACACAGGGTGAAATTTGTGAAAAAAGCAGAAGGGGGGGGGGGGTGCTTTTGAAAAAAAATTAAATCTCTCCATAGGTGGAAGGTAAGTGTAAGGCTACAGCCTAAGTAACCTAATGTTAGTGTAATCTGTTAATAATAGGGTTGGGCCGATAGACGATGCCATCATCCATCACCGATGGCTGACAGACATCAAGATGTTGAGCCACATCGTGATCCCTAAACCCCCCCACCCCCTCTTCCGCAATCCGCCGCATCCCAATACAGTGTTTGGAAAGGAAATTAAGTATACTACGGAACCCCTAAGGGGAATAAATAGCCTACGAAATGGAAGGATATTTTTTTTTATCTCTCAATAATATCGTTGGGTAATTATACTGTATATAAATTGCAGGCATCAGGGAACCGCAATAATATGCAGGGCACTGAAACCGCTTTCGAATGCGCGCTCTTATTTTACTTTCAGTTTTGAGATTCACGATCACATGGACTCTATACTACGGAGCAGCAGTACCATACATTTTACAAGATTAGATGTTTGTCAGTGGTGCTCAGTATCTGCAAATCATTCGCCATTGTCGTATCAGTCATCTCTCCTTACTCTGTGTATGTAGTAAGTGAACTTTCATGTACTGTAATGTAACAGGCTGCTAGCAAGCGGCTATCCATGTCCCTTTAGTGGCTCCGTAGAACGAGTTATTTGTTTTCCGTGCATTTCTGCATATGGATTCACGCTTCCGGCACACTTCTAACCCCGCCCCCCGATGTCATCATCCATCACAATGTTTCACTGTAGACATCGTCCAATGCCAATTTGGTAGACATCGCCCAACCCTAGTTAATAACGCACATCATAAACCCGTCTTTTTAGGCAAGTATATGGGTGTCATGTCATGAAATGTTTTTAATACGACGGAAACACAGTCCATTACAAACATTGTAAGTTAGGCCTATTAATTGTAATGATTTAATTTCCACGGTTATTCAAGCAACGGATAAAGCATATAGAGAAAGCGAGCAAAGAACACAGTATCAACTGAGCTTTTTGAAACTCCGAATTAGTTAAACCATTGAGTCGCAAAATGATTCACTGTTTCGAAGCACTCCAATCGTATCGCGAATCATTTGATTCAGAACGGGACTTCAAAGCGCATATCACAAATCATTTGATTCAGAACGGGACATCAAAGCGCGTATCGCAAATCATTTGATTCAAGGCAAGGCAAGGCAAGGCAAGTTTATTTATATAGCACATTTCATACACAGTGGTAATTCAAAGTGCTTTACATAAAAGAAAGTGAAATAATCATTCACAGCAATAAAAACAAGGAATTAAAAATAATAAAACAAGGAATTTTAAAATGATATAGAAATTGATTTAAAATGAAATTTAAAACAGTTAAATAGAAAAGGATTATACATAATATACAATGCAGTCAGTTCGGACGTAGCACAGTGCTCATTCAACAAATGCACAGCTAAATAGATGAGTTTTGAGACTGGATTTAAATGTGGCTAATGTTTTAGCACATCTGATCTCTTCTGGAAGCTGGTTCCAGCTGATTCAGAACGGGACTTCAAAGCGCATGTACATATATATATATATATATATACACACATGCATATACGGCTACGAGTGTGATATTGCATTTATATAAGAGTAGTGTCACAGTGCATCATGCACGGAGCGAGGAGACTCGGAGATCAACTGAAATAAAATCATCTTTAATGACTCAAAAGGCAAGGATCAACTCAGGAACACAGGTAAACACATGAGATTGACATTCAACGCTGAACACTGGACACTGGAAACACTGGGCTAATAAACACAGGATAACGAGGGACTAAACGAGGTAACTAAGGAGACACACCTGGAAACTAATAATGAACTAATAAACCTAAATGGGGACAGGAACAGGAACTAACCAAGTAAGGACATGGAAACACAAAATATGGGCACAAGAGGGATGGAAACACTGGACATAGGGACACAGGTATGACAGTTACTCCCCCCTCCCGAAAGGCGCGTCCCGTGCCGTACAACACCCAACGGGGAGGGGGGGTAGGCACCCTGGAGGCCTCAAGGGACAGGGACACGGGGAAGGCCTCCAGGGCGGATCAGGCAGTCTACGGAGCCACGGCGGGTCAGGGGACTTGGGAAGCCATGGCGGGTCGGGGGACTCGAGAGGCCATGGCGGGTCAGGGGACTCGGGAGGCCATGGCGGATCAGGGAGCTCGGGAGGCAAAGGCGGATCAGGGGATTTGGGAAGCCATGGCAGGACCGCCTCCGAGGCCGTGGCCCCAGCCCCGGCCTCTATGGCTGGAGCCATACTACCCCCCCAAAAAAAATCCTTGGGGAAAGTAGAGGCTGGATCTGGCTGGTGCTCAGGAGGAGCGGGCACTGCAAAGCGCATTCGAGGGGCCGGCACTGGAGGGCGCTCTGGAGGCGCAGGCACTGCAAAGTGCTTTCGAGGGGCTGGCACTGGAGGGTGCTCTGGGCTGGAGTCAGCGGCGGCCGGCGGCGGGCTTGAGTGAGCCGCAAGCAGCGGGCTTGGCTTCCCCGCGAATGGCGGGCTGGAGTGAGCCGCGAGCGGCAGGCTTGACTTCCCCGCCAACGGCGGGGCTGGAGTGAGCCACGATCGGCAGGCTTGGCTTCCCCGCGGACGGCGGGCTGGAGTGAGCCACGAGCGGCGGGCTTGACTCGGGATCAGCTGACGGGCTGGTTCTGGCTCGGGGCAGGATGCTCTCCAGACACCGGAGGATCCCTTCCCTCCAGCATAGTCCCGTGGTGTCTGGGAGGTCCACGGGGCGATGACAGTTAGTCCCGTGTCAGAACAGTGAGCAGATGGTGGCGTCATCGAGGGCGGTCATTGCCGCGAGCCCGCAGAATTCCCAAGCGTACTCTGCGAACGGGAGATCCAGGCGGGCTAGGGTGACGAACCGTGCGGCGGTTTCCATGCCGCGGGGAGAAAACAACCGGGAAACAAAAAACTTTTCACAAAACGGAAATAAAACCGGGGGAAAAGGCTTACTTAATTAGTTTTGGTGGTTCGGTGTTCGGTCACGTTGTGTCATGCACGGAGTGAGGAGACTCGGAGATCAACTGAAATAAGATCGTCTTTAATGACTCAAAAGGCAAGGATCAACTCAGGAACACAGGTACACACATGAGATTGACATTCAATGCCGAACACTGGAAACACTGGGCTAATAAACACAGGATAACGAGGGACTAAACGAGGGAACCAAGAAGACACACCTGGAAACTAATAATGAACTAATAAACCTAAACGGGGACAGGAACAGGAACTAACCAAGTAAGGACATGGAAACACCAAATATGGGCACAAGAGGGATGGAAACACAGGACATAGGGACACAGGTCTGACAAGTAGAATATCACACTCCTGGAAAAGGCTCTCAGCCAATCAGATTAGAGAACTAGAAAAAAAAACGTGTGTGTGTATATAAATATATAAATAAAAAGAAAATAAATATAAATAAACTAATTATTAACAATCAATAATATATCAATATTATTTGCAATAAATATAAAAATGAATACATAAATTATGTATATGTTTAAAAATAACTTTACACTTCTTAAACATTTTTTTTATACTAAATTACAATAATATAATTTTACAGGACTGTGTATAAAACTTTCAATATTTGCTCAGTAACTGGCTTTGGATTCAGAAAGTGGCAAAAATATTTCTGTTTAGGTTGACAGGAAAAAAAAAGATATCGGAAATGTCTACATGGAAATTAAAAAAATGGCACAGCCAGTACAAAATAAAAAGCGGCGAGTGCAGCAGTGTGGAAGGAAGGGTTTGAACTTGATTTGTTTCATGTGACAGGCTGAGCGTTGCCCCTTGCTTATTTCTGTCGGTGTAAAGGATGCTTGTAAATTGGAGAATTGATTGAGAGAGTGAGATATTCCCTGCTGTGGGCATTATTTTAAATAATGCTCTGCCTCAGGTGGCTACTGAGGAGGAATACAGATGGAGGAGGCCTGCAGCGCCCACTTGTGCGGAGCTCAATCAGACATGTATTATCTCATTCACAGGGCTGTAAACACACAGGCTGTGTTTGTGTTGATTAGTTCATCTCTAATTGGATGCATTAATACATACACAATGATTAGTATTAGATCTTTGGACATGATTACTTTATTAATGTGCAACAGATGCACAAATAACAACAGGCTATTCAATGAGAAGCCATTTCTTTCTGAACAAAACGTAGTAGTGCTTAATACTCGCTGACACGATGCTATGTTGATGCTGTTTGGTTGCTAAGGTGTCCTTAGTAATTGCTATGGTGCGCTGGGTAGTTCCAAGGTGGTTATGATATTCTGGTCTCTACATTTTTTATTATTTTTTTTAGTCCTGTCTATGTGCCACCAAGCAAAAACAGACAATCTGATCAAGAGTTAATACTGTTAACTAAAACTATTTAAAAATAAATAAAAATAATAATAAAAAAGTGATATGGGAAAAAACTGAAATAGCTGAAATTAAATAAAATATAAATAGTATAGGAAAATTAAACCAAGATTAGAAACTTTGTTTTGGCAAATAACTGAAATAATTTACTTAACTAACTGGAAATAAATAAATAAAAATGAAATATAATAATTATAATAATAACAAAATAATTTAAACTTAAATATATTTTAAAAATATGTAATATTAAAAAAATAACTAATAAAAATGCCCAAAACACAAAATTATTAGTGGTGACAAAATTAGCGCGTTAACGCGGGAGATAATTTTTTTCAGATTAACGCGTTAAAAATATTTAACGCCGTTAACGCAGGGGCGGGGCTAGGGTTGGCCATCCCATTCACAACTGCTGCCTCTTGAAAAGGATTGTGTTTATTTAGATGCAGAACGTCTTTATGACCACATCAAACTGGAGACGTTTCAGACACGCGCTCTAACCCCGCCTCCACGCCAGGCGCGAGTCAAACGAGTGCGGAAAAGATACTGTGCTCGTAGCCTGTATCATTTCATATCAAACAGCGAAAGAAACTACGTGCATGCAATGTCCTAGTTATGCCGTCAGTTAAAGGGATAGTTCACCCAAAAATGAAAATTCTGTCA